>CM041776.1:254910867-255098912 GCA_023374045.1 Limonium bicolor | reverse complement strand
CTCTTGTTATACCCTCAATACTCATGAAGCCTTGTGAACACAACTAGGTTATGGACTCGGTACGGAAGGTGCACTAAGCATACTTACAGAGGCACAGGCCGACGCCAGCGGTACTATCCTCACCGGCACCTTTCCGATTAATGGGATTGAGGCATCAGTTCTCTTCGACTCAGGGGCCTCACATACCTTTGTCTCGGTATCATTTGCAAGCAGGTTGGGGCTAGACGCTGATGAGCTACCCGACTTCACGGTTACGCTCCCGTCTAAGGAGAAGGTTCGTTGCACTCGTTACTACCGAGGAGCCACTGTCAGAATTAAGGGAGAAGACTTTTTAGTCAGTTTCATAGAGTTCAGTAAGCTAGGATTTGATGTTATCTTCGGGATGAACTGGTTGGAGCGGCACAAGGGACGTATCCTCTGCGCCGAGCATAGATTGCTGCTCAGGAGTCCGTCTGGGGTAACAATATCATACCGCCAGAGGCCCAGAGAGCCTTCGACTAGGATCATCACCGCCATGGCAATGTATAGAGAATTAAGGAGAAAGGAAGAAGTATACCTCTGCTATGTACAAGACATAGAGAGAGACCCTGAGTTCGACCCCGACTTACCGGTAGTGTCGGAGTTCCCCGACTTATTTCCACGGGAACTGCCCAGCATGCCACCCACTCGAGAGGTAGAGTTCACCATTGAGCTGGTACCTGGTACCGGACCGATAGCCAAGGCACCATACCGTATGGCTCGGCAGAAATGACTGAATTAAAAGAACAATTGAAAGATTTGTTAGATAAAGGATTCATTAGACCAAGTGTGTCACCATGGGGAGCGCCAGTCCTCTTCGTGAAGAAGAAGGATGGTAGTCTCCGCCTCTGCATCGACTACAGAGAGCTGAATGCAGTGACAGTGAAGAATAAGTACCCACTACCCCGCATTGACGATCTGTTCGATCAGTTGAAGGGAGCATCTGTGTTTTCCAAGATTGATCTCAGATCGGGGTATCATCAGATAGCCATTAAGGAGGGAGACATTGAGAAGACGGCATTCCGGACACGATACGGCCACTATGAGTTTACAGTGATGCCGTTCGGTTTGTCAAACGCACCGGCGAAGTTTATGGATCTGATGAACCGCTTGTTCCGGGAGCAGCTGGACAAGTCGGTTGTGGTTTTTATTGATGACATTCTGATATATTCAAAGTCTAAAGTTGAACATGAGGAACATCTGAGGAGGATATTGGAAATACTGAGGGAGAACCAGCTATATGCTAAGTTCTCCAAGTGTGAGTTTTGGCTTGACCAGGTTTCCTTCCTAGGTCATGTCATCTCAGATGTTGGGATCGCAGTGGATCCAGCAAAGATTGATGCCGTACGTACCTGGCCAAGGCCGAAGACTGTTCCCGACATCCGGAGCTTTCTCGGTCTGGCAAGTTACTACAGGAGGTTTGTTAGAGATTTCAGCAAGGTCGCGAAACCGATGACCAGTCTGATGAAGAAAGATGCACCGTTCTTGTGGACAGTTGACTGTGAGAAATCATTTCAGCGCTTGAAGGACTCACTGACCACTGCACCGGTTCTGACCATTCCAGACGGTATAGAGGGCTTTGAGGTTTATTGTGATGCATCCGGCAGAGGGCTGGGTTGCATGCTCATGCAACATGGCAAGGTGGTGGCATATGCCTCACGCCAGTTGAAGAAACATGAGGAGAACTACCCCACACATGATTTAGAGCTGGGAGCTGTAGTCTTCGCTTTGAAGATATGGCGCCACTACTTATATGGGGTTAGTGTCACGATCTTCACCGATCACAAGAGTTTGAAATACATATTCACCCAGAAGGAGTTAAATCTTCGACAGAGGAGATGGTTAGAGTTTCTGAAAGACTATGACATTGACCTCCAATAAAAGAGGGGAAGGCCAATGTTGTAGCAGATGGCCTGAGCCGTCGAGCACACTCACTCCATTCGCTAGTTTCTTTCTCCAGCTAAGTTGTTGAGGTGTGAGAGGCTCAGAGGACAGATGAGTACATGAGGGAGGTCAGACAGAAGCTGACAGATGGTACCTTTGAGAGTCAGAAATACGACTTCAGACTTCATGATGATGATCTGATCAGACTTAAGGGCCGGTTTTGCATACCACGAGGCAGCACGGATCTGAAAGACCGTATACTTAGAGAATCACACTGTTCTTCAGTTTCCATCCATCCGGGAGCCTCTAAAATGTATAAAGACATGAAGAGATACTTCTGGTGGTCGGGGATGAAGACAGATGTTACCGAGTTCGTCTTGAGGTGTCTCACATGCCAGAAGGTGAAATTCGAGCACCGACGACCGGGCGGAATGGTACAGTCGATGCCAGTTCCGGAGTGGAAGTTCCATGATATCTCCATGGACTTCGTAGTTGGGCTTCCACCTGCTAGGGGAGGTCTCAACATGATATGGGTGGTGGTGGATCGCCTTACCAAAGTAGCCCGATTCATACCGATGAAGGATACTTGGAAGGTGACCAAATTAGCTGAGTTATTTGAGAAAGAAATCATGAGACATCACGGCATACCAAAGACCATAGTGTCAGATAGAGATACCAGATTCCTTTCGAGGTACTGGAGAGCTACCAGAGAAGCGTTGGGTACAGAACTCAAGCTGAGTACCTCGTTCCATCCTCAGACAGATGGTCAGACTGAGCGTACTATTCAGACACTCGAGGACATGCTGAGAGCATGTGCCTTAGACTTCCAGGGCAGTTGGATTGACAGATTGCATCTGATCGAGTTTTCATACAACAACAGCTATCACGCTTCGATCAAGATGGCACCTTTTCAAGCGTTGTACGGTAGACCATGTTGTACACCGCTCTGCTGGGATGAGTCGAGTGAGACGGTCATTATAGGACCAGAGTACTTAGAACAAGTTAAGGCTGAAGTTCAGCAAATCAGGGAGAACATGAAAGCTGCTCAAGATAGGCAGAAGTCGTATGCTGATGTTCGACGACGGGACCTGGAGTTCGCAGTGGGTGACCAGGTATTTCTGCGAGTATCACCGATGAAGGGTGTATTCAGGTTTGGGCAGAAGGGCAAATTGAGCCCGAAATTTGTTGGTCCTTATGAGATTACGGAGCGGGTGGGCCCGGTTGCTTACAGGTTGAATTTACCTGCTGAGCTGGGTAAAGTGCATAATGTTTTTCATGTTTCACAGCTAAAGAAATACATGCACCACCCCTCCCATGTGTTAGAACCTGAGAGGTTGACTTTAGAACCGAATATGAGATCCATGGAGACTCCTCAGAGAATCTTGGACAGTAAGACTAGGGACACTCGCCACAAGTCAGTGCGACTGGTGAAGGTCCTCTGGTCTAACCAGGATGTCGAAGAGGCCACGTGGGAATTAGAGGATAAGATGAGGGCGAAGTACCCTTCTTTATTTACTGACTAGATCGTCTGTATAGGGTACGGGGCGTACCCCTTTTTAAGGGGGGGTAGAGCTTCCTCGCTTTTGAGTTAGGAAACGATCATGTTTGTCGTTTGGTTGGTTGTTTAAGATGTGAATTTGTGTAAGTTGCTACACTTCGGTGTAAGTTTGAGTATGTTAATACTTATGTATTGTATTTAAGAATGACCTTTGAGTCTTGAGATGTGTGAATGTGAGTATAAGATGTGGTGTTAAGATTAAGGAAATTGTGTACCGTGAATGGCTAAGCACATGTGTGAACTTTGAGGACAAAGTTCTTTTAAGGGGGGTAGATTGAAATACCCCAAACTTAGATATGGTGTCTAAATGATAAAATAAGATATAAGGAGGCTAAAAAATGCCTTAGAAACATTAAGAAACATTTTTAATCAAAGAAAATATAAGGAAACACCAAAAGAGCAGTTCGAGCAAAAACGTGCTCTAAGCTTGGGGAGACTTGGGAGAGTACCCAAATATTATTCTAAGACCTTAGTAATATTCTAATGGTCATTTTAAATCAATTACCAAAGAAAACCAAGCTTGAAAACAAGTTAAAACACAAAATGTGCTTTAAGGAGTCTTAAAGCACGTTTTTGAAAAATTGTCTTGTAAATGAGTTTTGAATGGCTAAATGTCCATCATTACTGTTTAATTAACATGTGTACTATATAGTATCACATTTGGAAGTCTATATGAATGGGAAATCAAAAATTTCACAACAATGTGCCTTGTTTTGGTGAATAGTGAATTAATTAAGCTAGTTTATAACATAAGTCTATATAAGTGAGACATTTGGTCAACAAAGACTTAAGTACCCTCATTATTAAAAGGGGGCCGGTTTCTTAGGAGGTGAGTCACCACCTTCATGAGTCATTAAGTAAATAAGAAAGCAAATAAGAGTTATAAAGCAAAAGCACTATTCACCTTTTACATAAATATCCCACTTTATTAGTTCTCTCTCCTCACTTCTTCATTTCTTCTTGTTTCCCACGGTTTCTTCAAGCTCTCTCCCTTCTCCATTAACGTGAATAACAACTTCATACTAGCTCCATCTAGCCTTGCCCACATCTTGCTCATTTTAGCTCCAAATCCAAAATAAAATACATATTCTTCTTAGTTAGCTCAAGCTCCTTCTTTCTATCTTTTCAAAACTTCAAGAGCTTCATTTTGGTGCCAAGCCAAACCACCATTGGAGGAGGAAATTCAAGTTTGGAGACTCCATTGGCTTCTCCATTCTCATAAGGTAAAGAAAGTGTAAGAAAATCTAGGTTTCCACCATTTTCTTCACATGTCCGAAAATTAGTACTCATGGGACTCCATTTGAATGCCTTGTTCTAGCTTGTTTCTACTCTTCAAAGGAGAGAGGAGGTCCTTCTTGCTTCATATCCAAGCTTGTCTTGAGGAACTAAGGTAAAGCAATCAATTCAAAACCTTAAAACACATTTTAACCTAGGTTTTATTCCTTAAGGTAAGTGTGTTGTTTAGTGCTCATTAGAGTTATTGGACATTGTTTAGAACATTGGCAAGGAGAACTATATTGGTGACGAGATTTGGTAAGAGAAGTCTAAGGAGAAAAGCTTGTGAGAGAACAAGGTAAAATACTTATCTTAAGATGTCTTGTTGTTTAAGGGAATGGGATTTAGGTATATGATGAGTTTAGTGTAGAGTTTATATTGGGAAGGTGTTATAAAACCTAGGAGAAACAATGAGCATATTTGTGAACTTGTGACTAAAGAGCAAATGAGAAGAAGAGATAGTTAAAATATTGTGGAGATGAATTACAAGAAGCATTTTATTTCAATGGGAGCCTTGTTGTGTGTATTCGCAGGTTGAAGGCAAATATATGTGGAAATTCTGTGGTTAAGATTATTGTCATTTAAGGGCCTAAGTGCCAAGCATTTTAAGTTTAAGCACTATATGATGATGTGGTGAAGTTTTAGTGTAAATTGTGTGTTAAGGTGTTGTGATGAGAATTTGGGTGATGTTGGTTGTTTGATGGGAAAAACCATGTGTTAGGATGTGCTATGTACTAGAGAACCCATGGCAAAAATTTAAAGGAGAACTTAAGTGTTTAAGATATTCTAAGGGGATTTAATGACTAAGGAAGTACTAGGATGTTCTAGAGGTTGTCTTGATGAAAAAGAGTGAGAATAAGGTGTTCTAATGACTTATAATGACTTAGGCATTACAATGAAGGATTTAGAAAACAAGAGAATGTAATTGAGTATTTAGGACTTAGGCAAATGTTGATAAACAACTAGGAAGGAAGCAATGTGTTGATGTATGGAAGTTTAAGTTGTGAAGGAACATTAAGAAAATGCATAAGAGAGTTTTAGATATAAGATGCTTGGGAGATGATGTTACTGTGGTGAGGAAAACATTTGGCATAGTGGTTACATTAGGTATGAACCACCACCTAGAAACCTAGAGGAAAACATTATAAGTGTTAGCATTATTACAAGGAAAATGTATAAAGATTAAGGTGAATCTTGGTGAATGATTTAATGTGTTTTGAGGAGGACTTGAAGGTACCAAAATGATGTTAGGACGTGCTAGAATACTTGTGGAAAGGTTGGGAAAAGATTGGTTAAGATTTGAGGTTGAATAGAGGTCAAAATTTACATTGTGGGCACATTTAGTGTAGGTCCGGGTTTGCAAACTAGCACACAAACCCGGACCACACCAAAAACTATCCAGAGAATTTAGCCGTGGGATGGTCCGGGTTTGCATCCCAGTACATAAACCCGGACCAGTCCTAAAATTGTCCAGAAACTTTTGCGATGTATTGGTCCGGGTTTACAACCTCGGACACAAACCCGGACCCATCAGAAAAAGCTACAGAATGTTGAAAAATGGGGTTTTAAGGTTGAGACTTGTTTGGTAATGATATTATAAGATTGTTAGAACATAATTAATGACATATAATGGTCGTTAGGGGCATAAACAAGCTTAAGAAATAATGAGAAGTAAGTGGCTTTTGAGGTTAAGGTTAAACTATAAGGACTTAAGCGATTAATGGTGGGTAAACATCATCGGTTAAGTAAGTTAAGTAGGTTTGGATGAGATAACTAATAACCTAAAACTGAATGAATGCTTTAGGGTTTGAGAATTTGGACTCCAGAGGAGAGTAAGCAACCGAACGACCAACGGTGAACGCTACAATCCTTCTTGTGACCTGCTTGCTAACGAGGTGTCCCTCGGCTTGTGTGCTATCTGTTTAATTGCTATGACTAAAACAAGATAAAGCATGCAACCGGTTATATTGTTCTCGTTGTGATTGTGTTATATTTACACTAACCCGCGAGACTTAAGATTGATACTAACCAAGTTTAGTACTTACTGAGTTCAGAATAAGAGTTAAGTTTGATGGTTGTTGGTTAATGCCCGTTAAGGCTTAGCTAGCACATGGTGTTTAAGATGTCTACTAACTGGAACTTGAGTGAGGAAACCCGGGACCGATCTCCGGTCATGCATGCTAAGGAAAAAGGGGGACGGTATCTGAATCAGATCCGCCCTCCGCCTAAGGACTTGTCTTCGGACTTGTAGCCTAGGGCCGGTTGCCGGCTCAGCTACGCTGGACTCCCGTCCAGAGTAGGTGGCATTAAGATGGTACGGTGGGATCACCTAAATCCCAGGTTTGAGTTAAGCTACAGCCAATCCCTTCCAGGAAAGGTTTGTATACTGAGATTAAGATTAAGATTAAGGTAAGGTAAGGAACTGAGATTAAGGAAATGGGGACTAAGGAAGGGATTACTAACCCACTTGATAAGGGAACGCTTGAGTCGTTCATTCTTTGTGAACTATATATGTTCATCTGTGGTTATTGTTATTGCACTTCATATTATGCTTGTGTATGTAATCAATTTCCATGCTATCGACAATTAGTCGTCGTAGCCCCGTTAGCTTGGGGGCCATGAGAGGGTGTACCAGCATTCGTGCTGACCCCCCTCGGGGGCAATTTTTACACTTGCAGGTAAGAGACCCGTGAGGACGCACTACGAGAGTAGGAGTGGTTAGACTTAGGGTGGGATGTTTTTTTGAGTTCGGGTTGCGCCTGTGCACCCGACTGTTTATATTAAACTGATGTAAGATTGGGATTATGTTTAAGATACTTGTACTCGGTTGGTTATGGTACTGTGGTTGGTGATGTTTTGAGTTGGATAAGTATTGTAAATGTTAAGGCCGGTATATTCTAACGATCAGACCGTGGCAAGGTCCAGGTGTTATTCATTTCCGCTGCGACGTATTCGTTTAAGTGTTCAGTTTTGCGATAACCACGAATGGCTTTGGATGGGGTGTTACATCCGACCCACCCTAGGTCGGACCACTGGGTCGGACAACATCAGAACTTGTCCAAAACTTGTCAAACTTTCTCCAAACTTCTCCTCAAGCCTCCTAATGTATTCTAACATCATTTGGCACATTTAACCCTTCATACAACAACCATAAACTCATTTTATAACTCTATAAACATTTACAATGTTTCTTACCAAAATTCCTAACATTTATAATGTTTTCTCTTTAGTTCCTCTAAGTGGTGTTTCATAATTATGATAACCACTATGCCAAAAATGTTTCCTCACCATCATAACATCATCTCCCAAACATCCTTTCTTACTAACTAAATCTCCTTTTCCACATCTTACCTAAACATCATTTCCTCCTTGTACATCAACATTCCTAAACCTTAAACAAACTTCTCCAAGACTTTAATACATCCTCAAAAACACTCATTGAATTCCTAGAACTTCCAAGATAATACCTAAATCCTTGTAATACTCTAAATCACCTTAATACATGTTTTCTTCCCTAGTAAAACATTTATTCATTCCTAACACTTCCTAGTTCACCAAAACTCATTTAAGCACTTAAAACTTCTTATACATTACCCAAATTTTGCAATGTGTTCTCCTAGCACATTGTCATACCAAAACACATTGTTTTTCACCATTAAACACTTAAGAACACCTAAATCCATCAAGAACCTTCTCACACACAAAACTTCACCAATTTACACTACATCACAATATAGTGCATAAACTTAAATTGCTTGGCACTTAGGCCCTTAAATAACATGGCACTTAGGCCCTTAAATTGCATAAACCATAAACACTGAATTTCCACATGTATGTATTGCCTTTGACCTGCAAATACACCCAACAATACATATGTCCTTAATAAACTCCTTGAGTGCATTTCTCTAGGTCATTTCCCATTGGCTCCTTAGGTATTTTATTAAGCAAATAAAGCTCATTTTTCCTAAGGCATTTAAACTACATTTAGATAGTTTGTTTACCTCTTTCTTCAAGATTTTTACTTGAACACTCTTGTTCTTCCTTGTTTGGAAATCGGCAAGAGGACTTGGTTACTTGTCAATGTTCTAATCAATACACAAGTAAAACCAATGAGCATTCAAGCTCCATGCTTAAACTCATTTACAAACCCTAGGTTATATATATTGTCTTAACACATTAGGATAGTTGTTTTACCTTGGAAACAAAAGAGATCTTGATTAAGCATCAAGAGAGCACTCCACCAAGCCCTTGAATGATTGGAATGAAGCTAGAACAAGCAAGATGAAGGCACCATGAAGAAGGTGATTTCGGTCACTTATGAAAATAAAAGGAAATGAAGTTTTTCTTTGACTTTCCATACCTTGAAGCAAAGGAGAATAACAAGGCATGAAAAGGTAAGCTCAAGCTCCTTCAATGGAGAATCTTCATGGCACCAAAATGGAGTTCTTGAAGATTTGAAAAGAGAGAAGTGTAGAGCTTGACCTAACTAAGACAAATATGGTCTTGGAATTTGATTTGGTGTATGGAGCTAGAAGATGCAAGCATTCAAAGATGGAGATGGTATGTTTTTGCTGTAGCAAAAAACGATTTCAAGTAGGGAGGATGAAGAAGGCTACGGTGGGAACAAGAGAGGAATGAGAGAATGTGAGGAAGCTAGCTAGTTTTGGAGATATTTGTAAGTAAAGCAAATAGTAACTTACTTTATCAATTTACCTTCTTATAAAACTAACAAGGGGGATGACTCATCCCTTGCAAAAACCGGCCCCCATTTAATAATAAGGGTGTTTTGGTCTTTGTTGACCAATTAACTTACTTATATTGACTTATGTCATAAACTAGCATATTTTAGTTACTATTCACAAAAACAAGGCACATACGTGTGAAATTTTTGATTTCCCATTGATTTAGACTTCCAAATGTGATACTAAGTAGTACACATGTTAATTAAAGAGTAATGATGGACATTTAGCCATTCAAAACTCATTTACAAGACAATTTTTCAAAAATGTGCTTTAAGGCTCCTTAAAGCACATTTTGTGTTTTAACTTGTTTTCAAGCTTGGTTTTATTTAGTAATTGATTTAATATGTTCATTAACATATTTATAAGGTATAGGTATGACCTTTAGGTCTTATAAAAATTTATCCCAAGCTTAGAGCACATTTTTGCTCTAATTGACTTTAAGGTATTTTCTTGTGTTTGGTTTGGTTTAACTGTCTACCAAAGTTTCCTAAGGACTTAATTAGCCTTATTAAATAATAATGGATTATTATTTAGTCTTGGTAGGTTCTTTGGGTCCTAACCAAGTTCACTCAAAGCTTAGAGCATGTTTTTGCTCAAACTGTCTCTTAGTGTTTTATTATGTTTTACTATGGTTTAAATTGTTCACTGATGTTTCTAAGGCACTTTTTAGCCTATATATACCATATTTTAACATTTAAACAACATATCAAGGTTTGGGGTATTTCATTTACCATTGGCTCCTTAAGTAGTTTTAATAAGCAATATAAGCCCATTTCTCCTAAGACTTTAAACTACATTAGGTTAGCATATTTACCTCTTTTCCTCACAAACTTCTTTCTTGTTTCCTTGACTAAATCGGCAAGGCTTTTAGTTGCTTGTCAACTTCTAAACATTATACAAATTATAAAATGAGTATACAAGCTTTATGCTTCATCTCATTGTAAACCCTAGGTTATACATTGTTTTAAAACATTATGATAGTTATTTTACCTTGGATACCAAAAGAGAGTTTGGATATGTAGCAAGAGAGGACTCCACCAAGCCCTTGGAAGATTCAAATGAAGCTAAAACAAGCAAGGTAAGGGCACCATTAATGGTGATTTTCGGACAACATAAAAACATGAAGGAAATGTTATTTTTCTTTGAGTTTCCTTAC
This sequence comes from Limonium bicolor, assembly GCA_023374045.1. Lineage (NCBI taxonomy): Eukaryota > Viridiplantae > Streptophyta > Magnoliopsida > Caryophyllales > Plumbaginaceae > Limonium > Limonium bicolor. The sequence goes on along the minus strand of CM041776.1, from coordinate 255,088,279 downwards.
CTAGAAGCAAAGGAGAACAATAATATGTGAAAAGATGAGCTCAAGCTTCTCCCATGGAGATTCCTCTTGGCACTGAAATGGAGCTCTTGGAATTTTGAGAAGATAGGAATGAAGAGCTTGATGAGACTAAGAGAATGGTGGTCTTTGTTTTTGATTTGGCAAAGTGAGCTAGGAGATAATGACAACGGAAGTTGGTGTTGATGTTGGTGCTATTGCAAAACCGTGAATGGAGGGTAAGAAGGAGAAGAAGAGAGGTTGGAACCGTGGGAAATGGAGAGGGAAAGAAGAGAATGAAGATAACTAACTTGTTTTGATATTTAAAGTAAAAAGTAAATAGTGATTTGCTTTATTAATTTCTACTTACTTGATAACTAACAAAGGGGAGATGACTCACCCTTATAAAAACTGGCCCCCATATTATACCAAGGGGTATTTTAGTCTTTGTTGACCAATTGTCACACTTATATTGACATATGTTATAAACTTGCTTATTTTGGTTACTATTCACTAAAACAAGGCACATAGTTGTGAAATTTTTGATTTCCCATTGATTTAGACTTCCTAATGTGATACTAAGTAGTACAAATATTAATTAAAGAGCAATGATGGACATTTAGCCATTCAAAACTCATTTACAAGACAATTTTTCAAAAATGTGCTTTAAGACTCCTTAAAGCACATTTTGTGTTTTAACTTGTTTTCAAACTTGGTTTTCTTTGGTAATTGGTTTATTATGTTCATTAATATATAAATAAGGTCTTGGTAAGCTCATTTGGTCTTAACCAAGCTTATCCCAAGCTTAGAGCACATTTTAGCCTTTATTGACCTTAAGGTATTTACTTGTGTTTGCTAAGGTTTAAATTGTTTACTAATGTTTCTAAGACTCTTTTTAGTCTTAATATACCTTATTTTCGTGTTTAAACAACATAACTAGGTTTGGGGTATTTCAACATATGCGAGTTATGTGATTGTGGTTACCGTTCCCTGACATAATACGCTAAATATTATAAGTATGTAGTTATATCCTAAGTGGAATGCTTAGGAACGAGACACGACGTCGTCGGTATCTAAAGCGTTGACTCGAACGTGAATACTACCTAGAATAATTATAGGCGTGCGTAAGACCCACAGGGCAGCCAACAATAAGTGATGTTCTCCATAATTAAAACTGTAACTAACTATCTAACTAACGAAGTTAACAGTAGAGTGTGAATGAATGTGAAGATGTACCTTAATCCAGACAGCCACTGGCTGCTGGTCGCGCGTAGAGATCTCTTGGGTTATCCCCTATTGGGTTTACCCTAGTTAATCCTGAACGAACCTAGATAGATCGTCAGGCAAAGTGTGCTACCGTTGGCACCAGGCCCTTGGCCACCCAAATGGACGCCTTTTCAAAGGCAAGTGAATGAGTCCCAGAGTCTTCGGATGATCAGGCAGTGAGCACCTTGTGTGTACGTGGGACTACTGTCCAAGTGTGATTATTTCGGGTTGTCCTAACTTGACACCCACTAACGTATGTGATGTGATGTAATGAGGACCCGGGGGGTCGTGTGAATAACTAAACAACCTGACCGTTACTAACAGCTGCACGTGTTAATGTTATTACTATTGTGTTGTGTGTTGTTGTGTGTGATTATGTGAAATGTAGTGACTGTATTACTGAATACCCCAAACTTTGGTATGTTGTGTAAATGTTAAACTATGGCATTTAAAGGCTAAAAGTGCCTTAGAAACATAAATGAATCATTTAAACCATGGTAAACACAATAAAACACTAAGACATGGTTTGAGCAAAAACATGCTCTAAGCTTGGAGTGAACTTGGTTAGGACCCAAAGAGCCTACCAAGACTTGATAATGTTTAATTATGACTTTATAAGGCTAATTAAGTCCTTAGGAAACTTTGGTAGACAATGAAACCAAACAAAACACAAATAAATACCTTAAGGTCAATAAGAGCAAAAATGTGCTCTAAGCTTGGGATAAATGTGTATAAGACCTAATGGTCATACCTATGCCTCATGTATATGTTAATGAACATACTAAATCAATTACTAAAGAAAACCAAGCTTGAAAACAAGTTAAAACACAAAGTGCTTTAAGAAGTCTTAAAGCACGTTTTTGAAAAAATTGTCTTGTAAATGAGTTTGAATGGCTAAATGTCCATCATTACTCTTTAATTAACATGTGTACTATATAGTATCACATTTGGGTGGCCATATTAGTGGGAAATCAAAAATTTCACTTCTAAGTGCCTTGTTTAGGTGAATAGTGATTTTTTATAAGCTAGTTTGTAACATATAATGTTATAAGTAATTAAATTGGTCAACAAAGACTATTATACCCTTCTACTAATAAGGGGGCCGGTTTTTGGTAGTAATGAGTCACCAAACATGTTAACTTGTTAAGTAAATAAAGGTGACTCATAGGTTACTATTTGCTTTAAGTTATAAATATCTTTAAAAGCAAAACCAATCTCATTCTCCCTTCCTTCTTCATTTCCCACGGTTGCAAGGTTTCTTCAACCTCTCTTCTTCTCCATTTACGATTTGGAATAGTGCTCACCAAAAGCTCCACCTTCCATTGGCAATAATTCCAAGCTCACTTGTACAAATCAAAATAAACACCACCAATCTCTTCCTCCATCAAGCTCTTCAATTCTACCTTTTCAAATCTTCAAGAACTTAAATTCGGTGCCAAGGAGATTCACCATTGATGGAGCTTGAGCTCACCTTTTCACATATTATTGTTCTCCTTTGCTTCTAGGTAAGGAATCTCAAAGAAAAATCAAGTTTCCTCTCCTTTTAGTACATGGCCGAAAATTAACCTCACCATGGTGTTTTTACCTTGCTTGTTTTAGCCTCATTTGAATCTTCCAAGGGCTTGGTGGAGTCCTCTCTTGATATATATTCAAGCTCTCTTTCCATTCCAAGGTAAAACAATCATGTTAATACCTTAAGATAATATATGTAACTAGGGTTTACAATGAGATAAAGCTTAAAGCTTATATACTCATTTCAATGTTGGTATATTGTTTAGTTGTTGGCAAGGAAGGAAATGCCTTACCGGTTTATAAGGAAACAAGAAGAAGTTTGAGTGGAGAAGAGGTAAACAAGCTATCTCAATGTGGTTTAATGCCTTAGGAGAAATAAGCTTATAATGCTTGTTAAAACTACCTAAAGAGCAAATGGTAAATGAGCTAGTAAATGCTCTCAAGGAGTTTTATTAAAGGAATATGTATTGTTGGGTGTTTTGCAGGTCAAAGGCATTATTATGTGGGAAATTCAGTGTTTAAGATTTATGCAATTTAAGGGCCTAAGAGCCATGCATTTAAGGGCCTAAGTGCCAAGCAATTTAAGTTATGCACTATATTGTGATGTAGTGCTTAATGGGTGAAGTTTGTGTATAAAATGTGTTTGATGGATTTTAGGTGTTCTTGGATGAAATAAGGTAGAAACCCAAGTGTTTGGATGTGGGTATATACTAGAGAAGCTATGGCCAAATTTGGGAAAATGTGTAAGAAGTTCTAAGTGTTGTAAGTGAGTTTTGGTGAACTAGGAAGGGTTAAAGGTGAATGAATGTTTACTTGAGAAGAACATGCATTAAGGTGTACTAAGGTGCTATAAGGATTTAGGCATTTTCTTGGAAGTTTTAGAAATCTATGGGTGTTCTTAAGATGTATTTAAGTCTTGGAGGAGTTTGTTTAAGGTTTAGGTAACGTTGATATTCAAGGAATAAGTGAGGTTTAGGTAAGGTTTTGAGTAAGGAGTTTTAAGAAGTTGTGAAAAGGAGACTTAGTTAGTAAGAAAAGGAGTTGAGAGATGATGATAAGGTGTAGAGGAAACACCTTGGTATTGTGGTCATTATAGGTGAAATGCCACCTAGAAATCATAAGGAGAAAACATTGTAAGTGTTAGGAATTTTGTGGAGATATAAGTAAAGGTTTAAGGAATTAGGAAAAATAGTTTGTGAGTGTTTAAGAATATCTTAAGGGTGTGTTTGAAGTGCCAAATGATGTTAGAACACATTAAGAGGTCTTAGGAGAAGTTTGGTGAAGATTTGGCAAAGTTTGGGTAAGATTAGGAGGCGACCGACCCAGGGCCGACCCAGTTTTTGGGTCGGTCGAGCCTCTGTTAGATGTTAGGGAAGTGTTCGGTGAAGGTCCGACCCAAAAGGGTGGGTCGGACATGGGTCGGTCGGTCAAGTTTCAAAGGAAGGAAAATGTTCGCACATGGACCGACCCAGAATGGTGGGTCGGACGTGGGTCGGACGGGCATGTTTGTAAGGAAGTAAAAGGGTTCTGTAATGGACCGCCCAGTTTGTGGGTCGGACGGTGGGTCGGTCGGACCAAAAACATGGTTTCAGGTTATGAAATGTTATGTGATGATGGGGATTGGTAGGTAATGATGTTATAAGGTTGTTATGGACATGTTAGGTGAGTTTAAATGGCAATTAAGTGGGTGAAAAGTTGTATCAAAATGAAAAAGTAAAACAAGTTAAAATGTAAAGTTATGTAACTAAGTTAACGGGGAAAGTTAAGCATTGGACATTAAATATCAAGCAAACCCCGATGTTAATAAAAACACATGTGATGTTAACAGTTGTTCGAGAATTGCTCGAGGAACATAAGTGGACGTGGTACGTGGACTCCGGTGACAGGTATGGTTTTCTTGCAACCTGCGTCCTACCGGATTACACCGGCTTGTATGCCAATATGTTTTCTTGAGTGTTTGCCCACCTTGTAAGATTAAAAACATGTAATGAGTTTATAGTAATTCATTTATGTGGCGGAATTTAGTCTCCGATACCATTTAACCTCAAGTATGTGTTAAACCTTAGCAACCAAAACTAGGAACACTGAGTGATCGGTATTCGGAGTTGACGGCCCAAACCTTGGGAACGTGCTAACCACGGCTATGTGTGAGTTAGTGGATTGTTGTGTATGCAAGTGTGTGAACCTCCCTTGTGTGCTTAACTCGGTTATGATACCGTATGGTGTGTGGATGTGTGGTAGAGGCTCCATAATGGATCCCTAACTACTTATTATTAAGGTGTATATGTACAACGGGGGGGAGGAGTCCGGTTGTTCCGGCCACGCGTGTGATGGACGGGAGTCGTTATCTTATCCGGTTCGGCTCTCTTGGTGTATGTATAGGTGGTATTCCAATTTGGTTTCTACCTTCCCTTAGCTTATCCAAAGCTAGTTACTGACTCACGTCGGGCCACAGGGGCATACGTATGTTATTTCGGTGTGCTTGGGATTACTATATCCGACACACCTTGGGTATAAGTTTAACCGTTCTATATAACCGGACGGTAACGAGGTTGGTAACGAGCTTAACATGGGATTGGCAAAAATCCCTAGGCTCACATGGTATACTAACTATGGTGGAAGGTTTGTGAGAACCGATTTATGGTGTTATGTAATGTTATGGTGCTATGCAAATTCCCTTGCATGCTATGGTATAAATATACATATTGGATGTTTTAAATGAATGCGATGTCATTATATGTACGTTGAAACAAGGAAGGCGTGTTATGTTTTATTATGTGAGAAATGAGATATTATGTATGATATGGAATGTGGGATCATGGAAATGAATCCAGTTTGCGACAAGAGGCATTTGAGGATAACCCGATTAATGGGTACATGCCGTTCGTTAAGGAAGTAGCTCCATTTGTAGAGGAGCCCCTCTAGGGTTTAAGGAATCATAGGATTGTTGGGTTAAGTGTGGGATTTGTGGTTATTGGTTGAGCCCATTGAGGCGAAATATTCTGTGAGGTACGTTAATGGTTTGGTTATGCATGATTTATATACTCAACTGCATGCTAAGACCAATTAGTCGGCGTGGCCCGGTAGCATGTGGGCTGCGGATTACCATCCAGCAAAGGTGCTGAGCCCCTTGGGGCCACCCTTCTCTCCTTTTCTATTTCAGGTACAGAGCTGAAGCCGTTCGAGAGTAGGAACGGGGCAGATGTTTATACATGGGTAGCCATTTAAATGGCGTGAGTATGATAGGCGTAGTAAGACCGAAGTTTTATCGGCAGTAGTTGTAAATACTCGGTAACAGGGGGAGTGTATATAATAATGTTGAAGATGGAATAAGGCTTGTATTGTGTTGCTCGGGAATCTAGTCCATCAGACCGATACAATGTAATTATTAGCCTTGTTAGCCACGTGGGTGGTTACGGCGTGTAACACCATTGGAATAATTAATGTGATGAGTTGAGTTTCCGCTGCCGATTGTTATTATGTGTTTGTTGTTGGATGGGGTGTTATAAAAAGTGGTATCAGAGCGAAGTATCGCTCTGATGACTGAATTACCGAGCCTAGGAAATACCGAGTTAGGATTAAGTACTTGGGTTAAGGGTTGAGTGATAGCGTGAGAGATACGCTAGATAGGAACTACCATGAATACTGGAAACCTACAATCCACCCCACCCTCCACAATCCCTGTTTTATAACTTGGGAAAGAACGCCAGAGAGATGGAAGTCCACTCTTACTCGGGAATACCCGATCTGGCTGTTACTAAATACCTTTAGGGTACGGGGAACCTGTCATACGGAAGATCCCGAAAACTGGGAATCCGGAGACGGTTCCCATCTAAACAATGTTAACCGCATTTCATAGCAATGAATGAAGGATCTTGTGTATAAGAGAATAGAATTTCCGGCAACCTGGGTCGACATGAGAGCAGTCGAAACAATCAGCTTGCAACGCACCAACGTGCAACAGGCAAGAAGTGGATCAATAAAACCCGAGACGAATGTCTGTGGGACCACAGTTGATAAATAATGCACCAACGGTATACCAACCGACAAGGGAAAACAAGGTAGTGCCCAAATACGTGGAACGGACTACAAAGTGAATACAATACTATGAGAACGGGGTCTCCCAGAAAGGGAAACACCCTAGTTGATGATCGTCATGTGAAGACAGTGAGAAGTCACCTAGACAAGTATTTATCAAGGTAGTAAGATCAGTGTGGGCCAACAAGGCCACTGATGATAGTACGGGTAAAAACAATACCACAGCCGGTACGTGTTGAACCGATAGCCAGTTAACATGGCGCACTTGCCATAGCAAGTGCTGCTATAACAGGGCTATTCGAGGAATTTATAACCTCTACAAAATACTTGGAGAAGTGCAATAAAGTTAAATGAGATTGTCATTACAGTGGAAGGGCCTGTTAGCCTAACCTCTGTATTTGGAAACACACCAGTCAGCAAGAAGCTAGACTTGGCTAAGGTAAGAAGATGTTGTGAAACCATGGAAATTTTTCTTTCAAACCTAATTTTCACAAACCCCTTCTTTTCAAAACCAGATTTTCTTTCAAACCAACACTTCTTTCCAACCATCTTTTAAACCAATCCAGTAAAACCAAGAGCAGTTGATAAGATACAATAATGGATAAACCTTTCCCTCGATTAAGTTCGGGAAGCAAGGAATGAATATTGTCGCGGGACAATATAAGGGAGTTGACAACAGAATACTTCACCTAGGCGTGTGACGGACACTGCAAGTGTACCAACTGTGTTGTGGGACGACCGCACTCCGATAGGAGCATGTGGGCCTAACAGACCTACTTATAGGTTAGTTGGGTAAGTAGTAATGTATCAGTATGATACCCCATATATGTATACGAGTAGAGTCCGAAACACGGGAAGTAGTCGACTCCGTCTACGGTCAGCAGTATAAATCAAGCGAGAGCTAGAGATTACAAGGAATGGTTGAAGTTAAGGAACCCAATTAAGTCAATAAGACTAAAGGAGTTAGTGAATTCGTTTCAAGGAAACGTTTAGGAGTCAAGAAGTGCGAAACGCACTGGCTGTTATGTAAGGACATCGTGTATGTCTCAAGAGTCCTGAAGGATAAAACATGATAGCTGGAATGAGTACCCAGCTACGAACATAGGAAGGTGTAGTTTACTGAATTTACCCATAGATGCAAGCCTAATGTAATGGCATACCTTAGCAACACCCAGGAGCAATCCTTGAAGGGTGTTCGCATCAACAATTGTTGAATGAAATGCATGACAGAAACACAAGGATTGAAACTAACACCCAGTTTAGACATAAGTTGTCAGGAGACGGACTGACAAACCTAAGGGGGCATCCCATGAAAGGAAATGTGATGCAACAGGCTTGTCATGGATGCCAATACAACCTCTAACCAGGTAACATGGTATAGAGAAGTACATGTGTGTGGACAGCCTACAATGAGCGGAGCTCAAGGCAGCAAGGCTTATAAGCCACAAACAAGATATGTTATGTAATTTGAGTTAATTGTGGAATTTTATGTGGTACAAGGAAATAGAGCGGAGAACGAACCACTGCATTAAGAGTGGGGATACCTCTCGATATTGTGAGACCGCAGAAGCGGTAGTTATGTGAATCAAGTTTAAGAAATATGTGGAGGATGGACCACGTTGTTATTACCCCAGGATGGTTGGAATAAAATGATACGAAAGGAATTACTCGTACCAGTTGTGTAGACAGGAAGTGTGATAAGTTGATAGCAATCACCATAGGTGTGTGAAGCTAAATGTGTAGCGAACAACGCTCAAGGGAAAAATAGTAGTATATTCAAAAATCAGCCAAATAAGTGGCCAGATAAACCCAGTGTAATGGCGGAAGCTAATATAATAGCGGATGCAGTATAAGTTGATGCTATATAATGAGTAAGGACACGGTGCGCAATAAGCGACCGTTGTATGAGGATGGTTAGATGATAAAATGGTGAGTAAGCAGAGTTGTGAGTTAACCCCAGTGGAGATACGACAGTAAGTGATAGCAAATGAACGAGCAGTAAAACCGGTGGCAAGTGTTAGATGATAAGGATTTCAGTGAAAATTCCTATCGCAATCGCATGAGAGAGTTGCTGTCAAGGGTTTACGCCTCTGCACTCTGTATGACTGAGTGTTTTGGTATTGCTCTTGCACAGTAATGATCGAGTGAGATAGCTAGGAATCAGAAGCATGGTAATTGTGGAGGAATAATATTATAATGGCCGATGCATAGGTAATGCAAGGCCGCAGGAATGAATGATACATGTACAAAACCAAGGGTGGAGACATGATCAACAGTAAATAACCACAGTAACACTAAATACCAAAGGTCGGTATGAGATATACCCCAGGTGTGGGAAATAACTGAGAGAGCACTACACACTTGGTAGTAGCTTAATCTCAACCGACAGTAAGTCGGTAGAAGCAAGTCAATCATTGCGAATTACATAGTAGTTTATGCTGTAAGCTACTGGAGAAATGGATGGAAAATTGTGAAACTCACCGAATTCGCTCAGGGTAAGAGATACCATGCGTCGGTTGAGAACCCGTGTTCCCAAGATAAGGGCAATACATTGGAGATGTACAATACACTAAAGTAACGAATGGAGCAAACTAGCTCTATAATTATCAGGGTTGCGCAACAGAGGCCAGTGAGCCCATGCGTCAGGTACCGGGTATACATTGTGAATACGAATGGATGGCTAGATATCAATGCCTAAAAGCCTCACAGGCCAGGACCGAAACCGGTTATGAGTTACAACTCCAATGCGAATTCTTGGTTTAGGGACTAAACCGCCAATATGGTTAAGATCCTCTAATCAGAATCCATTGTGTAATGGACCGCGTGGAAGTTAAAACACTTCACGACGGCAGGACATTTTAAGCCAAGGATTAGTGATTGATTACGTGGGCGTAATCCCTTTTAAGGGGGGGTAGAGCGCAAAACCATTAGGGTGTTTTACCGTACAAGTGTACGCGAACTAGGTGTGCATAGCACAAAATGATTGTTATGATGGTTGGCGCGTGTGTTATATAAACATACGCATTTATTTGTGGGTAAATTGTGGTAATTGCGCACAGAGGATGCGAATACCATTGTGGGAAGTGTGTTTATTTGTTAACAGTGGTGTGTGAGAGTACAAGTGGAAGGGAGTAAAGAAACTCCCGGGGAACTAAAACCCCGATGGTGCATATATGTAAACCATATATTGTATTTTGATAAAAGATATATGTATATATATACAATGTTGTGATTTATGAAGGGTTATGAGACCGACATAGAACCTAGTGAGAATTAAATTCCCTAGGTAACTTGAATTAAGTTGGATTTGGGTGATGATTGATAGACGGAGTTCTATCCCTTGGAGATGTAATGATTATGACTAGAAGGATTCAAAGATAGAAAATGGTACATACTTGAATTAGTTGTTGGTTGAAATGAGGTGGGAGGTGAAACTTGATTATCATGAGATCAAGGGAAGCCGAACACAAATTGGGGTGGAAAGATAGTTCAACACTGATGCTGATCACATCAGGGTTGGATGACTCTTGAAGCTCCCTGTAAGTGGTCATAAATAACTATATTAAGAAAGATACAAAGAGCATAAAATGGACTTGGAGTTGTGTGGTGTTTTCAAAAGAATTTTCAATTGGTGTTTTCAAACAATCGATTAATATTTTGAATAAAAGATCTTCCTATACTTAACCTAGTAAAGAATATTTTTGTAGTACTTGCTCACGAGCTGAGGACGTATGAGCCTTTGTCTTCGGACCGGTGACATGAGAAGTATATATGTTAAAAATTAAGTGAATGTTTTGATCTCCCAAAGGAACGGGGACCAGAAAGTGTCCATCGTGACCGGGTTCTGCGGGATCACTGTGTATATGTACTCAACGTGGGATTCGAACCCATGGAGAGATGGAAAAGGTATTTCTGTTTGATATACATGCTATGACATGTTGTTTGGTATGGGTGATAAGGGTTATTTGACTTTGATCTCCTAAATGTGTGTGTTACATAGACCTATGAGTCTAAATGTGGTTATGTCACCCAGACCTAAGAGTCTGAGGGATATTGTATGGGTGCAAGTGTGGTGAAGGTACCCGGACCATTGAGTCCGAGGTTACCATGTGAATATAATATTTTATGTATAAGGTGGATATGTTCCCGGACCATTAAGTCCGAGGTTGGATGTAAAGGGTGGTTGGTAATGGAAGTTTTATGGCTATAAGTAATTCCCGTATTCTAATCCAATGATGCGAGGAAATGTGAACTTCGAGGACGAAGTTCTTTTAAGGGGGGTAGATTGAAATACCCCAAACTTTGGTATGTTGTGTAAATGTTAAACTATGGCATTTAAAGGCTAAAAAGTGCCTTAGAAACATAAATGAATCATTTAAACCATGGTAAACACAATAAAACACTAAGACATGGTTTGAGCAAAAACATGCTCTAAGCTTGGAGTGAACTTGGTTAGGACCCAAAGAGCCTACCAAGACTTGATAATGTTTAATTATGACTTTATAAGGCTAATTAAGTCCTTAGGAAACTTTGGTAGACAATGAAACCAAACAAAACACAAATAAATACCTTAAGGTCAATAAGAGCAAAAATGTGCTCTAAGCTTGGGATAAATGTGTATAAGACCTAATGGTCATACCTATGCCTCATGTATATGTTAATGAACATACTAAATCAATTACTAAAGAAAACCAAGCTTGAAAACAAGTTAAAACACAAAATGTGCTTTAAGAAGTCTTAAAGCACGTTTTTGAAAAAATTGTCTTGTAAATGAGTTTTGAATGGCTAAATGTCCATCATTACTCTTTAATTAACATGTGTACTATATAGTATCACATTTGGGTGGCCATATTAGTGGGAAATCAAAATTTCACTTCTAAGTGCCTTGTTTAGGTGAATAGTGATTTTTATAAGCTAGTTTGTAACTTATAATGTTATAAGTAATTAAATTGGTCAACAAAGACTATTATACCCTTCTACTAATAAGGGGGCCGGTTTTTGGTAGTAATGAGTCACCAAACATGTTAACTTGTTAAGTAAATAAAGGTGACTCATAGGTTACTATTTGCTTTAAGTTATAAATATCTTTAAAAGCAAAACCAATCTCATTCTCCCTTCCTTCTTCATTTCCCACGGTTGCAAGGTTTCTTCAACCTCTCTTCTTCTCCATTTACGATTTGGAATAGTGCTCACCAAAGCTCCACCTTCCATTGGCAATAATTCCAAGCTCACTTGTACAAATCAAAAATAAACACCACCAATCTCTTCCTCTCATCAAGCTCTTCAATTCTACCTTTTCAAATCTTCAAGAACTTAAATTCGGTGCCAAGGAGATTCACCATTGATGGAGCTTGAGCTCACCTTTTCACATATTATTGTTCTCCTTTGCTTCTAGGTAAGGAATCTCAAAGAAAAATCAAGTTTCCTCTCCTTTTAGTACATGGCCGAAAATTAACCTCACCATGGGTTTTTACCTGCTTGTTTTAGCCTCATTTGAATCTTCCAAGGGCATGGTGGAGTCCTCTCTTGATATATATTCAAGCTCTTTCCATTCCAAGGTAAAACAATCATGTTAATACCTTAAGATAATATATGTAACTAGGGTTTACAATGAGATAAAGCTTAAAGCTTATATACTCATTTCAATGTTGGTATATTGTTTAGTTGTTGGCAAGGAAGGAAATGCCTTACCGGTTTATAAGGAAACAAGAAAGAAGTTTGAGTGGAGAAGAGGTAAACAAGCTATCTCAATGTGGTTTAATGCCTTAGGAGAAATAAGCTTATAATGCTTGTTAAAACTACCTAAAGAGCAAATGGTAAATGAGCTAGTAAAATGCTCTCAAGGAGTTTATTAAAGGAATATGTATTGTTGGGTGTATTTGCAGGTCAAAGGCATTATTATGTGGGAAATTCAGTGTTTAAGATTTATGCAATTTAAGGGCCTAAGAGCCATGCATTTAAGGGCCTAAGTGCCAAGCAATTTAAGTTATGCACTATATTGTGATGTAGTGCTTAATGGGTGAAGTTTGTGTATAAAATGTGTTTGATGGATTTTAGGTGTTCTTGGATGAAATAAGGTAGAAACCCAAGTGTTTGGATGTGGGTATATACTAGAGAAGCTATGGCCAAATTTGGGAAAATGTGTAAGAAGTTCTAAGTGTTGTAAGTGAGTTTTGGTGAACTAGGAAGGGTTAAAGGTGAATGAATGTTTACTTGAGAAGAATACATGCATTAAGGTGTACTAAGGTGCTATAAGGATTTAGGCATTTTCTTGGAAGTTTTAGAAATCTATGGGTGTTCTTAAGATGTATTAAGTCTTGGAGGAGTTTGTTTAAGGTTTAGGTAACGTTGATATTCAAGGAATAAGTGAGGTTTAGGTAAGGTTTTGAGTAAGGAGTTTTAAGAAGTTGTGAAAAGGAGACTAGTTAGTAAGAAAAGGAGTTGAGAGATGATAAGGTGTAGAGGAAACACCTTGGTATTGTGGTCATTATAGGTGAAATGCCACCTAGAAATCATAAGGAGAAAACATTGTAAGTGTTAGGAATTTTGTGGAGATATAAGTAAAGGTTTAAGGAATTAGGAAAAATAGTTTTGTGAGTGTTTAAGAATATCTTAAGGGTGTGTTTGAAGTGCCAAATGATGTTAGAACACATTAAGAGGTCTTAGGAGAAGTTTGGTGAAGATTTGGCAAAGTTTGGGTAAGATTAGGAGGCGACCGACCCAGGGGCCGACCCAGTTTTGGGTCGGTCGAGCCTCTGTTAGATGTTAGGGAAGTGTTCGGTGAAGGTCCGACCCAAAAGGGTGGGTCGGACATGGGTCGGTCGGTCAAGTTTCAAAGGAAGGAAAATGTTCGCACATGGACCGACCCAGAATGGTGGGTCGGACGTGGGTCGGACGGGCATGTTTGTAAGGAAGTAAAAGGGTTCTGTAATGGACCGACCCAGTTGTGGGTCGGACGGTGGGTCGGTCGGACCAAAAACATGGTTTCAGGTTATGAAATGTTATGTGATGATGGGGATTGGTAGGTAATGATGTTATAAGGTTGTTATGGACATGTTAGGTGAGTTTAAATGGCAATTAAGTGGGTGAAAAATTGTATCAAAATGTAAAAGTAAAACAAGTTAAAATGTAAAGTTATGTAACTAAGTTAACGGGGAAAGTTAAGCATTGGACATTAAATAATCAAGCAAACCCCGATGTTAATAAAAACACATGTGATGTTAACAGTTGTTCGAGAATGCTCGAGGAACATAAGTGGACGTGGTAACGTGGACTCCGGTGACAGGTATGGTTTTCTTGCAACCTGCGTCCTACCGGATTACACCGGCTTGTATGCCAATATGTTTTCTTGAGTGTTTGCCACCTTGTAAGATTAAAACATGTAATGAGTTTATAGTAATTCATTTATGTGGCGAATTTAGTCCCGATACCATTTAACCTCAAGTATGTGTTAAACCTTAGCTAACCAAAACTAGGAAACACATGAGTGATCGGTATTCGGAGTTGACGGCCCAAACCTTGGGAACGTGCTAACCACGGCTATGTGTGAGTTAGTTGGATATTGTTGTTGTATGCAAGTGTGTGAACCTCCCTTTGTGCTTAACTCGGTTATGATACCGTATGGTGTGTGGATGTGGTAGGGCTCCATAATGGATCCCTAACTACTTATTAAGTGTATATGTACTAACGGGGGGTGAGGAGTCCGGTGTTCCGGCCACGCGTGTGATGACGGGAGTCGTTATCTTATCCGGTTCGGCTCTCTTGGTGTATGTATAGGTGGTATTCCAATTTGGTTTTACCTTCCCTTAGCTTATCCAAAGCTAGTTACTGACTCACGTCGGGCCACAGGGGCATACGTATGTTATTTCGGTGTGCTTGGGATTACTATATCCGACACACCTTGGGTATAAGTTAACCGTTCTATATAACCGGACGGTAACGAGGTTGGTAACGAGCTTAACATGGGATTGGCAAAAATCCCTAGGCTCACATGGTATACAACTATGGTGGAAGGTTCCTTGTGAGAACCGATTTTATGGTGTTATGTAATGTTATGGTGCTATGCAAATTCCCTTGCTATGCTATGGTATAAATATACATATATTGGATGTTTTAAATGAATGCGATGTCATTATATGTACGTTGAAACAAGGAAGGCGTTGTTATGTTTTATTATGTGAGAAATGAGATATTATGTATGATATGGAATGTGTGGATCATGGAAATGAATCCCAGTTGCGACAAGAGGCATTTGAGGATAACCCGATTAATGGGTACATGCCGTTCGTTAAGGAAGTAGCTCCATTTTAGAGGAGAGCCACTCTAGGGTTTAAGGAATCATTGGATGGTTGGTTAAGTGTGGATGTGTTGGTTATTGGTTGAGCCCATTGAGGCGAAATATTATGTGTGGTATGTTAATGGTTTGTATGCATGATTTAATATAATCAACTGCATGCTAAGACGACAATTAGTCGTGCGTGGCCCGGTAGCATGTGGGCTGCGGGATTACCATACCAGCAAAGGTGCTGAGCCCCTTGGGGGCCACCCTTTCTCTCCTTTTCTATTTCAGGTACAAGGAGCTGGAAGCCGTTCGAGAGTAGGACGGGGCAGATGTTTATACATGGGTAGCCATTTAAATGGCGTGAGTATGATAGGCGTAGTAAGACCGAAGTTGTTATCGGCAGTAGTTGTAAATACTCGGTACAGGGGGAGTGTATGTATATAATAAATGTTGAAGATGGAATAAGGATTGTATTGTGTAGTTGCTCGGGAATCTAGTCCATCAGACCGATACAATGTAAATGTATTAGCCTTGTTAGCCACGTGGGTGGTTAACGGCGTGTAACACCATTGGAATAAGTAATGTGATGAGTTGAGTTTCCGCTGCAGATTGTTATTATGTGTTTGTTGTTGGATGGGGTGTTACAAGGATAGACAGAAGTCGTACGCAGATGTGCGCCGACATGACCTGGAGTTCGCCGTAGGCGATCAGGTATTTTTGAGAGTATCCCCCATGAAGGGAGTGTTTCGTTTTGGCCAGAAGGGCAAGCTGAGCCCAAAGTATGTGGGGCCTTATGTTGTGACGGAGCGGATCGGCCCGGTAGCCTATAGACTAGACCTACCCGCCGAGCTGGGCAAGGTACATGGTGTATTCCATGTGTCCCAGCTGAAGAAGTATATGTCTCATCCGTCTCATGTGCTTCAGCCTGAAAGGCTAACCTTAGAGCCGACCATGCGATCAGTGGAGACTCCGGTACGGATTCTGGATGCTAAGACTCGAGACACTCGCCATAAGTCCGTGAGACTGGTGAAAGTTCTTTGGTCTAACCAGGACGTTGAGGAGGCCACTTGGGAGCTGGAAGACAAGATGAAGGCGAAGTACCCGTCATTGTTTACTTATTAGTACTTATGTGTATAGGGTACGGGGCGTACCCCTTTTTAAGGGGGGTAGAGCCGTTTCGGTTATGTGTGTACGACGTGTATTTGAATACATCGTCTATGTTATGTTGTTATGTTACAGACCGTTGTGTCTGAATGATGTGGATAATGTTGTATGGACCTTGTGTCCATGATGTAAGTGTGTTGTTAGTAATGTATGGAAGTATTGTTTTAAAGTGTTCCCGTGTTCTAATATTTAGGATATGTGGAGTATGAACTTGAGGACAAAGTTCTTTTAAGGGGGGTAGATTGAAATACCCCAAACCTTAATATATTGTATAAACACTTAAATATGGTGTTAAGACTAAAAAGAGTCTTAGAAACATTAATAAACAAATTTAAACAAAAGGAAACACAAAATGTGCTTTAAAGTCAATAAGAGCCAAAAATGTGCTCTAAGCTTGGGATAAACTTGGTAAGACCTAATGAACTTACCAAGACCTCATTTATACACTAATGAACATATTAAATCAATTACCAAGAAAACCAAGCTTGAAAACAAGTTTAAACACAAAATGTGCTTTAAGGAGTCTTAAAGCACATTTTTGAAAAATTGTCTTGTAAATGAGTTTTGAGTGGCTAGATGTCCATCATTACTCTTAATACATATGTGTACTATATAATATCACATTTGGGTGTCTATTAGTGGGAAATCAAAAATTTCACTTCTATGTGCCTTGTTTATGAATAGTAACTTTTATAACCTATTTTGTAACATATGTTTGTATAAGTAATTTAATTGACAAACAAAGACTATATTACCCTCATTATATAAAGGGGCCGGTTTTCTAAGGTTTGGTGACTCACCACCCTCTTGTTAATTTGTTAAGTAAATAATGATGACTAAGAATGTACTATTTGCTTTAAACTACAAATATCTTCTAAAGTAAAACCAATCTTCATTCTCTCATTTTCTTTCCTTGCTCAACACGGTTTCCCACCTCTCTTCTTCCTTCCTTCTTTGTTCTCTCACGATAAAACCACTACCACCATTAAAACAAAGCTTTGATCTCTTGTAAAACCTTGCTCACTTGTCCAAATCAAAAACAAACACCACCATCTTCTTCCTCCTCAAGCTCTTCATTTCTATCTTCTCCAAACTTCAAGACAACCATTTCGGTGCCATGGAGTTTCTCCATTGAAGGAGCTTGAGCTTGTATTCTTACATATTGTTACTCTCCTTGGTTTCTAGGTAAGGAATCTCAAACAAAAATCAAGTTTCTTCCTTGTTTTTGTCATGTCCGAAAATATATTGAAGGAGCTTTTTATGTGACTTTGTTCTAGCTTCATTCCAACTCTTCATGGACTAGGTGGAGTCCTCTCTTGCTAGATATTCAAACTCTCTTCAAAGAGCAAGGTAAAACAACTACATTAATGTTTTGAGACAATGTAAAACTAGGGTTTACAATGAGATGGAGCTTATAGCTTGAATACTCATTATAATGTTTGTATATGTTAGAACTTGTCAAAGAATCAAGTACTCTATCGGTTTTCTAAAGGAAACAAGAAAGAAGTTTTTTGCAAAAGAGGTAAATCTACTAACTAATGTTGTCTTAATGCCTTAGGAGAATGAGCTATAAATGCTTATTAAAACTACCTAAAGAGCCAATGGTGAATGACTTAGTAAGTGTTCCCAAGAGCTTAGTAAAAGGCATATGTGTTGTGAGTGTATTTGCAGGTAAAAGGCAAATATATGTGGAAATTCAGTGTTTATGATTTGTGCATTTTAAGGGCCTAAGAGCCATGTCATTTAAGGGCCTAAGAGCCATGCAATTTAAATTGTGCACTATAGTGTGATGTAGTGCCTTGTGAGTGAAGTTTGTGTATAATAAGTACTTGATGGATTTTTAGTGTTCTTGGTTGTTTGTTGGTAAAAACAAAGTGTTTTGGTTTAGTAATGTTCTAGGAGAACCTATGTCGAAATTTAGGTAACAAATGTGAAGTTCTAGGTGTTAAAATAAGTTTGATAAGTTAAGGAGTATTTAAAATGGTTAAGTGTGCTCTTGTGTAGGAAACATGCATTAAGGTGATTTAGGATGTAACAAGGACTTAGGCATGAGCTTGAGATTTTAGTATGTACCAAAGCCATTTTGGAAAAAAGAACTTCAAGAGTGACATAAGGAGTTGGTTGTGAGAAATAATGCTGAAGAGATGATGTTAAGATAAGAAGAAAACATCTTGGGATAGTAGTTATCATAGGTGAGAAACACCATTTAGAAACCTAGTGTAAAATGTTGTAAGTGTTAGGAATTTTGTGAAGAAATAAGTAAAGGTTTAAGGAATTAGAAAAAGAGTTTGTGAGTGTTAAAGGATGGTTTAAGTTGTGTTTGAAGTGCCCAAATGAGGTTAGGGGGTACTAGGTTATATGGGGTAAAGTTTGGAGTTGAATGTGAAAAGGAAAATAAGGATTTGGGGCAGACCGGACTTGCGACCGGACTTGCAAGCCCGGTCGGGCCCTGTTACACTACCGGAAAATGTTTCTGGAATCGACCGGACTTGGGGGACCGGACCTACAAGTCCGGTCGGACTGTGTTTTGTGAGGGAAAAATGTTTCTGGAATGGACCGGACATGGGACCGGACTTGTCAAGTCCGGTCGGCATGAGTTTTGTACGGGTTATAAGTCTCTGGAATAGACCGGACATAGGACCGGACATGTAAGTCCGGTCGGAGTGAGTTTTCAAACGGTAAAAGGGGTACTGGAATGGACCGGACTTAGGCAAGTCCGGTCGGCAAGTCCGGTCGGACCAAAACTTGTAAAAAAAAAAAAACAGAAAAGAATGTGACTTATGTAGTTAACCCTAGGGTGTATAATGAAGGTAATCTAGGGTAAGATAGACATTAAAACATGTCATACAATCATGTTAAACACTTAGTAAATTTGGAGGTTAAGTAAGTTAATTAACCGACGTTCTTGAATTATGTTTAGGAGTGGCCTACGGAGGAAACCAAACGAGGCAAGGACCAAGGTATGGTTTTCTTGCAGTCTGTTGTCTAGCGGTTTACACCGGTTTGTGTGTTGTATGTTTTTCTGTGTGTTTACAACGTTATAAGATTTAAACATGTAATGAGTTTACAGTTGTTCATACTATTGTGATGTGATGTTGTGACTCAATTCCCTTGTGTGTGTCTAACATGACTTACCACCCATTGTGCGTGGGTTGTTAAGTTCCACTATGAACTTCTAACTAGTGTTTAACTGGGAAGTGAGGAATCCGGTTGTCCGGTCATGCATGTAAGTTAAGAGTAGATATCTGAATCAGATTCGACTCTTATGTTGTTAAGATTGTTCACCTTAATTTGGCGTTCGATCTCCCGCTAGCTTCTTCCAAAGCTTACCTATTCTGACTTATGATCGGTTTAGTGGGAACCTGTGTTTGTGTGGTGTGTTCGGGTCACTAAATCCGAACCATTGTGACTTAAGTTACTCGTTCGCCTAACAGAACGGTAATGAGTGTGTTTAACGAGCTTAACATGAGGGTGAATCACTCTCTAGGCTCTTATGTTATTGACCCTTGTGGTTTGTTATTGTGGAACTAAGATCCACCGTGTATGTGTTAATGAGCTGTGCACTACTGATGCCGTGCTCCATGTTATGTTATGTTATGTTATGTTATGTTATGTTATGTTATGTATGTAAATAAATGCCATGTTATCATGACAATTAGCTGCGCGTATCCCGGTAGCCGATGGGCTGCGCGTTAGCCATACCAGCCAAGGGTTGCTGACCCCCTCGGGGGATCCATATTTCTTATACTGCAGGATGAGGATCGAAGAAGCGGAGTGGCTTTAGATCCTAGGATGTAATTGCTTTTGTATACCTTGGATGTTGGCCCGGGATGCGCCTGTGCTCCTGTGGCGTTATATACTTTTGGTTGTTGCGTATACAGTGATATCATACAGTGAAGGATGTATGTAAACACTCGGTATTGTATATGATGTAATTATGGTTTAGTTTATTGCTCGGAAGTCTGATCATCAGACCGGTACAATTGTATTTATTCTGCCTTGTCAATCACGTGGGTGGTTGACGGCGTTGTAGCACCAAAGCGTTAGTTACTGTTTAGTTATTTATTTCCGCTGCGATTTCATTTAGTATCATGTGCGTATTAGGGGTGTTACAAGTATATTATATTAAGTGTGGCTAAAGTGTGTAAATAAGAAAAAATGGGGCGGAAAAAGAATTTGGAATAGACCTTGGGTCTGATCGAAATTAAATGCCATTGAAAACCATAGGTTAAAATGGTTTATGAAATAAAATGTTATAATGTA
This sequence comes from Limonium bicolor, assembly GCA_023374045.1. Lineage (NCBI taxonomy): Eukaryota > Viridiplantae > Streptophyta > Magnoliopsida > Caryophyllales > Plumbaginaceae > Limonium > Limonium bicolor. Next base: position 255,067,761 of record CM041776.1, on the reverse strand, counting down.
AGGTATATGTAACACCTTCTAATAAATGGGGTAAATGTGCAAATATAGGAAGTATATGGTTGGGAAAATAAACCCAAAACAAAAGGGTTGTTCGGTAATAATATATATATATATATATATGAACTATATGTTATAATGAATTAATGGAATAAAGTGATATAATAAATAGTATATATAACATATGTGGCAATATTGTAATTATAAGAATATATCATGTGTGGAAATAAAATTTAAAACAGACCAATGGTTTGGTTGCAATTTCCGAAAGTTATGAAAACCATATGATATAAATTATTATAAAGTTTAAATGATATAATGTAAGGTTAAAAAAAATAACATGTTATAAAATATGTGGTGTAAATTGTAATAAATGAAAAGTATATAATATAGAGTGAAATGAAGTTTAAAAACATGGGTTCATTTCGGAAATATATATATATATACATATAGCTTATAATAAAACTATAAGTCATGTTTATTATAAAGTTAGAATGTATAGCATAAGATATGTATACCATTATATTAAATATGTGGCAATATGGTAATAATGGAAAAATATTGGGAGTTGATGAAAATCAAAATACAAATGCATATGCCTTACGCAATGCAAAGTGGTTTTATTAAACCATAGGTTATAATGTTTAAAGCAATATAAAATATCATGATATATGATATAATGACATTACTGTAACATTGTATAAATTAAGTGGTCAAAACATAATTAACAAAAACAAGGGGCTGTTCGTAAATAATAAAGTTTGGGATTGAATTCTAAACTATGGTTGTTAATGATATAAATACTATAAATATTATATAGTATTAATGTGATTAAATGAAACAAATATCATTAATAATGTTCACATGAAATAATGGGACAATTATTGGAGAAATAGAATTTATAACCTAAGGTTAGTAATAAAATAAACCTTAGGAAACTATAGTATATGTAATGAAATGTTACATAATATTAAGATAAGTTCTTAATATAAATTGCATAATATAATGCAACAAATGAAGATAATCATCTTACATAAGATGATAATAATGTAACATATATATAAGTTTATATTAGTATAAATCTTGAAACGTTAATGTATAGGTGTGCTAAATGATAAGCAAGTATATATTAAAAACATATACATAATAAGTATATGCTATAGTTGGAAACTATATAATATAGCGCATGCATACATGCAACTATACATTATATGACTAAATCAATAAAAACAACATATATGTATATATATGTAAAAACCGAAAATGATATGTGCATATATATATATGCAAAAAACCGAGAATATATGTAAATATATAAACATATACAGTATGGTTTTTATTGTCATGAAATAATAAATGACAAGTGTAATGACATTAGTATAACTATATACTACAAGTCATACAATTACAAAAAAAGTATAGTTTATTAAGATGAGTAATGAGATGTATAATATGGTACAATATTAAATAGTTAAACAATAATGCCATAAAACATTATTGCATGAGCAGTTTATGCGATGCGAATTAACGTTGCATGCACACATACAACCATATGTTATAAGTGTGTATTCGGATACTTAACCGAAACGGTTAAACGTATTACCTAAAGCATGAATGTGAATATATATTTGTATACTCGTAAAAACAAGGAATAAATCCTAACGTTTAAAAACGCTACAACTAAGACGCCTACAACCGACTCATTTAAATAAACCCGGGCATTGGTAATTAATATTTATTACGACTGACGAGTTTGTATACGACACTTTAACAATAACTGTTGAAATCCAGGGATGAAATGTCGGGATTATTTGTGTTGTTCAGATTTACCGAGCTTAAATAAGTCATGTGGATTGACTTATGTTGTGTTTGATATTTAGACCGTATCACCGACGAAGGCGCTTGACGAGCTAGTGGTCTACTGCGCAACCTAGGTCATTGGTGAACGGTATGTAAAGGGGTCTGATCCGAGATGTCCTGAGGACTTCCTCGGGCTCGGATTTGTTTGCTATAACATGTGTGATATGTGCATGGATATGTGTATGGGTTGCTTACCTGTGTTACTGCATCATTTATTATGCACGAACGTCCTACGGGACTAATACTACGTCGACTATAGATTGACTTATATAAACCTACATATACGAGTATCGTGATTGTGATTGCAGTTGTCTGACATAATACGCTAAGTATTATAAACTATGTAGTTATAACCTAAGTAAAATACTTATGAAACGAGACACGGCATTGTCGGTCTCTAGAGCTTTGACTCGAACATGAATACTACCTAGAATGATTCTAGGCATGCGTAAGACCCATAGGGCAGCCAACAAATAAGTGATGATTCTCTACATTTAAAAATGTAACGGTTTAAAACGACTAACTAAGTCAACAGTGGAGTGTGGTTAAAAGTGATGGTTACCTTAATCCAGTTAGTCATTGGCTACTGTCTCGCGTTGAGATCTCTTGAGTTAACCCGGATCGGGCTTACTCTGGTTTAACCTGATCGAGCCTAGATAGATCAACAGGTATGGTGATAACATGGGCGCCTTTAAAAAGGCAAAATATGGACGCTTTTAAAAAGGCAAAGTGGATGAGCACCTCGTGTGCATAGGACTACCGTCCAAGTGAGGTTATTTCGGGATGTCCTAACTTGACTCCCGACAGTGCTAACAAAATGTGTAAGTTATGTGAGGGCCTGGGGGGCCGTATGTGAGGTTGGTATGGATGACCGTTACTAACGGCCTTATGCTTACGTTGATGTGATTGTATGCTTGTGATTATATGGTTGTGTGTGTGGAATGTAGTGCCTATGTTAACTGTTTCGTTTACCGCCATTCATGTGTTTACAGCTTTATATACATGTACACCGGTAAAGCATGTAACGAACTTAATAATGGCGACCTTGACTATTAAGTGACCAATAGGGTCTAGGCTCGGCATACTCAGCGTTTATCGCTGAGCCTTTATGGCATTACGTGCAGGTGATGATTACCGTTGAAGCCGAAGAGTGGGACTCGGGTAGTTAGAGGTTATCTACCGTATGGGTTGACACAATGTATTAGGATGTTCATTAGTTTAACGTGTTTATAACGTTGTATACTTTTGAGGAATACCTAGATGCTCACTTGTCGTTTAAGTTACAGTTGGGTTAGTTTGATGTATAGGTTAGTATCTCGTTATCACTGCGGCTATGTATTTATTATCAGTGTTGTTTCGTATTTAATTTACTTCTACTTCTTTACTCGTATGGGCGAGTAATGGCATGTGACACCCGAGTGAGATTTAATTACAGTGAGACTTCCGTTGTGAGACGTCGTTTAATTAATGCTACGTGAGGGATTATTACGTGATTACGAGGGGGGTGTTACAAAAAGTGGTATCAGAGCGGAGTACCGCTCTGATGACGAGATAATAGGATTTAGGACAGTGAGCCTAGGATTTGGGAATACGGGAAACATTTGTGAGGTACGAGATGTCTTCACTTTAATGAGTTTATGTGTTAGCAACGCCTTTGGCTTGCAAGTGTTAGCCCTAGAGGCGCACCAATATGTTTGACAGTAATCTGGTAAGTTATCGAGTAACGAGAAGACGAACGGTGATGCCGACGTCTAGTGGTGGTGTGGGCCAGAAGCTGGCCAAGGGCGTAAAGGCCCAGGGAATATTACTCCCGGTATGAACCAGCTGAGAGCTCAGTTAGGAGGAGACATACAAACGTCGTGAGTACATTGGCGACAGTCCACTTTTATGTGGGAATCCAGTATGGACTACCGCCGACAGTATCCCTCCCGCCACAACCTAATGAGTATCATACAATCGAGAAATACAATCCCCGAATATGGGGAGGAAGGCAACTAAGCCCGATAAACCGTCTAAGCGACTTCATACCGAAATTAGAAAATCTTACCCTTATAGCGTTAACAGAAATTAAATACTTCACCTTCCTTACTAATGACCAAGCGTTAGTGATAGGCACCGCCGGGGGCGAGCGCCATTACTACGGTAAACGTCGTGGGAAGGATCTCCCAAGACACCAGGGCAAGCGGATCGGTCGCATCCTGAACTCCGCAAGACCGTCACACGTAAGGGGGACCTTTAACTACCACGCTATTGTATAGTAATACCAGACTGTAAACTGAGATTATATTGTGAATGTGGAGAATTCTGTATATTCACTCGTCCTGGTCATATTCAAATTCCAGTCCTGATTTTGTGTACACACTACTGTAACACCAGGACCTCATCGTGACGACATACATGAATAAACAGTTCTGAGCGTTTATGCCATCGTCAACCTAATGTGAGGAAGAACTTGGACATTAATACAATGCTTACCGTCCAATCTCCTACACATCAGAATACCACGCAGCGGATACATACTTACATACAGTGGGTGATACAATGTCGTTAGTCACCCACGTGATACAATCGTTAGTCACCCACGTGACTAAAAAGCTACTTCTTCTACATACAACATCGTCTGATGGACCGGAATCCCGAGTACTACACATCTATAATACATACCCCATTCATCAATCAAATACAACAATGCTCCATTCAATACTTACTCCTCTATAATCCATACAATACAATATACTTAACCGAGTCTACTAGGATCCTTATACAAATATAATATCTCTTCCAAGTTCATACATACTCAATAAGAGTCTACATCTACCCATTCCTCACAACTACTTACTTTCTAAGTACAAGGTTGTGCCGCCGGTCTCTTACCTTGACCACATCCGCTTCGGGTACCTGCACACTAAAAACGTTCCCCCTAGGGGTCAGCTTTCGCTGCGCATGATAACCGCATACCCCGCGTACTAGTGAGGGTACGCCGACCACTTGGTCGAATACACGCAGTTCATTTTCATACAAACATACATGCATACATGCTCTTACACACAATACGATAATACTTACGCAAGGCATACATACATACACTTTGTTACATACAAGGAATACAATATAACCATCCAGTACATACTTACCTTCTTCCGAATGCACATACTCATTACATACACAGTATACAATACTTGTTAGCTTCATTGATCCACCCGGGTTAATCGGGTGGAGATTACTCTTTTACTCGTTACTTCATACATACACATACATACTCATACTCATACATACTTACGGATCCATACTTACTTACTCTTACTCTTACTCATGTTAAGTCGTCGGGACCTCCGGCCCTGGGGACTACTCCGTCCCACCTCCGGGATTTACTTGACTCACCAATCTGGGATGCTACCCACTTAAGGGATTTGGGCCGCGGACCAGTTTAAGAGTCAGGAATTGCAGCCAACCTCTTGTGACTCCATCCTCACGCGTGGCCGAAGCTATATCGGACTTCTACTCATTCCAATTTACTCACTTAAGTTAGGAGTTAGGTAGTTAGGAATTAGTAGAAGTCAACATCCAACCACAGACACAAATACATTATTCATATACACATCCATACAAATACAATACAATATACAAGTACACTACAAGGTACAATTACACATCATCATCATTCAAATTTTTCATGATTTATACGAACTATTATTCAAGACAAATATCGAGAACAATGTAAACAAGCACAAGTAAGTGCAATATAATCTGATTCTTGCATTTATCTTATTAGGTGGTCAAATAAGCACACAAATCGGGGTAACCAGATTAGGATACAGGGCATGAAGAAATCATACCTTTTTACCGGAATTTACTTTACCGGGTGCTCCCTTGTTCCTTTGGTTCCCTCTTGTTCCTTGATTCTTATCCTCGAACCAATGACTACATGTCAAATGGTTCAATTAATACTAAGCATCACAATGCATGCATAACTACTACTCCCGTACTTACCCCGTTGTCCCATTGTTTCGGTTTAACTTAATGTTCATATACTTACTACTCTCTTACTTCATTCTCCAACTTATTTATACTTTTAATGTCCCTCAAACATCATTATTTAAGTACTAATTATCTTATACTATCATTACCATTCACTTCCTTACCTTATAAACCATTTAAACAACTTATTTTTACAATTCTGTGCTGGTCCTGGACCTTGTACATAAGTCAAGTCCCGGACCCATGCTTACTGCAACTCTCGGCCTTATTTTCTCTTATGGTCCGGGACCTTGTCCCCAACTCAAGTCCCGGACCAGTGTTTGTTTCAAACTCTCGGTAAGTTTTCAAGGGGTGGTCCGGGTCCTTGTATGGGACTTAAGTCCCGGACCACCCACTGCTATCTACTCTCGGTCAGTTTTTACATGTTGGTCCGGGACTTAGTCCTGGACTTAAGTCCCGGACCCTGCTACAATTCCTACAGATTTTGACATTTCCAAATCTGTTACAATCCTCACTTTGCCTAAATAATTTCCCAGTGCTCCTACACTTAATCCCACAGGTTTAAGCACCTAATTAAGCTCCTAAACATGCTCAAATCCATTACCAACTCATCACTCCTTTTCATACTAATTCACACACCAATTCTCCACACTTTCCCTTCAACACTTACATATCCTTCCTAGTTTTGTTTGCTACAGATTTTAGTTCCTTCTTTCTCCATACATAATTTCATCTCTTAATGCCATTCCCAAGGCCTACAATCCATTACCTCAACTCTTCAAGTTCACTCTCATTTTACTAAATCTTGCACCTAAACTCCCCTAGTTTCTTCAATACAATTCAACAACTCTTGCTACAGATTTTACATTCTCATATCCTCATACCACAAACACCATTCCATGGTTATTAAACATCTCTACTAATCCCAATACACACCTTGGTTCTCCCATTCACCAAGTCATTCAAAAATGCACAATTCCTACCAAAATTTTGCCATAGCTCACCTACTTTTCTTACTTAGCCATACACACAATTTCTTCACCAAGTTCATTCCTATTCTATCCACACCCATACAAGGGTCCTACCAGCAATCAATACATTACTAATACATCAATATTTCCATCAACAACAATACTAATACGCATACACATTACTTTTGGCTCCAAGGCCTACACTTCAAATACTTAGCCCACAAATACTTAAACTTCCACAATTACAATACTAGTACCATAGTTTAGGTTCTTTTATTCGTTTACCCATTCCCATTACACTAATGCATTAAATTGAGCATTAAGAAGGAGCTCTTACCTTGAGCTTATATCTCCTTCAATTCTTTTCCAATTCTCTTCTTCCTCTCTTTCTTGCACAAATCGGTTTTGTGGGGAATGGAGTTGCCAAACCCCATTCCCATCACCCAAAGCACATAAAATAAGTATAATTAACATACTAACCCCTTAATTAATGCTAGTTCATAGAAATGTTTAGAACAAGATTTCTAGGGTTTACCTTTGGAGTGTCTTAGGAGGGTTTTTAGCCCTTGGTTCAAGAAGGTGAATCCACCACCATTGTAAGGTTGATATTATGCTCAAAGGAGAGAGAAAAACAGAGCATTACAAATGGAGCAAAATCGGTTGTGAAGGAAGGTGATGAAAACATGAGTTTTTCATGTAGATTTTTACCTTGTTGGAGAGAGGAGACCCCAAGCTACACATTGATGCTATTTTCTTCACCAATGGGGTATACCCACGAAATTGAACTTCCTCATTTTTGGATTTTGAAAAGAGAGAAGTGTAGAGGATGATGAGGGGATTACAATTATGTAATTATTTTTGCATTTGAAGCTCACATGGAGGTGGAGCATGAAGAAGAAGGTGGAGGAGCCATTATTGTTGTTGAGAGCTCCAAAATCGCAGCCACAAGGAGAAGAAATAGAGGGAGCACGATGGGGAAGGAAGAAATGGGAGAGAGAGAAGAAAAGTGAGGAAAGAGAGTGTTTCTTTTTACTTTTGTATTCTTTTTCTTTTCTTCTTTCTTTCTTTATTTATTCCTTGTGTGTGAAAGGGAGGGGGATCGGCTGTACACAGCCCCTTGTGGGTTTTAAAAATTTTATTTGCAATAGTGGACACACTAGTTTGAGTTATTTGTGCTTTTACCCCACAACTTCTCGTTTTTGACAGTTTTTACTAATTTCTCGTTTTATTGATTTTATTGGTTCTTAAGCTTCACTAATATTTATTAATGATTATTTAGTTGACCAAAATTGTTACGAGTCTATTTGACCCGCTTAAAGTCACGTTTTCCCGGTTACCTCGAAGAACGCGCTTTAATGTTCATTAGTGTTTTTAATCCATTTTAAGGATCCGTTTTCTTCAGGATTTGTTCCCTAATATTTATTTAGACTTAATTAAGCCTTTAGAATCCATATAATACGCCAACCGAGGTCTCATACCTCATATGGTTATTTAACGCTTATTTAGCGTTTTACGCTTTTTTAAGCGTTTCTTTATTTCTTTTGGATTTATTTTTCCTTACCAATATTACGTAAGCATTATTAGGCTCTTAAATACGTATTAGAATTATTTTAATCGCAATAATTAATTTGGGGTATTTCAATCTACCCCCCTTAAGAACTTTGTCCTCAAAGTTGTTCGAGGTTATAGGTTTACAATGCTTATTCATTCTTACATGTCCAATACCAAAAGTCACACATTCATCCTCCTTACAATTCCCAAATTCGTTACTCGAGGTTTCTCCTTTCCACATCCTACCAATGTACAATAATTACTCCAATCCATATTACTATCAACCATCGGTTCCACATTACCGGGTTTTCACATATATACGATGCAAAGCTATCCCCAAAGCAATGCAATACACATACAGTCCCGCAGGCACTCAGGTCATCTAGACACAGGACTCCTCTATGTCCCGCTGCCCTTGGAATAATACAATGTGATATACCACTATCTTCTCTTGTTTAACTTCCAACAAGTCCTCCATCTCCAGTCTAAGTAAGATTCCTTTACAACTACTAATTAGAATTTTTTTTTTATAAAACACACAACTCCAAATTCCAATTTATATTCATTACTTCTATCCTGTGTGTGATTCTTGTGACCACTTGAGGGGAGCTTCAAGAGTCATTCGACCCTGATGTGATCAGCATCAGTGTTGAACTATCTTTCCACCCCAATTTGTGTTCGGTTTCCCTTGATCTGATCAGGATCAAGTTCGACTTCCCACATCAGTTTCAAACAAGCAATTACTTCAATTATTTTCATGTTTATCTTTTTACTCTTCCTAGTCATTCATACATCTCCAAAGGGTGGAATTCGATCCATCAGTCATTCTCAATCTATTTCCCAAATGCTTTACTTCGAGGTTCAATACCTGAGTGCTCATCTCATTAACCTTCACTACTTCCATCCATTACTCTCCATTGTTTCAAATATTCTAACTAGGGGTTACCATACTTGTAAATTTTAGTTGTCCTCAATTTACTTCCAATGACTTACATTGGTATACACTACTCTTAGACTTCACTCATCTACTATTCTCATTCATTTCGTACTACTTCTTCAAAGGCTACAATACTTGTGGAGCTCCGTCCACTGCTCATTACTTTTCTTTTACTAATACTCTTACATGATGTTACAAGGTAGGTATATTCGTCCTATGGTATTTGCATCTCTCGTGCCTAATTGCCATAATTTCAATATGAATGGATACTTATGTTTATTTAACATAGTACCAATCATCCCATCAATTCTCATTTGTGCTAAGCACATTATAATTTATGTGTTTTATTCATAAAATTCACATTATGCGGTTTTTGCTCTACCCCCCTTAAAAGGGATTACGCCCACGTAATCTACCATATGTTATTATTACTAAACATTGGTTTACTCAATTGGGCAATATGAAGCGTTTTAGCTTCTTTACGGTTTGTTACATAATATACCCTTGTCAAAGGGTCCTAATGATAACAATGGTTTAGTCTTGCACCAAGGATTCCTATATGAGTTTATTTAACTCATAATTAATTCGGTTCCAGCCTATTAGGCTTCAAGGCATTAATAGCCATTCTACTATACTTACGAGGTATATTATCTCCTAGCTAGGGCCCACCAGCTTCTGCTGCGTGACCCTGATAACTTGGGTTACTTACCCTTCATGTTGTCCTTAATGTGCTATACATCACCTTTTTATCCGTCTATTATGGGAATAAGGTTTGCTAAGCAATTGTGGTATTCTTTTACCATGCTTGGGCTCCATGAGTTTTAGATTTGTAACCAGCTCTCTAGCAATCTAATATGTATTCTATTCGTACTCCCATGATTATTCATTAAGTTCCTTTGACTTATAGTCGGGCGAGGTTGAGTCACTACTTAGTTGTAGTGCTTCCTCTAGTGTCAATAGTTTCTGAATCATACCAGTTCTTCTGGTTCAGTACAAGTGTTCTTTACTTGTATGACCTTGCATTTCTATGCGTCGGTCCTAGTGACTTGTTACGTCTCCTTCCACATTTTATTCCAATGGAATTCACATCTTGTGATTGTTAGTGTGTTTCACACTCTTCGTGCTTCTTTGGCCTCAGGCCGCACGGTCTGTTGCTAAGCTTGCTTAACTGGCTTATGTTATGTTCGTTGGTGGAAAGAAGGGTTTACTACGGTTTACATTTTCCATATCCCTAGCCATCCCATTAGATCATTAGCTGCACAAGTGCAATACCAAAACACTCAGTCATACAGAGTGCAGAGGCGTAAATGCTTGACAGTAAGTCACTTATGTGATAGGAAAGAATATTTCTGTCTGTCATCTCATACTTATACTCCATGTCATTATCTGCTACTTCCTCATGGCTGTCGCTTGTTGCGCACCGTGTTCTTACTCACTATACCACATTGTTTTTACTGTTTCTGTTACTGTGGTAGTTCCTCCTTACTTATTGCCATTGTCGTTGACACCATTTCCTTATGGCATGAACAATGAGGGTTTCCTCTGTTCGTGTGTATGACGGTTGTCGTAACATACTGCAATGTGATTATTTCCCAATGTGGAGATGTTTCATTTCAACTTAGGTTTCGTGTGTAGGTTAGCTTACCTCACATTCTATCATCGTTTATGACACAATTTACCAAGTATCTTGGTTAACCAAGGATGAGATAATTCATCGGGTTATAAGCTCTCTTGAGCGTTGGTCATTAGTGGTGTTCAATGTGTATTCAATTGATTGTTTTTGACAATTACTGTTTTCATAACGCTGAGCATTGGTTATAGGCTCTAGTTGTGTAGTTTTACTTGTGTGTACATCACCGGGTCATCCCAAGGACTTCGAGGGTTTTCTGGTCCCGTTCTCCAATTGAAGGGTATTTTATCACTGACAAGTGAAGGTTCTTGTTGAGGGGTTATCTCCACTCATAGGTCTCATGACCAGGTTTACCATGTTGGTGTTTATACAATGGTTCACCACATGCTTGAGTGCATATGGAGTATGCTTACTCCTTAAGTCGTAATGGTTTGGAAATCTCATTTCCTTATTCCATCGCCCCTTGACAATATTCATAAGCGTAGGCTTACTGTTATAATAGATGGAAGCCTTTCTAAGGGTTCACATCTTCACCACATTGGTGGTCTTTGGCTAACGAGGGGTACCTTCCCTTGGGTTTTTCGTAGTGTCCAAGTGGGGACTAGGCCAATGTTGGCATTATCGCGGTTCTTATGCCTCTGTGTACCATTGCTACAGAAGGTATGAAGGTAATCAACGGCTTGTCGACTATATACTAGACTGATGTTCTAGTGACAGTGACACTGAGTTGGCCATTCCTACAAGCCACTCAGGATGTTGGGTTTGAATTGATGGTCCAGTTGTTGATTTCTTTGTCGTATGAGACGATATCTCTTGCGAGTCTTGTTATTAATGGTGTGGGTTCTACAACCGTTTAAGTTGTATAATGTATTTGGTTCACGGCTTCTGAGCCTTATTGCTGCGAGCTATGCTCCTTGCAAGCTGCTTGTACATGTTTCCACTCCATGTATACCCCATAGGTTGGAGTTATTGCTGGGCTCCGTGGTAAGACGTGACATCACGCTTCCGTTCATAGGGGATTCTTAGGCAATCTGGTGCTGATCAGTGCCTTTTGTAGACTAGGGTATTTCCTGTCAAGTGAAGTCCCTTCGGTGTCTTAACCGAGTGCTCGTTCCAGCTCCTGTATTCTTGTCTCGACGCTTTGTTTGACTGTTGTTAATCCAGTCACCCTCAGGGATTGCTCCTGGGTGTTGTTAGATTATGCTGTTACCTCCGGCTAATGTTTACGATATGTTATCATTATACCGCCTTGCGGTATTGTAGTTAAGTTATTCCCCTTTTGGGTTATAATGTCTCCTGTCGTTAGGTAGACCGTCTGTACTTGCTCCCAGTGCTTGAGACTAGGTTTAAATATCCTCTCCGATTATGGATTGTGCTTCGTAGTAATCTTGTGATTGCTCTTGGGAGTTCTGTTCCGTTTGTTGAGCATTGTGGTGTTCACGTTAGGCAACTGCCTTACTGTGTTTAGGCTGGGTATACCTTCCAGCTATCACGTATTTGTTTGGTGTCCTCGAGACATATCCAATGTCTATACTTACTATTCTGTGCTTTTTGCACTTCTCAGTCTTCATTCCTTATCTTCAGATGGATTCTCTGAGCTCCTTACACTTGTTCCTTAACTGAGTTTCCTTCTCCTTGATTGTCTGCGGTGTCCAGTCGTTCTGGTTAAAATTTACTCATGGTCCGTAGAACGGAGTTGACTACTTCCCGTGTTTCGTACACTACATGTATACATACGTGGGGTACCATGTTGATACGTTACCACTTACCCGACTACTTGTCAGGCCCGCAAGCTCCTTCGGAGTGTGGTCGTCCCACATCCCGTAATTGGGTACACTCGTAGTGCTCGTCACACGCCTAGGTGAAGTATTCTATTGTCAACTCCTCTTGTATCATTCTATGATACTCACCGTAATTATGTTGGTTTGTTTTTTTTAAATCCAAATTTTAAAAGAAAAGTTGTGGTTTTGAACGAAAAATTTGGTTTTCTAAAATCATGGTACGGTGTTAAAAGAAGTTCTTCATGGCATAGCCATGTTCAAAATCTTGACCAAGTCCAGCTTCCCGCTGACTGGTATGTTCTAAATGCAGTGGTCAGGCCGTCAGGCCTTTCCATGGTTTCATTCCTCTAGTTTTTGGGTGTTTTATTCCTGTAGTCGCTTCATCGCTGTCACGGTACATTACTATGTACCTGTGGTATGTTAAAAGTCTTTCTGAATGCTCCCGTTATTACTGCACTTGCCGTGGCAAGTGCGTGGTACTGGTGGTTTTTTAGTAATCCTATACCGATCACGGTATGGTTTCCACTCATATTTGTTAGTCTTGTTGACTCTTCCCTCGATCTTATTGACCTATACTTGGTACACTCGATCCCTTAGGTAGCTTCTTGGTGGTCTAGACATGGTTGTCGTAGATCTGGGTACTTCTCCAATCCTTGGAGATTCCCCTTTTTATTTGGTTGTGTTATTCCCTGTTGCTCGTTCCCACACGTTTGTTGTGGTTACTGAGCCTGAGTTGGTTTAGGCACTACGGTTGTAGTTGCATCAGATTGTATCTTGTGAATGTTCTTGTAGCTGTCTGAGCTATGTTGGCCAGGTTTGTAACCTTTTTGGCGTTGTAGTTTTGGAGTCAATCACTCCCGACTATGTCCTTAGCCAGCTAGCATACCGTTGGTGGTGTTGCTTGGCTATTACTGTTGTCCCGCAGACTTGTGTCTCGGGTTCCATTACTGCTCCTTTTCCATTTCGTTGCACGGTTAGTGCTTCTTTCCTGCTGTTGGCTGACTAGCTAGGTTTTGCGACTGCTAAGCATGTCGCCCCATGCTGTTGTAAGTTGTAGCCTCCTTGTGGTTGGAGTGCTTATTCCACCGCTATTAAGTGCGGGTATTGTTGTCCAACCGGGATCCATCTCCGGACTTCCATTCCTTGGAATCTACTACTTGTCAAGTTCTCGCTTACTGTATGATCATTTAACAACTGCCAGATCGGGTTTCCCCGAGTATGAGAGGACTTTCCTTCTCTCTGGCGTATTTTCCCAAGTTATACAAAAGGGGTTTGTGGAGGGCGGGTCTGGTATTGTAGGTATCCGGTACTCACTGGGAGTTCCTAACTAGCATATCTCTAATGCTAACACTCAGCCCTTAGCCCTAAGCTTCTAATTCCTAGCTCGGTATTCCCTAAACTCGGTATTTCCAGTCATCAGAGCGATACTTCGCTCTGATACCAATTTTTGTAACACCCTTACCATTAATACAATGCTTACCGTCCAATCTCCTTACACATCAGATACACGCAGCGGATACATACTTACATACAGTGGGTGATACAATGTCGTTAGTCACCCACGTGACTAACAAGGCTACTTCTTCTACATACAACATCGGTCTGATGGACCGGAATCCCGAGTACTACACATCTATAATACATACCCCATTCATCAATCAAATACAACAATGCTCCATTCAATACTTACTCCTCTATAATCCATACAATACAATATACTTAACCGAGTCTACTAGGATCCTTATACAAATATAATATCTCTTCCAAGTTCATACATACTCAATAAGAGTCTACATCTACCCATTCCTCACAACTACTTACTTTCTAAGTACAAGGTTGTGCCGCCGGTCTCTTACCTTGACCACATCCGCTTCGGGTACCTGCACACTAAAAACGTTCCCCCTAGGGGGTCAGCTTTCGCTGCGCATGATAACCGCATACCCCGCGTACTAGTGAGGGTACGCCGACCACTTGGTCGAATACATGCAGTTCATTTTCATACAAACATACATGCGTACATGCTCTTACACACAATACGATAATACTTACGCAAGGCATACATACATACACTTCGTTACATACAAGGAATACAATATAACCATCCAGTACATACTTACCTTCTTCCGAATGCACATACTCATTACATACACAATATACAATACTTGTTAGCTTCATTGATCCACCCGGGTTAATCGGGTGGAGATTACTCTTTTACTCGTTACTTCATACATACACATACATACTCATACTCATACATACTTACGGATCCATACTTACTTACTCTTACTCTTACTCATGTTAAGTCGTCGGACCTCCGGCCCTGGGGACTACTCCGTCCACCTCCGGGATTTACTTGACTCACCAATCTGGGATGCTACCCACTTAAGGGATTTGGGCCGCGGACCAGTTTAAGAGTCAGGAATTGCAGCCAACCTCTAGTGACTCCGCATCCTCACGCGTGGCCGAAGCTATATCGGACTTCTACTCATTCCAATTTACTCACTTAAGTTAGGAGTTAGGTAGTTAGGAATTAGTAGAAGTCAACATCCAACCACAGACACAAATACATTATTCATATACACATCCATACAAATACAATACAATATACAAGTACACTACAAGGTACAATTACACATCATCATCATTCAAATTTTTCATGATTTATACGAACTATTGTTCAAGACAAATATCGAGAACAATGTAAACAAGCACAAGTAAGTGCAATATAATCCGATTCTTGCATTTATCTTATTAGGTGGTCAAATAAGCACACAAATCGGGGTAACCAGATTAGGATACAGGGCATGAAGAAATCATACCTTTTTACCGGAATTTACTTTACCGGGTGCTCCCTTGTTCCTTTGGTTCCCTCTTGTTCCTTGATTCTTATCCTCGAACCAATGACTACATGTCAAATGGTTCAATTAATACTAAGCATCACAATGCATGCATAACTACTACTCCCGTACTTACCCCGTTGTCCCATTGTTTCGGTTTAACTTAATGTTCATATACTTACTACTCTCTTACTTCATTCTCCAACTTATTTATACTTTTAATGTCCCTCAAACATCATTATTTAAGTACTAATTATCTTATACTATCATTACCATTCACTTCCTTACCTTATAAACCATTTAAACAACTTATTTTTACAATTCTGTGCTGGTCCTGGACCTTGTACATAAGTCAAGTCCCGGACCCATGCTTACTGCAACTCTCGGCCTTATTTTCTCTTATGGTCCGGGACCTTGTCCCCAACTCAAGTCCCGGACCAGTGTTTGTTTCAAACTCTCGGTAAGTTTTCAAGGGTGGTCCGGGTCCTTGTATGGGACTTAAGTCCCGGACCACCCACTGCTATCTACTCTCGGTCAGTTTTTACATGTTGGTCCGGGACTTAGTCCTGGACTTAAGTCCCGGACCCTGCTACAATTCCTACAGATTTTGACATTTCCAAATCTGTTACAATCCTCACTTTGCCTAAATAATTTCCCAGTGCTCCTACACTTAATCCCACAGGTTTAAGCACCTAATTAAGCTCCTAAACATGCTCAAATCCATTACCAACTCATCACTCCTTTTCATACTAATTCACACACCAATTCTCCACACTTTCCCTTCAACACTTACATATATCCTTCCTAGTTTTGTTTGCTACAGATTTTAGTTCCTTCTTTCTTCATACATAATTTCATCTCTTAATGCCATTCCCAAGGCCTACAATCCATTACCTCAACTCTTCAAGTTCACTCTCATTTTACTAAATCTTGCACCTAAACTCCCCTAGTTTCTTCAATACAATTCAACAACTCTTGCTACAGATTTTACATTCTCATATCCTCATACCACAAACACCATTCCATGGTTATTAAACATCTCTACTAATCCCAATACACACCTTGGTTCTCCCATTCACCAAGTCATTCAAAAATGCACAATTCCTACCAAAATTTTGCCATAGCTCACCTACTTTTCTTACTTAGCCATACACATAATTTCTTCACCAAGTTCATTCCTATTCTAGCCACACCCATCCAAGGGTCCTACCAGCAATCAATACATTACTAATACATCAATATTTCCATCAACAACAATACTAATACGCATACACATTACTTTTGGCTCCAAGGCCTACACTTCAAATACTTAGCCCACAAATACTTAAACTTCCACAATTACAATACTAGTACCATAGTTTAGGTTCTTTTATTCGTTTACCCATTCCCATTACACTAATGCATTAAATTGAGCATTAAGAAGGAGCTCTTACCTTGAGCTTATATCTCCTTCAATTCTTTTCCAATTCTCTTCTTCCTCTCTTTCTTGCACAAATCGGTTTTGTGGGGAATGGAGTTGCCAAACCCCATTCCCATCACCCAAAGCACATAAAATAAGTATAATTAACATACTAACCCCTTAATTAATGCTAGTTCATAGAAATGTTTAGAACAAGATTTCTAGGGTTTACCTTTGGAGTGTCTTAGGAGGGTTTTTAGCCCTTGGTTCAAGAAGGTGAATCCACCACCATTGTAAGGTTGATATTATGCTCAAAGGAGAGAGAAAAACAAAGCATTACAAGTGGAGCAAAATCGGTTGTGAAGGAAGGTGATGAAAACATGAGTTTTTCATGTAGATTTTTACCTTGTTGGAGAGGAGACCCCAAGCTACACATTGATGCTATTTTCTTCACCAATGGGGTATACCCACGAAATTGAACTTCCTCATTTTTGGATTTTGAAAAGAGAGAAGTGTAGAGATGATGAGGGGATTACAAATGTAATTATTTTTGCATTTGGAGCTCACATGGAGGTGGAGCATGAAGAAGAAGGTGGAGGAGCCATTGTTGTTGTTGAGAGCTCCAAAATCGCAGCCACAAGGAAAGAAAGAGAGGGAGCACGATGGGAAGGAAGAAATGGGAGAGAGAGAAAGAAAAGTGAGGAAAGAGAGTGTTTCTTTTTACTTTTGTATTCTTTTTCTTTCTTTTTTTTTTCTTTCTTTCTTTCTTTTCTTTCTTTATTTATTCCTTGTGTGTGAAAGGGAGGGGGATTGGCTGTACACCGCCCCTTGTGGGTTTTAAAAATTTTATTTGCAATAGTGGACACACTAGTTTGAGTTATTTGTGCTTTTACCCCACAACTTCCCGTTTTTGACAGTT
This sequence comes from Limonium bicolor, assembly GCA_023374045.1. Lineage (NCBI taxonomy): Eukaryota > Viridiplantae > Streptophyta > Magnoliopsida > Caryophyllales > Plumbaginaceae > Limonium > Limonium bicolor. The sequence goes on along the minus strand of CM041776.1, from coordinate 255,049,901 downwards.
TTTACTAATTTCTCATTTTATTGATTTTATTGGTTCTAAAGCTTCACTAATATTTATTAATGATTATTTAGTTGACCAAAATTTTTACGAGTCTATTTGACCCGCTTAAAGTCACGTTTTCCCGGTTACCTCGAAGAACGCGCTTTAATGTTCATTAGTGTTTTTAATCCATTTTAAGGATCCGTTTTCTTCAGGATTTGTTCCCTAATATTTATTTAGACTTAATTAAGCCTTTAGAATCCATATAATACGCCAACCGAGGTCTCATACCTCATATGGTTATTTAACGCTTATTTAGCGTTTTACGCTTTTTTAAGCGTTTTTTATTTCTTTTGGATTTATTTTTCCTTACCAATATTACGTAAGCATTATTAGGCTCTTAAATACATATTAGAATTATTTTAATCGCAATAATTAAGTTCGGGGTATTTCACAATGTGGTCAGGAAAATTTTCTAATCCAAATGCCGTCTTTTTCATGAACAATCGTTCTAACGGTACTTAAGCAACCAATGCGGCAGTAAGACGAACAAGTCTGAAACCGACAACTCTACTTGCATGACGCGCTTGCCACTGCAAGCACTGATTTAAACAATGTACTGATAATTCCGTCTACCCCACGCACTTGCTACTGCAAGTGCTGCAGACAACTACAACCGTAGTTACAATCACCATTATTGTTACAAACGAGTTATGTAAATTATGTAGACCAATGGTACGACACCATGGATACCAATAACCGCCAAACAATCATACGGTTCGAATACAACAACATGACTACTAATTTACAACTTCTGAAGGACCTAATGAGTCCGACTAATCATAACAAAGGGGCATACATCAGCTCATAACAAACTACCTGCATTAAACAGTGATGAATCAATAACCACGGCTTACGAGCCAAGTACTATGACAGATTTGTAAATTATTTAATGGCTTGTTATGGACGTGGGAGGTGGAACTTGATCCGGTACAGGTCAAGGGAAGCTGAACACAAATTGGGGTGGAAGGATAGTTCAACGCTGGTGCTGGCCACATCAGGGTCGGATGACTCCTGAGACTCTTCACAAGTTGCCACAATTGATTACAGTAAGAATAAACGGAAATTGCAATATTCTAGCTACAAACAGCTAGCAACAATTCAACCATAAAATATTAAATGAGTATACCTGTGAGTAACAACTCACTTCCGTACAGCATGTATAGAAAATTGTGAACAAAGTATGAACACCTGACGAACAATACCAATATTAACCGTAACGGCTGACGCCAACCTATGGTGAACACCAGGAAATTGTTAAACATGACAGTCCACAGTAGAACCAAACTGGAAGAACAATTCTACCATAACATGGTTACTACCAATACCATTCGCAACAATAAATGCGAATTAATGTTTAACGCATGAAAAATTACCACCCCTGGGCACTACCTTTACCAAGGAGTGTCGTGTACGCTTATGCATAATTATGAATAAACAAGCGTCAAGATTAAATCTTATGTGTAATATCATGATCATACTGATCATTGGACAAGTTCCAAATATAAGAGTGGCTACCGCTATTGGCGTTCCACCGTGTAAAAAGTAATAATTATGTGTTTATGTAAAAGGCACGTCGTCTACTATTAGTACGACTGTCAGTGGTATTGAATATGTGGATTAAACAACGGCTAATTGCCTAAACAATAATACAAATGCCCAGGTGTAACCAATGATACAAAAAAAAAACTAATCTATACACTAAATAACGTAAGTTAAAGTAAGTACTTAATGTACTAGTAAATGGGCGTAAGCCCGGGAGGATGGGGACACCGCCTCCGGTTACCTTTAAATGTAGGTTACCAAGAAAACGAGGTCTAAAGTAATATAACAACTAACAAGGAAAGTTTAGAAACAATTACCAAAAGGACTTCCATGGAATGGAGTTCGGTACTTCGTTAAATGATATGATCCAGAAAATGTAATGAAGTGAAGGAGCTACGGAACACACCGTAAGCAACATAAATAATATACACATTAACCAACAAGCGACGAACTGCGCACTTGAGATCTGATTAATAACAATTGGCCCAACAGATGAGTAACCCCAATAAAAAAATTACTAACAATAAACAATAACAAACTTACAATACGAGAATTCAAAGATTCTCTTAAAGAGATTAACCAACCGTTATCAGCAATATACTTAACAACAAAAAGGAGAAAAACCATCTCCCATTGTTACAGTACGACTCATGCCTTTAGGATAAAAATAACGAACACCTGCTCATACAAATACACGAACCTATACCCATTGGGCAGGAAACCCAGGGAACCGAACATTCCTGCGGGAGACCCCCAATATTAACAAGAAAGGAGATTGACAACAGAATACTTCACGAACGTGTGACGGACACTACGAGTCTATAAACGAGTTATGGGACGACCACACTCCATGGGAGTCTGTGGGCTCGACAGACTCATTTCTGAGTTAGTCGAGTAAGTAGCAATGTATCAGCACAGTGCCCCATACACGTAGACAAGTGGTGGAAGGAACACAAGAGGTAGTCAACTCCACACGAAGGTCAGAAATGTAAACCCAGACCAGTTTAAATAACCACTTAGAGTAATTGACGAGTAGAGCCCCAGTTTAACTAACAAAATTGACAGAACAAACGACCTTGAACAATAATGATTAAGCCATAACTCCGCAAAAGAGTGGATAAAAATAAAAGGAAAACCTCCCGAAGTGGAGAAGAATTGATAGTAAATTAAATGTCAAGCAAGGGGACCCAACAAATGGGCAAATGAGGATATGATACCCAAAAAGGTTCAATAACCGTTACGTTAAAACAATTCGAACATTTGGAAAGAACCATTCCATGATTGTAATCATTACCCGTGAACGGGGCAAAGAGAGAACTACTCTCCACATATAAAAATATGTACAAAAATGCTAAATAGTGTGACCATCATGTATGTCCAAATTAAGGACAGTGGTACGTTCTTAACCGACAAGAGGTTGAACACAAGTACATAATTACTTAATATTCAGTAAAGGTGAAGCTAGTACACTAGGGGATGCCCTGAAGTTAAAGGCAAATACCACAATAAATATACAACCGTCTAACTGACTGAAATATGGTGCGCGCGGAAGCGACCATTACAAACTACTACGTCAATGAATACCTTCCCAAACACAGACGAGAAAAACTCGCATAAAACACAACGATGAGAAATGATATGAATGGCAGGCCATCAACAGCCTGGACAGTTAGAGGTCATGCTCCAAAATAACTACCGATTCAAACCATAACTCAAATATGAACTCACGAATATACAATATATTCCTTATGAAAGGCGTGTGAATACAAAGATATAAAATATAACTGAGGAAATACCTCAACTGCTGAGAACATACCCGCACGGGATGTTAAACATGCAAAACATAATGTAATTACAACAATGGGTATCCCCTAATAACCGGGACGAACCATACAAGAATGTGGTAAAACCGGCACACAGGAACCACAATATATATTAACGAGAAGTACATAACAAATATTACAAATATACCTTACTCCGGAACAAAACAACGGGAGACACGGGATACAGGAATCAAATATTAACTAGTGCAAACGGCACTGAACACAATAATTATTAACATTATACTTCTTCTCAACGAGTGAGGATAATAACGACTTGGATAATATTGTGCATTAGCAATCCAAAACATCGATATACGGTTTAGATCCAGTCGTATGCACATGCAACTAACGTTACCGCACCGACTAAGATACCCCTGTTTCCATTTAACAAATACCGTGAACGACACCGTCATAATGGAATGACGTCAGCAATAAACTGCTGCAAATAAACCATATAAGATAACAATAGAGCGAAGGGCGTATTAGCCCATATCCGTGGGTCTGCACCTCATTACGGAGCGAGTGGGCCCAATAGAACGTGGTTGAGACAGCGCACCAAGTACTCTATGCCTTTGGCTGGTAATGTACGCGTCTCACCTTTCATACAATTTCTGGTGGAATCAAATACCTAAGATCGACCCGTCTCTCAATATGAGAAAACTCCACTCTGAAGTCTAAAAGACAAGAACTAGGGAAATTTTCCATAAGAGCCAAGTATCCAGCGCTTTTTGAATAGCGACTGTTGTATACTTGCGGGGTACGGGGGCGTAACCCTTTTTAAGGGGGTAGAGCCTCTTGGCTGTGCACAGTGTGTGCACTAATTTTAATGGGTCGTATGTGGGGCATACAATAAATTGTTGGTTGTTGTGGTTTTTGGTTGTATGGTTGCCATGCGGGGCATGCTTTGTGGATTGTATGTGCATTACACACTTGTGAATGTATGTGTTGTGCGTATCCATGAGATACTTATGTGGATGTGAATTTAATACCTGTAAAGATACTTGTGACATATATGTTATGTTATGTTTTATAATCCTTCGGATAGTATCGCCTAGATACTGAATGGATAATAGTTATGGAACAACGAAATATGGAATGTGGAACGATGTGGACACCTCGGGGAGGTTGTTAAAGTGGTTAGAACTGATAGGAAGTGATGGTGCTGATGGATCACCTATATCCATATATTTGAATTAACGCCACACTTGAGGGCTATGTGCAATATGAGCACAACACTATATGCGTGAATGTTACATCACATAGATGTACATTATGGAAATTATGGGTAGACATACATTATATACCTATTTATGAAAGATGACTTCGGGACAAAGTCTTTTTAAGGGGGGTAGACTGAAATACCCCTAATTAAATTAAACATTGATTAAATGTTTAATCAATTAAATTAAGGCCTAAACATGCCTTAAAATCAATTTAAAAATAACAATGGTCAACATAAAGTAAATATTGCACCCTTTAACCGTTTACAGTAAATATATACCCAAATGAACTCCGAAAGACCTAAAATTTGGTCCTAAGCATATTAACACATTAATGAACGTAATGAAGCTGTTGGACAGCACTCCAGCATAAAGAAACAGCATTAACATGCTCAAAAGTCACCTAGAGCGAAATGTGCTCTGAACGAGCTTTAAAGGTCATGTGACCTCCGTTTGATTCCAAATCAAATTCCTAAGCTTAGTAATCATATAATGGATGTAATTAATCAATTACCAAAGAAAACCAAGCTCAAAAACAAGCTTTGACACAAAATGTGCACTAAGCTTCTTTAAAGCACATTTTTGTGAGTTTGTCTTCAAAATGAGTTTTGTTTGACTTTAGGGTCTTGAATAACCTTAAATATACTAATGTGACATAATGTACCACATTAGAATATATAATTCAAAGTTTTTCAAAAAAATCAAAAATATGTGCCTTGATTATGAATAGTACCCAAATAGCACTTACTTTTCCTAATCTAGTCAAGGGTCAACAATTCTCCCTTGACCTTGACCAAACATGGCCGCATGTTGGCAACTTATTTCTCATATATAAGCCGGCCACCAAATCAATAAAGATGACTCATCAAGGCTAATTCATAAAGTCACTTTTTACAAGGTAAGGATAAGTACTCGTTTTAACTTAACTAGTGACATTCTTTCTTCTTGCCACCTGGCCAGATCATTCCGCCTGCTTTGGGTGTTATCTTCATCCATTAGTAAACTTTAAATACCTATAAAGGATTCATCAAATATTATACGTAAAACATGAGTTCTATTACATGTCCACTTTCAACATATATTAAAGCCAATCAAACCATTCCCCACGTTAGGTCTGCATTGCCGCCAGCCTTTAAGGCTATCCTTCATCATTAGGAAACCTCCAATAAAATATCTAGCTAGCTTTATGTGTCATCCAAGACCAATTAAAGAAATGGGACCTTATCCCTTTATAAGCTCTTTTTCTTCTTTCCATTCATTTTATCCCATCCCAGCCGTAAACTCCCAGCCTCAAACCCTCTCTTCTTCCTTCCTCTTTGACCGTGAGCACACATCAATTTCCATGGCTGATAACTCAAGCATTAGGTAAGCTCTCATGGTAAGTTTATGCTCATTCTCTTCTTTTCTTCTTCCTCTCTTCATTGAGCTCACCAAATGCCATTTTCATCCAGCTATATAACTTGAGTTGGTACTGGAAATGAAGGGGATATTCGGTTGAAAATCAGAGAAAAAAATGGAAGCAAAACCAAACACTTTCTTAAGGTAAAATCTCGTTAAACTAGTCACATATCTCCTCCTCATTTCCGTTTTTTTTTCCCACCAGTTTTCTACAGCTTATTCTCTTCTTATTTCAATGGGTATTCGGTGGAGGTATTGACCTGGAGGAGCTGCTTCATGTGATGTCCAAAACCCCTTTAGAAGTCATTAAAAAAAAGTAGAAAAATACTAGCCTTACTCCATTATATTACCGGTTTTGTATACTGGTTGGAGGGGTGTTTTAACATCTTGATTGGCTCCAAATTGCAGGCGTGATATAGTCCTACTAAACCCTTAATTGCAAGGTAAACTCACGCTTGGTTTAAGCTAATAAATACCTTAATCATCTACAAATGATCACATGACTAACCCATGTGTTTTTCTTTGTTAATATGCTGCCGAAATGTGGCTGTTCAACTTAGGAAAATTCTGCACGATTGTGGAAACCAAATCCAAGGAATAAGCCTATCAAAGTGTTGATGTTATTTTGATCGGCAAACTCAGTTCAATACTGAAGCCCGTTTTAAGACTAGCCTGAAGCGAAGCCCTTCAGTCTTGAACTGACGAACAGAGAAGAAGATAGAATATTTAACAAGATTTTATCTAGCTGTTAAAGATAAAATCTTGATTGATAAATTCTCACACTCTATATAAGGGGAAGGAAGTTTAGGTCATAGAGGGGAGATTTACGCAAAAGAGAAAATAAGAAATACAATGTAATTTGTGAGTACAACAGTAAGGGTAAATTTAGAGAAAATCAGAGAGAGAGATAGCGAGATTAGAGAGTCAATTCAGAGAGAGTTTTTGCTGCTGATTTCGTTGTAAGTAACTTGAGTTCAGAACTCAAGTTACGTGTGAGTTATGTCAAGATAGTGTTCTTGACGTGAGAGTTGGTATTCGCATTACGTGATTGTGTAACTATTGTTATACGTGATTATAATAAAGGTTCCACCTTTATGCTATTCTGGTCTTCCCTTCTTTCTCCCTGTTCGTCCTCAGTTCTGAACTCAGACCATCGACACCTTCTGAGTTGCAGACTCAGCACCGACTACTAGGAATCTTCAATTGGTATCAGAGCAAGGTAACCCTAGACGCAGAAGAAACTTCTTCAGGGTTGATCGTGATGAATTCCTACTATGTTAAGCCTCCAAAGCTGACGAAGTTCAACTACACCAGTTGGTGCGAACAGATGGAGGATCAATTAATCTCTATTGATCTGCAGTTATGGGACGTAGTGACTGAAGGTGACCTGAAGCCGAAAATTGTGAAGGATGGCGTCACCAAAGAAAAACCAAGATCCAGTTGGAGTGAGAGCGATAATAAGTTGATAAGCAAGAACAGACAAGCTCGAAGGGTTATCATGTCGTCATTATCAGATTCAGACCAACAGAAAGTCTTGGGCTTGCGCACTGCTAAGGAGGTTTGGGAATTTCTCAAAACCGCATATGCTGGAACAGATTCAGTTAAAAAGGCTAAGGGCAAACAGCTCAAGAGACAGCTTGATAACTTCAAGATGTCAGACGATGAGACTATATCTGAAACACTTGAGAGATTTGACAAGATTTTGTGTGAGCTCAAAACTGTCGGGGTAGTTCTTGACAATGATGTGGTGAACGAAAGATTTCTGGATAGCCTTGGAATAGACTGGCTAAATTTTACCACACTTTTGGAGTCCACAAAGGATTTATCCAAGTTGTCTTTCGAAGAGCTGGGATCAGAACTGACGGTGTACGAAGGTAAGATGAGAGGCAACACTGTTACTCAAACTAAGGATCTGGCTCTAAACGCACGTGATACTACCACAATATCAGAAGATGAGGATTGTGACGTAGATGAGGAAATCACTAAGATTATAAACATCATACAGAGGCTGAGCAGTAGAAAACAAAGGTCAAACCAACAGAGTAAGTCAAAGAAGGGACAAAACACATGTTTTAGGTGTAACAAGCCTGGTCATGTTGTCAAAGATTGTCCTCTCCAGCAGAAGGAAAATTCTCAGAAGAAGATTAAGAAACACACAGATACAACTGCAGCTGCATGGGGACAGGATATCTCAGATACAGACTCAGAACCCGGGGAGTGCGCCCAGATGTGTTTGACGGCAATTGCTCACGTAGATGATGACATCAATACTGAGTATAACATAAAGGAGAAGGAAATCTGGAAGGATACTCTTGAGAAAGAACAGATATTTATTCAGCTAACCTCTGCACTCTCTGAGATAAAATTCTTGAAGAATCAGTATGATACTGAGATTAAAGAACTCAGAGCTAAGGTGAAAAGTCTGAGTCAGTCTTCGACTGGAAGCAAAAATCGTGTCATTGAGAGTCTAGACAAGCCAAGGATTAACTTTGTTAGTCCTTTGGAAACTAGGATTCTCACTCTTCCTTGTTGGGCACAGGAAGAGATAAATTCTCTTTTGGATAGCAACAAATCGCTAAAAAGAGAATGCGAAACACTCTCAGACATGGTAGCCAAGGCAAATCGAAAGTTAGAACTTCAGACTCCTGCTAATCCAACTTGGTATACAGGGAAGGCGAATTTGAAGCAAATGATGCGGAATAATAACTCAGACAAATGCGGTTTGGGATATAAGTCTGAGATATTCTCTCAGTCTACGACTGAGAAGTTACAGACTGTAACTGCGAGACATCAGCCAAGATTACACTCATGCCGATATTGCCACCAGCTAGGACACAAGGTTAGATGGTGTCCCAAATTGTTGAAAAAACAATTGCGTGAAAAATCATCAAGGCAGAACTCATTCGAAATCAAAAGATCACACACTAAAAGGTGGGTTCCTATCAATCACTTTAAGTCTGAGTCAACAACTGATATCAAACAAGTTTGGGTACCAAAGTCAAGTCGGCCCTACTGGACTCGTCAAGAAGGCACTTCACCTCCTTCAGAATTATCATCTCCTTCCCAGTGATCAGACCCTGATGCATCACTACCCCCAATCCATAAGGTTTATGACTTAATTCCTTTTTGATTTGGCAAAAGGGGGAAAGTGGTCTTGAACGTACTCTACAACTCAGGGGGAACATTCATCAATTTAAGACTTACAGAGTTTACCAATTAGTCTTGAATGTATACAACGATTCAGGGGGAACATTCACCAGTTCAAGAAGTTCAAGACTTATAGAGTTTGCCGCATCAAAAAGGGGGAAATTGTTGATGTTATTTTGATCGGCAAACTCAGTTCAATACTGAAGCCCGTTTTAAGACTAGCCTGAAGCGAAGCCCTTCAGTCTTGAACTGACGAACAGAGAAGAAGATAGAATATTTAACAAGATTTTATCTAGCTGTTAAAGATAAAATCTTGATTGATAAATTCTCACACTCTATATAAGGGGAAGGAAGTTTAGGTCATAGAGGGGAGATTTACGCAAAAGAGAAAATAAGAAATACAATGTAATTTGTGAGTACAACAGTAAGGGTAAATTTAGAGAAAATCAGAGAGAGAGATAGCGAGATTAGAGAGTCAATTCAGAGAGAGTTTTTGCTGCTGATTTCGTTGTAAGTAACTTGAGTTCAGAACTCAAGTTACGTGTGAGTTATGTCAAGATAGTGTTCTTGACGTGAGAGTTGGTATTCGCATTACGTGATTGTGTAACTATTGTTATACGTGTTTATAATAAAGGTTCCACCTTTATGCTATTCTGGTCTTCCCTTCTTTCTCCCTGTTCGTCCTCAGTTCTGAACTCAGACCATCGACACCTTCTGAGTTGCAGACTCAGCACCGACTACTAGGAATCTTCACAAAGTGAGTTAATTACCACTTGGTTATACCTTAATCAAGGTTCATGTGATTACGATGGGTAAAACTGATTGAAATATATATATGTGTATTCAGCGGAGGGCTTGGACTAGTGGTTGATTAATTTAAAAGCTTATAAGCAAGTAAGTATACAAACCTTGTGTATTATAAGATTTCTATATCATTTTGTTACCGTATAGTACTAGCCGTGGGTAAAAGGGTGGTTTAAATAACTTAATTATGTGGTAAAATGATAAATAACATTTTTGGTTAGTTTAGTATATATTAAGATGGTTTATGACGTCATGAAAATAATTTAAGTGGCAAGAATATGATTTATAATATTCTTTTGGTTGTGGATGATAGAAGCCGTGGGTTTGTAAGGATTGTAGTGGCCAAACTATGTATTAAAATGTTGTATAACATTTTTAGTAAGTTTACCTAATGTTTAAGTGACATATAATGTCATGGAATTAATTAAATAGTTAAAATATAATTTATAAAATATTGTACAAATATACAAACCAAAACCGTGAGCAATTATGTCTTTTATGACATTATTAAGTGATTTATATTATAGTAAGGTTTGTAACAAAGCCATATATTTTAAGCTATTTAATTTATGTTCTATTAAGTTTAAACTAAGTTTTGAATTAATTTAATGAATATCAAAAACATATGGGGTTGTTTTGTAATTATAATAAATTTTAGAGGCTGAATATTAATATAGCCGGATAACTATATTTTAAAAGGTTTTAAATGAATTTTTATAGGTTTAATGAAGTTTTGGGGCAAAAATGTAATTTTAAAGAAAATCTGGGTCAAAACTGTAATTAGTTAAACTTGTGGTCAAACTAGAGGTCAATCGGTCAATGTTGACCATGGTTGGTACCTTGACCAAATTTAATGTCATAAACAATTAATTTATGAACTTATAGTAACATTATAAGATAAATATTGAATTTATAAAAGTTTATGGGGTGCAAGTGCAATTACCGAAAATAAGGGGCTAGGATTATTAATACTATAGTTTATATCATTAATATAAAGTTTGGGAATTTTTGGAATTATATAAATGACTTTATAAAGAAAGGTGTATAATATATAGTTTTGTGACATTTACAAGTATATTATATTAAGTGTGGCTAAAGTGTGTAAATAAGAAAAAATGGGGGCGGAAAAAGAATTTGGAACAGACCTTGGGTCTGATCGAAATTAAATGCCATTGAAAACCATAGGTTAAAATGGTTTATGAAATAAAATGTTATAATGTAAGGTATATGTAACACCTTCTAATAAATGGGGTAAATGTGCAAATATAGGAAGTATATGGTTCTGGGAAAAATAAACCCAAAACAAAAGGGCTGTTCGGTAATAATATATATATATATATATATATATATATATATATATATATATATATATATATATAATGAATATATGTTATAATGAAATATAAGTGATATAATAATATATATACATATGTGGCAATATTGTAATTATAAGAATATATCATGTGTGGAAATAAAATTTAAAACAGACCAATGGTCTGGTTGCAATTTCCGAAAGTTATGAAAACCATATGATATAAATTATTATAAAGTTTAAATGATATAATGTAAGGTTAAAAAAATAACATGTTATAAAATATGTGGTGTAAATTGTAATAAATGAAAAGTATATAATATAGAGTGAAATGAAGTTTAAAAACATGGGTTCATTTCGGAAATATATATATACATATAGCTTATAATAAAACTATAAGTCATGTTTATTATAAAGTTAGAATGTATAGCATAAGATACGTATAACATTATATTAAATATGTGGCAATATGGTAATAATGGAAAAATATTGGGAGTTGATGAAAATCAAAATACAAATGCATATGCCTTACGGCAATGCAAAGTGGTTTTATTAAACCATAGATTATAATGTTTAAAGCAATATAAAATATCATGATATATGATATAATGACATTACTGTAACATTGTATAAATTAAGTGGTCAAAACATAATTAACAAAAACAAGGGGCTGTTCGTAAATTATAAAGTTTGGGATTGAATTCTAAACTATGGTTGTTAATGATGTAAATACTATGAATATTATATAGTATTAATGTGATTAAATGAAACAAATATCATTAATAATGTTCACATGAAATAATGTGACAATTATTGGAGAAATAGAATTTATAACCTAAGGTTAGTAATAAAATAAACCTTAGGAAACTATATTATATGTAATGAAATGTTACATAATATTAAGATAAGTTCTTAATATAAATTGCATAATATAATGCAACAAATGAAGATAATCATCTTACATAAGATGATAATAATGTAACATATAATATAAGTTTATATTAGTATAAATCTTGAAACGTTAATGTATAGGTGTGCATATAAATGAATGAGCAAGTATATATTAAAAACATATACATAATTAGTATATGCTATAGTTGGAAACTATATAATATAGCGCATGCATACATGCAACTATACATTATATGACTAAATCAAATAAAAACAACATATATGTATATATATGTAAAAACCGAAAATGATATGTGCATATATATATATGCAAAAAACCGAGAATATATGTAAATATATAAACATATAAAGTATGGTTTTTATTGTCATGAAATAATAAATGACAAGTGTAATGACATTAGTATAACTATATACTACAAGTCATACAATTACAAAAAAAGTATAGTTTATTAAGATGAGTAATGAGATGTATAATGTATGGTACAATATTAAATAGTTAAACAATAATGCCATAAAACATTATTGCATGAGCAGTTTATGCGATGCGAATTAACGTTGCATGCACACATGCAACCATATGTTATAAGTGTGTATTCGGATACTTAACCGAAACGGTTAAACGTATTACCTAAAGCATGAATGTGAATATATATTTGTATACTCGTAAAAACAAGGAATAAATCCTAACGTTTAAAAACGCTACAACTAAGACGCTCCTACAACCGACTCATTTAAATAAACCGGGCATTGGTAATTAATATTTATTACGACTGACGAGTTTGTATACGACACTTTAACAATAACTGTTGAAATCCAGGGATGAAATGTCGGGATTATTTGTGTTGTTCAGATTTACCGAGCTTAAATAAGTCATGTGGATTGACTTATGTTGTGTTTGATATTTAGACCGTATCACCGACGAAGGCGCTTGACGAGCTAGTGGTCTACTGCGCAACCTAGGTCATTGGTGAACGGTATGTAAAGGGGTCTGATCCGAGATGTCCTGAGGACTTCCTCGGGCTCGGATTTGTTTGCTATAACATGTGTGATATGTGCATGGATATGTGTATGGGTTGCTTACCTGTGTTACTGCATCATTTATTATGCACGAACGTCCTACGGGACTAATACTACGTCGACTATAGATTGACTTATATAAACCTACATATACGAGTATCGTGATTGTGATTGCAGTTGTCTGACATAATACGCTAAGTATTATAAACTATGTAGTTATAACCTAAGTAAAATACTTAGGAAACGAGACACGGCATCGTTGGTCTCTAGAGCTTTGACTCGAACATGAATACTACCTAGAATGATTCTAGGCATGCGTAAGACCCATAGGGCAGCCAACAAATAAGTGATGATTCTCTACATTTAAAAATGTAACGGTTTAAAACGACTAACTAAGTCAACAGTGGAGTGTGGTTAAAAGTGATGGTTACCTTAATCCAGTTAGTCATTGGCTACTGTCGCGCGTTGAGATCTCTTGAGTTAACCCGGATCGAGCTTACTCTGGTTTAACCTGATCGAGCCTAGATAGATCGACAGGTATAGTGATAACATGGGCGCCTTTAAAAAGGCAAAATATGGACGCTTTTAAAAAGGCAAAGTGGATGAGCACCTCGTGTGCATAGGACTACCGTCCAAGTGAGGTTATTTCGGGATGTCTTAACTTGACTCCCGACAGTGCTAACAAAATGTGTAAGTTATGTGAGGGCCTGGGGGGCCGTATGTGAGGTTGGTATGGATGACCGTTACTAACGGCCTTATGCTTACGTTGATGTGATTGTATGCTTGTGATTATATGGTTGTGTGTGTGGAATGTAGTGCCTGTGTTAACTGTTTCGTTTACCGCCATTCATGTATTTACAGCTTTATATACATGTACACCGGTAAAGCATGTAACGAACTTAATAATGGCGACCTTGACTATTAAGTGACCAATAGGGTCTAGGCTCGGCATACTCAGCGTTTATCGCTGAGCCTTTATGGCATTACGTGCAGGTGATGATTACCGTTGAAGCCGAAGAGTGGGACTCGGGTAGTTAGAGGTTATCTACCGTACGGGTTAACACAATGTATTAGGATGTTCATTAGTTTAACGTGTTTATAACGTTGTATACTTTTGAGGAATACCTAGATGCTCACTTGTCGTTTAAGTTACAGTTGGGCTACTTTGATGTATAGGTTAGTATCTCGTTATCACTGCGGCTATGTATTTATTATCAGTGTTGTTTCGTATTTAATTTACTTATGCTTCTTTACTCGTATGGGCGAGTAATGGCATGTGACACCCGAGTGAGATTTAATTACAGTGAGACTTCCACTATGAGACGTCGTTTAATTAATGCTACGTGAGGGATTATTACGTGATTACGAGACCAGCTTCTAGTGCTATTATCAGCAGGGAGAAGAAAAATTTGGGCATATTACCAGTTCCAGAAGTGAACTGATTTCCACACTTTCTTCAATTTGCTGTGCAAGGTGCTCACCGTTTGCTTCACAAGGAGGAATGTTACTGCCATGTGTGGATCGGTTGCTTAACTGGTGCAACAGAAGAAGGAAAACTTCTGTTGTTATAGCGCCAGAATGGAGAGATAAGTTTGGATATATTACCAGTTCATGTATGAAATGTTTTTCTCCCCTTCTTCAATCTGGTGTACCAGTTGTAGTAATTTAGTAATTTTTGTTGTTGCAGAGGCACAATGACTCAGAGAGAAAGGGAGAGCTGTTTGTGCACCAACAAGCAGAGTGTGGATAGTTGAAGCAGAGAATGAAAATAAGGGTTATTTTTCAGCCCTTCCATGGATCTGGTATACACGATGCCGTTCCAGTGATTTAATCACTGCTGCGTACAGGCACAAAAGGAATAAGAAGATGCATTATGTTCCCTATATTTATCACCACAGAGGCGTTAATGAAGAAGAGAAAGAAGAGAGCAGACTATGAATGTTCTCTGTTTGCCAATTTGAACTTCGGAGAGCAGTATAAAGTACTGACGTGAAGAGAAGAAGGCCTAGAAGAGAATAAATGTGCAGAGCTTTTGCTGGATAGGGTTTGGAACAGAAGAGAATGAAAAGAAGGCGCTCAACATATTTGTTGCTCGCCAGTTAATGTTTTGTGAGAGAGTTTTGTAAGAGAAGTGAGTGAATTAGTATCTAGTTAATAAAATGGGCTACATATTTAAATTAGTCATACTGTTTGTAGGTAGCAGTTAAGATTTTAACTAATCTTGGGTAATTTAATTGCATTTGTAGTTGATGATTAAGAAGTCTCCATTTTACTAACTCACTAATTTAATTTATTGTTTTGCATAACAATTTAATACTACAATATTGTCTCCTTCTTATAAATAGTGTCCTCTTCAAATATGTTATATCTCATAGCTTATTTAATTCATATGTTATTATTTTAGACAGGTTTAGGGTTTAATACACCCCTATTAAAACCTTATAAATATTATACAAATACTCCATTACAATTTAAATAAACTCCTTTAATCATAAGGAAATTTGTTTATATATAATGAATTCTAGCATACCATTTTGAATTATAAGGATATTTATTCCTATAATGGGGTTTAGTAAACCATATAAAATGATCGTATAATTATTACATGATCCATAATGAGACTTACTTAATAAATCTTTTTAAATTAATGATCACTATTTTCATATAATGTCCTTGTTATTATTTTATGTACTTCCTTGTACATTATACATTATGTAAATTATATAATATCATTGTTGATATTAAATTTCTTTATTTAAGGTGTTTAACGTTTCCTTTTTTAACTCATACATACATTTATACATAATTGTACAGTTATGGTTAAATAAACTTATTTTTAACCTCCTCAAGATCATTTATATTCTCATGTCCCCTTTTACATATTAAGATATTTAACCTTTCATTAATCACCTTCATCTAATTAATTTATTATTAATTAGGGTAATTAATATGGGATATTTCAATATCACATCAAAACATCAGTCAAACTTTCAGAAACAGAATCACAGGGTGGGACACTAGAAACCCGCTAACACATCAGAAGGACACACAT
The DNA here is from genome assembly GCA_023374045.1 of Limonium bicolor. NCBI lineage: Eukaryota > Viridiplantae > Streptophyta > Magnoliopsida > Caryophyllales > Plumbaginaceae > Limonium > Limonium bicolor. Next base: position 255,033,632 of record CM041776.1, on the reverse strand, counting down.
CAGAAGCCATAAAGACAGTTAACGGACCCGTCAGTCACTAAACGTCCTAAGGGATACCCTAAGGAACTTATACAGAGGAATTCCTGCGTAGCATGCTACGGGACAGCCTGACCCGACTATCCAAGGCATAGAAACACACTAACTAGGTCCCAAATCATTTATACAAAAACAAACCAAAGGTGCTTAAATAAGCATAACACATGTATAAAATTCTTATTCACACTTAGGGGAATAAAACCCCGCAATAAAAGTCAAAACGGAGCTCAAACGAGCAAGATAGGCAAAACAAAAGAGGTGTCCGGACATGCGTCCGACCTTGCATGTCTGGACACATGCCAAAGCGAAAACAGAAGCTTGTCAGGACTTGCATCCGACCTTGCAAGTCCGGACGGAAGTCTGAAATCCAATTTACAAACCAGAAACATCCGGACACTGTTGAATTTCAAAACCTAGAGACGTCCAGACATGTATCCAAACTTACAAGTTCGGACACATGTCGAGAGTTAAAACAGAGAACCCTCACATCCTGTCCTGACTTACATGTTCGGACAAATTTCCGGACACTTCAAAAACATAGAATCCAAAGGACGTCGCAAAATCAGCAGTTCGTAGAGCAGCAACAGAGGGTGATAACACAATCGAATCAACACCGAATTCAGTAAAGCCTCCAGAATTGTAAAACAGTACCCACGAGGGTTTCAGTCACTCAAATACCAACGCAAAACAATGAAGAATTCATCCAAAACATCACAAACTCCAACAGAAACGCAAATAAAATCTGTACCCCGTGGGTGAGCAAACCACCCGAATCCATCCCCCACTTGCATCAATTCGAAGCGCAGAAATTGATCTCGATGATGCCAACAACCAGACGCAAAGATCACAAACAGAAGAGGAGCGAAACCATGCTGAATTCAGCAACAATTGTAACCCAAAATCAGAAACAAAACCCTCAAAACTGTAGCACAAACCAACACTGAGAAAAAAATTGAACCTGAATTGTATAGAGGGAGAAGCCAAGCAGCAGCATAGAGGGGATGAACAACAGCAACCCACCGCAAAAAATCACCACCAGCAAGGGAGTTCTCTAGAGGAATGGAGAGCGCTCATAAAACTGTCGGGGAAGGAGAACGATGTTTTGGAAACTGTACGGGGAAAAAAATAAAAGAACTCTTCCTCTGTTAATTAATTAGGACTTACCAAAATAAGAGAAGGGTAAATGACCACCTTAACCCTCTCTTTCACATAAATGCCTCAAAGGTCCTAAAGCCATAAAACACATAATGTGAGAGGATAAACGAAATCAGACGCAAGTGAATAAAAAGAAAAACCCGGGTTATTACATCATTCTCCCCTTAAAAGGAATTTCATCCTTGAAATTTGACATATCTCCACTGCTCAAAGAGGGAATGGAACTTAGCACGTAATTCCTCTCGAGTTCCCAAGTCGCCTCACGTTCATACTGATCATACCACTAGACCTTAACCATACATAAGCTAGTAGTATAGCATTATAAGGTTAGATTTTTGCTTACTTTGCTAGATATATACTTAAGCTCCCCTCCTTCCTTTTTTGTGCAGATTATTCCCCATGGTACAACACCCATGCGGCAGTATTTTTGCAAAGGAAAAGAGCTTGCATTAGCCATAAGATACATAGTTCATTAAGGGTTATTTTAAGCTTAATATAAGCATGGTGCTTACCTTGTTTCTTAGGGATTCATAAGGGTTATTTCTGCCTGCTTCAAAGAGACATAATGAGGTGTTAAAACACCATTGAACCCATCTTATATAACCAGTAGAACAAGAAGAAAAATGGCAGAATTTCTTTACCGAAAGTGGTGAAGAATGGAGTCCCTTGCTTGGATCTTCCTACCTCATAAAGCTTGGATGTTCTCCACTAATTTTAGTATAAGGAAACAAGAAATGAGCTAGGGATGACAAAGAACAAAACCGGAAATGTGAAGAAGACTAAGGTGGCTTAATATATGATTTTTACCTTAGAGATGAGTTAGATCTTACTCCCCTTCCTTCTCTGATTTTCAGCCAAACATACCCTCCTCTTTCAGCCTCAACTCAGTCTAGATAGATGAATGGAAATGGGGATAAGACACACCATGGAAAAGAGGAGAAAGAGATGAAGAAAATGGTTGTAAGATTGTTGCAAGAGCTTACCTACAGCCAAAGTTGTTGGTCTTTGAAGTTGAAGATTCCTCACAGTCAAGAAGGAGCAGAAGAAGGAGGAGGGGGATAAGTGTTTACGGCTGGGAAGGGTAGAAATGAAGAAAAGGAGAAAAATAGGTTTATAAAGGGATAAGTCTTATGTTGGTCAATAGATGGGATGAGTCATCCCTAAGATATTTTGGAGGTTTCCTAAGGCTTAAGGAAGCCTCCTAGGCTGACGGAAATAAAGGGGCAAGGTGGAAAGATATGTTTATTTAATAAATGTCATAAAAGTAGTAATTATCCTTACTTTATTAAAGCTGGTTTGATGAGTCATATATAATTGTATAAGCAAGTCGTATGCTAAGGGAACAGCCCTCATTGAATGGCTAAGGATGGTCAAGGTCAAAGGGAAGAGGTTGACCATTGACTAGATTAGGAAAATAAGTGCTATTTTGGGTACTATTCACAACCAAGGCATATATTTTTGATTTTTTTGAAAAACCTTGAATTAGGCATTATATGTGGTACATTATGTCACATTAGTATATTTAAGGATATTCAAGGCCCTAAAATCGAACAAAACTCATTTTGAAGACAATCTCCCAAAAATGTGCTTTAAGGAAGCTTAGTGCACATTTTGTGTTAAAGCTTGTTCTTGAGCTTGGTTTCTTTGGTAATTGATTAATTACATCTATTAAATGATTACTAAGCTTAGGAATTTGATTTGGAATCAAACGGAGGTCACATGACCATTAAAACTTCTTAGAGCACATTTTTTCCCTAAGTGACTTTTAAGCATGTTAATGCTTGTTCTTGATGTTTGAGTGTCTTCCAATAATTTTAGTACGTTCATTTATGTGTTAATAAATTTTAGGTCCTAAGGGGTTCATTTGGGTATATATCTACCCTAAAAGGTCAAAGGGTGCAATATTTGCTTTATGTTGACCATTTTTGTTTTTTTAAAATTGGTTTTAAGGCATGTTTAGGCCTAATTTAATTAATTAAAGGTTTAATCAATGTTTAATTAATTAGGGGTATTTCAGTCTACCCCCCTTAAAAAGACTTCATCCTGCAGTCGTATTTCTTAAATAGGTATATAATATATGTCTACCCACGATTCCCATAATGTACATCTATGTGATGTAGCATTCACGCATAAGTGTTGTGCTCATATTGCACATAGCCCCTCAAGTGTGGCGTTAATTCAAATATATGGATATAGGTGATCCATCAGCACCATCGTTTCCTATTAGTTCTAACCATCTTGACAACCTCCCCGAGGTGTCCATAACATTCAACATTCCACATTCCATCTCTATGATTCAATCAGTATCTATATGTTTGGTATCTAAACGATACAACATAATCTGATTTCATAAGAGAATATTGTAACCCCCTACCGCTAAACTGTCATTACCGTCCAATCTCCTTTTACATCCAGACTCACGCAGCGGATACTTACATACACAACGGTGGGTGATACAATGCCGTTAGCCACCCACGTGACTAACAAGGCTACTACTACATACATACAACATCGGTCTGATGAACCGGAATATCCGAGTGCTACACAAAAACAACTCTTACTACAAATATAACCGGGTATTACAACTTCCCATTCAATCCAATACTCCATTATAATGACATACAATACTTCATAGAAATAAACAGATAGCACACAAGTCGAGGGACGCCTCGTTAGCAAGCAGGTCACAAGAAAGACTGTACCGTTCACCGTCGATTGTCCCGGTTGTTTAATTCTCCTCCGGTTCCAAACTTTCAAATCCTAAAATGTTCATCCAACTTATATATTAATTGCTTACACATTACTTAATCTCTTACTTACTTAACCATTAATGATCCCCACTTAACCCCTCTCAAGTTTAACAACTTAATCTTGCAAACTTAACCTTAAACATTTAAGTTTATTCTTAACTTAATCCCCTTAGGTCTTTATGTTTTTAATCATCATTGCCCTCTTAATGGGGTACCATCAATACCACTTAACACTCTTAGAGTTTTCTCTTTTTTTTAAGTCTTAAGGGTCGACCGACCCACCGACCGACCCAACCCCTGGGTCGGTCCTTTCAAGTAACTTTTCCATCTTTAAAAACTCACCTGACCGACGCAAGGCAGCCCGACAGACCCAAGACCCTCTGGGTCGGTCGTGTGATGGACACTACGAGTCTATAAATGAGTTATGGGACGACCACACTCCATGGGAGTCTGTGGGCTCGACAGACTCATTTCTGAGTTAGTCGAGTAAGTAGCAATGTATCAGCACAGTGCCCCATACACGTAGACAAGTGGTGGAAGGAACACAAGAGGTAGTCAACTCCACACGAAGGTCAGAAATGTAAACCGAGACCAGTTTAAATAACCACTTAGAGTAATTGACGAGTAGAGCCCCAGTTTAACTAACAAAATTGACAGAACAAACGACCTTGAACAATAATGATTAAGCCATAACTCCGCAAAAGAGTGGATAAAAATAAAAGGAAAACCTCCCGAAAGTGGAGAAGAATTGATAGTAAATTAAATGTCAAGCAAGGGGACCCAACAAATGGGCAAATGAGGATATGATACCCAAAAAGGTTCAATAACCGTTACGTTAAAACAATTCGAACATTTTGAAAGAACCATTCCATGATTGTAATCATTACCCGTGAACGGGGCAAAGAGAGAACTACTCTCCACATATAAAAATATGTACAAAAATGCTAAATAGTGTGACCATCATGTATGTCCAAATTAAGGACAGTGGTACGTTCTTAACCGACAAGAGGTTGAACACAAGTACATAATTACTTAATATTCAGTAAAGGTGAAGCTAGTACACTAGGGGATGCCCTGAAGTTAAAGGCAAATACCACAATAAATATACAACCGTCTAACTGACTGAAATATGGTGCGCGCGGAAGCGACCATTACAAACTACTATGTCAATGAATACCTTCCCAAACACAGACGAGAAAAACTCGCATAAAACACAACGATGAGAAATGATATGAATGGCAGGCCATCAACAGCCTGGACAGTTAGAGGTCATGCTCCAAAATAACTACCGAGTTCAAACCATAACTCAAATATGAACTCACGAATATACAATAATATTCCTTATGAAAGGCGTGTGAATACAAAGATATAAAATATAACTGAGGAAATACCTCAACTGCTGAGAACATACCCACACGGGATGTTAAACAGTGCAAAACATAATGTAATTACAACAATGGGTATCCCCTAATAACCGGGACGAACCATACAAGAATGTGGTAAAACCGGCACACAGGAACCACAATATATATTAACGAGAAGTACATAACAAATATTACAAATATATACCTTACTCCGGAACAAAACAACGGGAGACACGGGATACAGGAATCAAATTATTACGACTAGTGCAAACGGCACTGAACACAATAATTATTAACATTATACTTCATCTCAACGAGTGAGGATAATAACGACTTGGATAATATTGTGCATTAGCAATCCAAAACATCGATATACGGTTTAGATCCAGTCGTATGCACATGCAACTAACGTTACCGCACCGACTAAGATACCCCTGTTTCCATTTAACAAATACCGTGAACGACACCGTCATAATGGAATGACGTCAGCAATAAACTGCTGCAAATAAACCATATAAGATAACAATAGAACGAAGGGCGTATTAGCCCATATCCGTGGGTCTGCAGCTCATTACGGAGCGAGTGGGCCCAATAGAACGTGGTTGAGACAGCGCACCAAGTACTCTATGCCTTTGGCTGGTAATGTACGCGTCTCACCTTTCATACAATTTCTGGTGGAATCAAATACCTAAGATCGACCCGTCTCTCAATATGAGAAAACTCCACTCTGAAGTCTAAAAGACAAGAACGAGGGAAATTTTCCATAAGAGCCAAGTATCCAGCGCTTTTTGAATAGCGACTGTTGTATACTTGCGGGGTACGGGGGCGTAACCCTTTTTAAGGGGGTAGAGCCTCTTGGCTGTGCACAGTGTGTGCACTAATTTTAATGGGTCGTATGTGGGGCATACAATAAATTGTTGGTTGTTGTGGTTTTTGGTTGTATGGTTACCATGCGGGGCATGCTTTGTGGATTGTATGTGCATTACACACTTGTGAATGTATGTGTTTGTGCGTATCCATGAGATACTTATATGTGGATGTGAATTTAATACCTGTAAAGATACTTGTGACATATATGTTATGTTATGTTTTATAATCCTTCGGATAGTATCGCCTAGATACTGAATGGATAATAGTTATGGAACAACGAAATATGGAATGTGGAACGATGTGGACACCTCGGGGAGGTTGTCAAAGTGGTTAGAACTGATAGGAAGTGATGATGCTGATGGATCACCTATATCCATATATTTGAATTAACGCCACACTTGAGGGCTATGTGCAATATGAGCACAACACTATATGCGTGAATGTTACATCACATAGATGTACATTATGGAAATTATGGGTAGATATACATTATATACCTATTTATGAAAGATGACTTCGGGACAAAGTCTTTTTAAGGGGGTAGACTGAAATACCCCTAATTAAATTAAACATTGATTAAATGTTTAATCAATTAAATTAAGGCCTAAACATGCCTTAAAATCAATTTAAAAATAACAATGGTCAACATAAAGTAAATATTGCACCCTTTAACCGTTTACGGTAAATATATACCCAAATGAACTCCGAAAGACCTAAAATTTGGTCCTAAGCATATTAACACATTAATGAACGTAATGAAGCTGTTGGACAGCACTCCAGCATAAAGAAACAGCATTAACATGCTCAAAAGTCACCTAGAGCGAAATGTGCTCTGAACGAGCTTTAAAGGTCATGTGACCTCCGTTTGATTCCAAATCAAATTCCTAAGCTTAGTAATCATATAATGGATGTAATTAATCAATTACCAAAGAAAACCAAGCTCAAAAACAAGCTTTGACACAAAATGTGCACTAAGCTTCTTTAAAGCACATTTTTGTGAGTTTGTCTTCAAAATGACTTTTGTTTGACTTTAGGGTCTTGAATACCCTTAAATATACTAATGTGACATAATGTACCACATTAGAATGTATAATTAAAAGTTTTTCAAAAAAATCAAAAATATGTGCCTTGATTATGAATAGTACCCAAATAGCACTTACTTTTCCTAATCTAGTCAAGGGTCAACAATTCTCCCTTGACCTTGACCAAACATGGCCGCATGTTGGCAACTTATTTCTCATATATAAGCCGGCCACCAAATCAATAAACATGACTCATCAAGGCTAATTCATAAAGTCACTTTTTACAAGGTAAGGATAAGTACTCGTTTTAACTTAACTAGTCACATTCTTTCTTCTTGCCACCTGGCCAGATCATTCCGCCTGCTTTGGGTGTTATCTTCATCCATTAGTAAACTTTAAATACCTATAAAGGAGTCATCAAATATTATACGTAAAACATGAGTTCTATTACATGTCCACTTTCAACATATATTAAAGCCAATCAAACCATTCCCCACGTTAGGTCTGCATTGCCGCCAGCCTTTAAGGCTTCCTTCATCATTAGGAAACCTCCAATAAAATATCTAGCTAGCTTTATGTGTCATCCAAGACCAATTAAAGAAATGGGACCTTATCCCTTTATAAGTTCTTTTTCTTCTTTCCCTTCATTTTATCCCATCCCAGCCGTAAACTCCCAGCCTCAAACCCTCTCTCTTCTTCCTCTTTGACCGTGAGCACACATCAATTTCCATGGCTGATAACTCAAGCATTAGGTAAGCTCTCATGGTAAGTTTATGCTCATTCTCTTCTTTTCTTCTTCCTCTCTTCATTGAGCTCACCAAATGCCATTTTCATCCAGCTATATAACTTGAGTTGGTACTGGAAATGAAGGGGATATTCGGTTGAAAATCAGAGAAAAAAATGGAAGCAAAACCAAACACTTTCTTAAGGTAAAATCTCGTTAAACTAGTCACATATCCTCCTCATTTCCGTTTTTTTTCCCCACCAGTTTTCTACAGCTTATTCTCTTCTTATTTCAATGGGTATTCGGTGGAGGTATTGACCTGGAGGAGCTGCTTCATGTGATGTCCAAAACCCCTTTAGAAGTCATTAAAAAAAGTAGAAAAAATACTAGCCTTACTCCATTATATTACCGGTTTTGTATACTGGTTGGAGGGGTGTTTTAACATCTTGATTGGCTCCAAATTGCAGGCGTGATATAGTCCTACTAAACCCTTAATTGCAAGGTAAACTCACGCTTGGTTTAAGCTAATAAATACCTTAATCATCTACTAATGATCACATGACTAACCCATGTGTTTTTCTTTGTTAATATGCTGCCGAAATGTGGCTGTTCAACTTAGGAAAATTCTGCACGATTGTGGAAACCAAATCCAAGGAATAAGCCTATCAAAGTGAGTTAATTACCACTTGGTTATACCTTAATCAAGGTTCATATGATTACGATGGGTAAAACTGATTGAAATATATATATATGTGTATTCAGCGGAGGGCTAGGACTAGTGGTTGATTAATTTAAAAGCTTATAAGCAAGTAAGTATACAAACCTTGTGTATTATAAGATTTCTATATCATTTTGTTACCGTATAGTACTAGCCGTGGGTAAAAGGGTGGTTTAAATAACTTAATTATGTGGTAAAATGTTAAATAACATTTTTGGTTAGTTTAGTATATATTAAGATGGTTTGTGATGTCATGAAAATAATTTAAGTGGCAAGAATATGATTTATAATATTCTTTTGGTTGTGGATGATAGAAGCCGTGGGTTTGTAAGGATTGTAGTGGCCAAACTATGTATTAAAATGTTGTATAACATTTTTAGTAAGTTTACCTAATGTTTAAGTGACATATAATGTCATGGAATTAATTAAATAGTTAAAATATAATTTATAAAATATTGTACAAATATACAAACCAAAACCGTGAGCAATTATGTCTTTTATGACATTATTAAGTGATTTATATTATATAGTAAGGTTTGTAACAAAGCCATATATTTTAAGCTATTTAATTTATGTTCTATTAAGTTTAAACTAAGTTTTGAATTAATTTAATGAATATCAAAAACATATGGGGTTGTTTTGTAATTATAATAAATTTTAGAGGCTGAATATTAATATAGCCGGATAACTATTTTAAAAGGTTTTTAAATGAATTTTTATAGGTTTAATGAAGTTTTGGGGCAAAAATGTAATTTTAAAGAAAATCTGGGTCAAAACTGTAATTAGTTAAACTTGTGGTCAAACTAGGGGTCAATCGGTCAATGTTGACCATGGTTGGTACCTTGACCAAATTTAATGTCATAAACAATTAATTTATGAACTTATAGTAACATTATAAGATAAATATTGAATTTATAAAAGTTTATGGGGTGCAAGTGCAATTACCGAAAATAAGGGGCTAGGATAGTTAATACTATAGTTTATATCATTAATATAAAGTTTGGGAATTTTTGGAATTATATAAATGACTTTATAAAGAAAGGTGTATAATATATAGTTTTGTGACATTTACAAGTATATTATATTAAGTGTGGCTAAAGTGTGTAAATAAGAAAAAATGGGGGCGGAAAAAGAATTTGGAACATACCTTGGGTCTGATCGAAATTAAATGCCATTGAAAACCATAGGTTAAAATGGTTTATGAAATAAAATGTTATAATGTAAGGTATATGTAACACCTTCTAATAAATGGGGTAAATGTGCAAATATAGGAAGTATATGGCTCTGGGAAAAATAAACCCAAAACAAAAGGGCTGTTCGGATATATATATATATATATATATATATATGTTATAATGAATTAATGGAATAAAGTGATATAATAAATAGTATATATAACATATGTGACAATATTGTAATTATAAGAATATATCATTGTGGAAATAAAATTTAAAACAGACCAATGGTCTGGTTGCAATTTCCGAAAGTTATGAAAACCATATGATATAAATTATTATAAAGTTTAAATGATATAATGTAAGGTTAAAAAAAATAACATGTTATAAAATATGTGGTGTAAATTGTAATAAATGAAAAGTATATAATATAGAGTGAAATGAAGTTTAAAAACATGGGTTCATTTCGGAAATATATATATATACATATAGCTTATAATAAAACTATAAGTCATGTTTATTATAAAGTTAGAATGTATAGCATAAGATATGTATAACATTATATTAAATATGTGGCAATATGGTAATAATGGAAAAATATTGGGAGTTGATGAAAATCAAAATACAAATGCATATGCCTTACGGCAATGCAAAGTGGTTTTATTAAACCATAGGTTATAATGTTTAAAGCAATATAAAATATCATGATATATGATATAATGACATTACTGTAACATTGTATAAATTAAGTGGTCAAAACATAATTAACAAAAACAAGGGGCTGTTCGTAAATAATAAAGTTTGGGATTGAATTCTAAACTATGGTTGTTAATGATATAAATACTATAAATATTATATAGTATTAATGTGATTAAATGAAACAAATATCATTAATAATGTTCACATGAAATAATGTGACAATTATTGGGGAAATAGAATTTATAACCTAAGTTTAGTAATAAAATAAACCTTAGGAAACTATATTATATGTAATGAAATGTTACATAATATTAAGATAAGTTCTTAATATAAATTGCATAATATAATGCAACAAATGAAGATAATCATCTTACATAAGATGATAATAATGTAACATATAATAATATAGTGTATAAATCTTGAAACGTTAATGTATAGGTGTGCATATAAATGAATGCGCAAGTATATATTAAAAACATATACATAATTAGTATATGCTATAGTTGGAAACTATATAATATAGCGCATGCATACATGCAACTATACATTATATGACTAAATCAAATAAAAACAACATATATGTATATATATGTAAAAACCGAAAATGATATGTGCATATATATATATATATGCCAAAAACCGAGAATATATGTAAATATATAAACATATACAGTATGGTTTTTATTGTCATGAAATAATAAATGACAAGTGTAATGACATTAGTATAACTATATACTACAAGTCATACAATTACAAAAAAAGTATAGTTTATTAAGATGAGTAATGAGATGTATAATGTATGGTACAATATTAAATAGTTAAACAATAATGCCATAAAACATTATTGCATGAGCAGTTTATGCGATGCGAATTAACGTTGCATGCACACATGCAACCATATGTTATAAGTGTGTATTCGGATACTTAACCGAAACGGTTAAACGTATTACCTAAAGCATGAATGTGAATATATATTTGTATACTCGTAAAAACAAGGAATAAATCCTAACGTTTAAAAACGCTACAACTAAGACGCTCCTACATCCGACTCATTTAAATAAACCCGGGCATTGGTAATTAATATGTATTACGACTGACGAGTTCGTATACGACACTTTAACAATAACTGTTGAAATCTAGGGATGAAATGTCGGGATTATTTGTGTTGTTCGGATTTACCGAGCTTAAATAAGTCATGTGGATTGACTTATGTTGTGTTTGATATTTAGACCGTATCACCGACGAAGGCGCTTGACGAGCTAGTGGTCTACTGCGCAACCTAGGTCATTGGTGAACGGTATGTAAAGGGGTCTGATCCGAGATGTTCTGAGGACTTCCTGGGCTCGGATTTGTTTGCTATAACATGTGTGATATGTGCGTGGATATGTGTATGGGTGCTTACCTGTGTTACTGCATATTTATTATGCACGAACGTCCTACGGGACTAATACTACGTCGACTATAATGACTTATATAAACCTACATATACGAGTATCGTGATTGTGATTGCAGTTGTCTGACATAATACGCTAAGTATTATAAACTATGTAGTTATAACCTAAGTAAAATACTTAGGAAACGAGACACGATATCGTCGGTCTCTAGAGCTTTGACTCGAACATGAATACTACCTAGAATGATTCTAGGCATGCGTAAGACCCATAGGGCAGCCAACAAATAAGTGATGATTCTCTACATTTAAAAATGTAACGGTTTAAAACGACTAACTAAGTCAACAGTGGAGTGTGGTTAAAAGTGATGGTTACCTTAATCCAGTTAGTCATTGGCTACTGTCGCGCGTTGAGATCTCTTGAGTTAACCCGGATCGGCTTACTCTGGTTTACCTGTTCGAGCCTAGATAGATCGACAGGTATGGTGATAACATGGGCGCCTTTAAAAAGGCAAAATATGGACGCTTTTAAAAAGGCAAAGTGGATGAGCACCTCGTGTGCATAGGACTACCGTCCAAGTGAGGTTATTCGGGATGTCCTAACTTGACTCCCGACAGTGCTAACAAAATGTGTAAGTTATGTGAGGGCCTGGGGGGCCGTATGTGAGGTTGGTATGGATGACCGTTACTAACGGCCTTATGCTTACGTTGATGTGATTGTATGCTTGTGATTATATGGTTGTGTGTGTGGAATGTAGTGCTTGTGTTAACTGTTTCGTTTACCGCCATTCATGTATTTACAGCTTTATATACATGTACACCGGTAAGGCATGTAACGAACTTAATAATGGCGACCTTGACTATTAAGTGACCAATAGGGTCTAGGCTCGGCATACTCAGCGTTTATCGCTGAGCCTTTATGGCATTACGTGCAGGTGATGATTACCGTTGAAGCCGAAGAGTGGGACTCGGGTAGTTAGAGGTTATCTACCGTATGGGTTGGCACAATGTATTAGGATGTTCATTAGTTTAACGTGTTTATAACGTTGTATACTTTTGAGGAATACCTAGATGCTCACTTGTCGTTTAAGTTACAGTTGGGTTAGTTTGATGTATAGGTTAGTATCTCGTTATCACTGCGGCTATGTATTTATTATCAGTGTTGTTTCGTATTTAATTTACTTGCTTCTTTACTCGTATGGGCGAGTAATGGCATGTGACACCCGAGTGAGATTTAATTACAGTGAGACTTCCGCTGTGAGACGTCGTTTAATTAATGCTACGTGAGGGATTATTACGTGATACGAGACCAGCTTCTAGTGCTATTTCAGCAGGGAGAGAAAATAATTTGGCATATTACCAGTTCCAGAAGTGATTAACCTTGACTTTTCACACACTTCTTCAATTTGCTGTGCAAGGTGCTCACCGTTTGCTTCACAAGGAGGAATGTTACTGCCATGTGGATCGGTGCTTAATGGTGCAACAGAGAGGAAAACTTCTGTTGTTATAGCGCCAGAATGGAGAGATAAGTTTGGATATATTACCAGTTCATGTATGAAATGTTTTTCTCCCCTTCTTCAATCTGGTGTACCAGTTGTAGTAATTTAGTAATTTTTTGTTGTTGCAGAGGCACAATGACTCAGAGAGAAAGGGAGAGCTGTTTGTGCACCAACAAGCAGAGTGTGGATAGTTGAAGCAGAGAATGAAAATAAGGGTTATTTTTCAGCCCTTCCATGGATCTGGTATACACGATGCCGTTCCAGTGATTTAATCACTGCTGCGTACAGGCACAAAAGGAATAAGAAGATGCATTATGTTCCCTATATTATCACCACAGAGGCGTTAATGAAGAAGAAAGAAGAGAGCAGACTATGAATGTTCTCTGTTTGCCAATTTGAACTTCGGAGAGCAGTATAAAGTACTGACGTGAAGAGAAGAAGGCCTAGAAGAGAATAAATGTGCAGAGCTTTTGCTGGATAGGGTTTGGAACAGAAGAGAATGAAAAGAAGGCGCTCAACATATTTGTTGCTCGCCAGTTAATGTTTTGTGAGAGAGTTTTGTAAGAGAAGTGAGTGAATTAGTATCTAGTTAATAAAATGGGCTACATATTTAAATTAGTCATACTGTTTGTAGGTAGCAGTTAAGATTTTAACTAATCTTGGGTAATTTAATTGCATTTGTAGTTGATGATTAAGAAGTCTCCATTTTACTAACTCACTAATTTAATTTATTGTTTTGCATAACAATTTAATACTACAATATTGTCTCCTTCTTATAAATAGTGTCCTCTTCAAATATGTTATATCTCATAGCTTATTTAATTCATATGTTATTATTTTAGACAGGTTTAGGGTTTAATACACCCCTATTAAAACCTTATAAATATTATACAAATACTCCATTACAATTTAAATAAACTCCTTTAATCATAAGGAAATTTGTTTATATATATAATGAATTCTAGCATACCATTTTGAATTATAAGGATATTTATTCCTATAATGGGGTTTAGTAAACCATATAAAATGATCGTATAATTATTACATGATCCATAATGAGACTTACTTAATAAATCTTTTTAAATTAATGATCACTATTTTCATATAATGTCCTTGTTATTATTTTATGTACTTCCTTGTACATTATACATTATGTAAATTATATAATATCATTGCTGATATTAAATTTCTTTATTTAAGGTGTTTAACGTTTCCTTTTTTAACTCATACATACATTATACATAATTGTACAGTTATGGTTAAATAAACTTATTTTTAACCTCCTCAAGATCATTTATATTCTCATGTCCCCTTTTACATATTAAGATATTTAACCTTTCATTAATCACCTTCATCTAATTAATTATTATTAATTAGGGTAATTAATATATGGGATATTTCAATATCACATCAAAACATCAGTCAAACTTTCAGAAACAGAATCACAGGGTGGGACACTAGAAACCCGCTAACACATCAGAAGGACACACATCAGAAGCCATAAAGACAGTTAACGGACCCGTCAGTCACTAAACGTCCTAAGGGATACCCTAAGGAACTTATACAGAGGAATTCCTGCGTAGCATGCTACGGGACAGCCTGACCCGACTATCCAAGGCATAGAAACACACTAACTAGGTCCCAAATCATTTATACAAAAACAAACCAAAGGTGCTTAAATAAGCATAACACATGTATAAAATTCTTATTCACACTTAGGGGAATAAAACCCGCAAAAAAAGTCAAAACGGAGCTCAAACGAGCAAGATAGGCAAAACAAAAGAGGTGTCCGGACATGCGTCCGACCTTGCATGTCTGGACACATGCCAAAGCGAAAACAGAAGCTTGTCAGGACTTGCATCCGACCTTGCAAGTCCGGACGGAAGTCTGAAATCCAATTTACAGAAACATCCCCGGACACATGTTGAATTTCAAAACCTAGAGACGTCCAGACATGTATCCAAACTTACAAGTTCGGACACATGTCGAGAGTTAAAACAGAGAACATCCTCACATCCTGTCCTGACTTACATGTTCGGACAAATTTCCGGACACTTCAAAAACATAGAATCCAAAGGACGTCGCAAAATCAGCAGTTCGTAGAGCAGCAACAGAGGGTGATAACACAATCGAATCAACACCGAATTCAGTAAAGCCTCCAGAATTGTAAAACAGTACCCACGAGGGTTTCAGTCACTCAAATACCAACGCAAAACAAGAAGAATTCATCCAAAACATCACAAACTCCAACCAGAAACGCAAATAAAATCTGTACCCCGTGGGTGAGCAAACCACCCGAATCCATCCCCCACTTGCATCAATTCGAAGCGCAGAAATTGATCTCGATGATGCCAACAACCAGACGCAAAGATCACAAACAGAAGAGGAGCGAAACCATGCTGAATTCAGCAACAATTGTAACCCAAAATCAGAAACAAAACCCTCAAAACTGTAGCACAAACCAACACTGAGACAAAAAATTGAACCTGAATTGTATAGAGGGAGAAGCCAAGCAGCAGCATAGAGGGGATGAACAACAGCAACCCACCGCAAAATAATCACACACCAGCAAGGGAGTTCTCTAGAGAGGAATGGAGAGCGCTCATAAAACTGTCGGGGAAGGAGAACGATGTTTTGGAAACTGTACGGGGAAACAAATAAAAGAACTCTTCCTCTGTTAATTAATTAGGACTTACCAAAATAAGAGAAGGGTAAATGACCACCTTAACCCTCTCTTTCACATAAATGCCTCAAAGGTCCTAAAGCCATAAAACACATAATGTGAGAGGATAAACGAAATCAGACGCAAGTGAATAAAAAGAAAAACCCGGGTTATTACATCATTCTCCCCTTAAAAGGAATTTCATCCTTGAAATTTGACATATCTCACTGCTCAAAGAGGGAATGGAACTTAGCACGTAATTCCTCCTCGAGTTCCCAAGTCGCCTCACGTTCATACTGATCATACCACTAGACCTTAACCATACATAAGCTAGTAGTATAGCATTATAAGGTTAGATTTTTGCTTACTTTGCTAGATATATACTTAAGCTCCCCTCCTTCCTTTTTTGTGCAGATTATTCCCCATGGTACAACACCCATGCGGCAGTATTTTTGCAAAGGAAAAGAGCTTGCATTAGCCATAAGATACATAGTTCATTAAGGGTTATTTTAAGCTTAATATAAGCATGGTGCTTACCTTGTTTTCTTAGGGATTCATAAGGGTTATTTCTGCCTGCTTCAAAGAGACATAATGAGGTGTTAAAACACCATTGAACCCATCTTATATAACCAGTAGAACAAGAAGAAAAATGGCAGAATTTCTTTACCGAAAGTGGTGGAATGGAGTCCCTTGCTTGGATCTTCCTACCTCATAAAGCTTGGATGTTCTCCACTAATTTTAGTATAAGGAAACAAGAAATGAGCTAGGGATGACAAAGAACAAAACCGGAAATGTGAAGAAGACTAAGGTGGCTTAATATATGATTTTTACCTTAGAGATGAGTTAGATCTTACTCCCCTTCCTTCTCTGATTTTCAGCCAAACATACCCTCCTCTTTCAGCCTCAACTCAGTCTAGATAGATGAATGGAAATGGGGATAAGACACACCATGGAAAAGAGGAGAAAGAGATGAAGAAAATGGTTGTAAGATTGTTGCAAGAGCTTACCTACAGCCAAAGTTGTTGGTCTTTGAAGTTGAAGATTCCTCACAGTCAAGAAGGAGCAGAAGGGAGGAGGGGGGTAAGTGTTTACGGCTGGGAAGGGTAGAAATGAAGAAAAGGAGAAAAATAGGTTTATAAAGGGATAAGTTTTAAGTTGGTCAACAGATGGGATGAGTCATCCCTAAGATATTTTGGAGGTTTCCTAAGGCTTAAGGAAGCCTCTTAGGCTGACGGAAATAAAGGGGCAAGGTGGAAAGAATATGTTTATTTAATAAATGTCATAAAAGTAGTAATTATCCTTACTTTATTAAAGCTGGTTTGATGAGTCATATATAATTGTATAAGCAAGTCGTATGCTAAGGGAACAGCCCTCATTGAATGGCTAAGGATGGTCAAGGTCAAAGGGAAGAGGTTGACCATTGACTAGATTAGGAAAATAAGTGCTATTTTGGGTACTATTCACAACCAAGGCATATATTTTTGATTTTTTTGAAAAACCTTGAATTAGGCATTATAATGTGGTACATTATGTCACATTAGTATATTTAAGGATATTCAAGGCCCTAAAATCGAACAAAACTCATTTTGAAGACAATCTCCCAAAAATGTGCTTTAAGGAAGCTTAGTGCACATTTTGTGTTAAAGCTTGTTCTTGAGCTTGGTTTTCTTTGGTAATTGATTAATTACATCTATTAAATGATTACTAAGCTTAGGAATTTGATTTGGAATCAAACGGAGGTCACATGACCATTAAAACTTCTTAGAGCACATTTTTTCCCTAAGTGACTTTTAAGCATGTTAATGCTTGTTCTTGATGTTTGAGTGTCTTCCAATAATTTTAGTACGTTCATTTATGTGTTAATAAATTTAGGTCCTAAGGGGTTCATTTGGGTATATATCTACCCTAAAAGGTCAAAGGGTGCAATATTTGCTTTATGTTGACCATTTTGTTTTTAAATTGGTTTTAAGGCATGTTTAGGCCTTAATTTAATTAATTAAAGGTTTAATCAATGTTTAATTAATTAGGGGTATTTCAGTCTACCCCCCTTAAAAAGACTTCATCCTGCAGTCGTATTTCTTAAATAGGTATATAATATATGTCTACCCACGATTCCCATAATGTACATCTATGTGATGTAGCATTCACGCATAAGTGTTGTGCTCATATTGCACATAGCCCCTCAAGTGTGGCGTTAATTAAATATATGGATATAGGTGATCCATCAGCACCATCGTTTCCTATTAGTTCTAACCATCTTGACAACCTCCCCGAGGTGTCCATAACATTCAACATTCCACATTCCATCTCTATGATTCAATCAGTATCTATATGTTTGGTATCTAAACGATACAACATAATCTGATTTCATAAGAGAATATTGTAACACCCCTACCGCTAATACTGTCATTACCGTCCAATCTCCTTTTACATCCAGACTCACGCAGCGGATACTTACATACACAACGGTGGGTGATACAATGCCGTTAGCCACCCACGTGACTAACAAGGCTACTACTACATACATACAACATCGGTCTGATGAACCGGAATATCCGAGTGCTACACAAAAACAACTCTTACTACAATATAACCGGGTATTACAACTTCCCATTCAATCCAATACTCCATTATAATGACATACAATACTTCATAGCAAATAAACAGATAGCACACAAGTCGAGGGACGCCTCGTTAGCAAGCAGGTCACAAGAAAGACTGTACCGTTCACCGTCGATTGTCCCGGTTGTTTAATTCTCCTCCGGTTCCAAACTTTCAAATCCTAAAATGTTCATCCAACTTATATTATTAATTGCTTACACATTACTTAATCTCTTAACTTACTTAACCATTAATGATCCCCACTTAACCCCTCTCAAGTTTAACAACTTAATCTTGCAAACTTAACCTTAAACATTTAAGTTTATTCTTAACTTAATCCCCTTAGGTCTTTATGTTTTTAATCATCATTGCCCTCTTAATGGGGTACCATCAATACCACTTAACACTCTTAGAGTTTTCTCTTTTTTTTAAGTCTTAAGGGTCGACCGACCCACCGACCGACCCAACCCCTGGGTCGGTCCTTTCAAGTGACTTTTCCGTCTTTAAAAACTCACCTGACCGACGCAAGGCAGCCCGACAGACCCAAGACCCTCTGGGTCGGTCCATTACAGAAACTTTTAGTTTGTTAAATTTTGCCCGACCGACCCACCGACCGACCCAACCCCTGGGTCGGTCCATTCCAGAAACTTTTCCGCTGGGTTAACAAGGTCCAACCGACCCAAACAAGGTCGGTCCACTGGGTCGGTCCAGTGCAGAAACTTCCCAAAAATTGTCTAAATGCTCCCAAACTTTTTCACAAGTTCCCCCATGTATCCTAATACCATTTATGCACTCAAACTCACCTTACAACATCCACCAAACTCTTTAAAACCACTTCCAAAGATCTTCTTAAACATTTACTCAATTCTTACAAAACTCCTAACACTTAGCATTATTTTCCTACATTTCCAACATGCAATCCACCTAGAATTTCAACTAACCCAAATGCTCCCTCCTTAAGAATTTGACTACACCATACACACCACCATCCACCCTCAAATCATTTACCAAAGCCTCCCCATGACATACACACTAGATCTCACCTAAGTCATTTCAAAGTTTTACATCTTATTCTCATCAAACTTGCACAAGCTTCCTAGTTTCTTTTATCGTGGTCTTGGTGCCTAAAATTCACCATTGTAACCCCTAGTTCCTCCTAGACATATCTAGGTCATCCTAGTCCACAAGAACACCTTAGACTCATTCTCTTCATCAAAACAACCTTTAAGGTTTACTAGAACCTCCTTATTCTTAAAATCTCCTTAAAACATCTTAAACACTTAGTTTCTTCACCAAATTTTGACATGGCTTCCCTAGCATATTTCTACACCCAAGCACTTAGGTTTTCACCCCCGTACAACCATTAACACTCAATTCTTGTTACACCATCTTAACACACAATTCACACCCAAACTACACTACATCACAATATAGTGCATAACTTAAATTGCTTGGCACTTAGGCCCTTAAATGCATAAACCTTAAACACTGAATTTCTACAATATATATTGCCTTTGACCTGCAAATACACACCAAGGCTCCCATTGAAATATAAATGCTCTTGTAATTCACCTTTTCATTGTCTAACTATCTCATTTCCCATTTGCTCTTTAATCATAAGTTATCAAATATAGTCATCGTTTCTCCTAGGTTATATATAGCTCTTTTCTAATGCAAACACCAAGCTAAGCTTATCCTATATCTAAATCCCATCCCTTAATGCATTAAACCTTAAGGTAGGACATTTACCTTGTTCTTTTACAAGCTTCACAAACTTTCTTCCTTAGGTTTTTCCTTGAACAATCCCGGTCACCAACCAAATTCTCCTTGCCAATGTTCTAATCAATATTCAATGACTCCAATGAGTGCTAGACAATGCACTAACCTTAAGGAATAAACTCTAGGTTAAAAAATGTGTTTTAAGGTATTAAAATGAATGTTTTACCTTGAAGTCTTAAGGTAGGCTTGGATATGAATCAACAAGGACCTCCTCTATCCTTTGGAGAATAGAAAACAAGCTAGAACAAGGCATAAAAATGGAACCCCATGAGTAGAAATTTTCGGACATGTGAAGAAGTGGTGGAAACTTGATTTTTCTTACATATTCTTTACCTTAAGAGAATGGAGAAGCTAATGGACTCCTCAAGCTTATATTTCCTCCTCTAATGGCTGTTTACTTTGGCACCAAATTGATGCTCTTGAAGATTTAAAAAGATGGGAAGAAAGAGCTTGAGCTAACTAAGAGAATTATGTATTTTGTTTTGGTTTTTGGAGCTAAGATGAGTGTTTGGCAAGCAAATGGAGAAGGAGCTGGCATGGGGGCTGCTCTTACATGAATGGAGAAGGGAAGAAGATGGTGAAAATCGGTGGAAAGAGAAGAGAATAAAGGGGTGAGGAGAGAGGTATGTAAAGGTAAGATATTTATGTTAAAAGCAAATAGTGCCCTCTTTATTTCCCTCCTCCTTTCTAGTATTACTATCTCATGTGGTGACTCACCACCCTTAGAAAACCAGCCCCCTTATTAAACAAGGCTAGTCATGGTCTTGTTTGACCACTTAATTATACTTAGTTGACTAAAGACTAAACTAGGCACTATGTGGTTACTATTAACAAACTAGTGCACATATTTGTGAACTTTTTGATTTCCCATTGATTTAGACTTACTAATGTGATACTAAGTAGTACACAAGTTGATTAAGGAGTAATCATGGGCATTTAGCCACTTAAAACCCCTTTCTAAGACAATTTTTCAAAAATGTGCTTTAAAAGTCCTTAAAGCACAATTTGTGTTTTAACTTGTTTTTGAGCTTGATTTTCTTGGGTAATTGATTTAACATGACCATTAGGATATTACTAAGGTCCAAAATGATATTTGAGTGCTCACCCAAGTTACTCCAAGCTTAGAGCACATTGTTGCTTTAATTACTCTTGTAGTGTTTCCTTGTATTTTCTTTGGCTCAAATTATTTCTTAATGTTTCTAAGGCATTATTTAGACTTCTTACACCTTATTTTATCATCTAAACACCATCTCTAGGTTTGGGGTATTTCAATCTACCCCCTTAAAAGAACTTTGTCCGCAAAGTTCACATATATACTTAATCATTCATGGTACTCAATTTCCTTAATCTTAACACCACCTCTTATATTCTCATTCACACCTCTCAAGGCTCAAAGGTCCACCACAAAGACAATACATAAGTATTATACATATCTCAAACTTACCACCAAAGTGTAATAACTTACACAATCATATCTTACACAAAACAAACAACAACAAACATGTTCGTTTACTAACTCAAAAGCGAGAAAGCTCTACCCCCCTTAAAAAGGGGTACGCCCCGTACCCTATACAGACGATCTAGTCAGTAAATAATGAAGGGTACTTCGATCTCATCTTATCCTCTAATTCCCACGTGGCCTCTTCGACATCCTGGTTAGACCAGAGAACCTTCACCAGTCGCACTGACTTATGGCGAGTGTCCCTAGTCTTACTATCCAAGATTCTCTGAGGAACCTCCACTGATCTCATATTCGGTTCTAACGTCAACCTCTCAAGCTCTAACACATGGGAGGGGTGGTGCATGTATTTCTTTAGCTGTGAAACATGAAAAACATCATGCACTTTACCCAGTTCAGCAGGTAAATTCAACCTGTAAGCAACTGGGCCCACCCGCTCCGTAATCTCATAGGGACCAACAAATTTTGGGCTCAGCTTGCCCTTCTGCCCAAATCTAAATACACCCTTCATCGGTGAAACCCGCAAAAATACCCGGTCGCCCACTACGAACTCCAGGTCTCGTCGTCGATCATCAGCATACGACTTCTACCTATCTTGAGCAGCTTTCATGTTCTCCCTGATTTGCTGAACTTCAGCCTTAACCTGTTCTAAGTATTCTGGTCCTGACCGTCTCACTCGACTCATCCCAACAGAGCTGTGTACGACATGGTCTACCGTACAACGCTTGAAAAGGCGCCATCTAGATCGAAGCATGATAGCTTGTAACAGCTCAGCCCACATGTGTGATATTGTCCGCTTTGGCACGTAGGCCTCACGGATTTGTTCCTGGGGTTTTTCTAGCCCCAAAACGCGTCACACAAGGAAGAGGTATCCATGCACCTATAAGGCACACTTCGTTCTCCTCTCCAACCGATGTGGGAGGTAAACCTTAAGGGTATTACACTCCACCCCCCTTGGGAGCCCAGCGCCCTCACGGGCCCACCGGCACACCGACCTGGGTCTGGCTCTGATACCAACTATAACAGCTTAGCCCACATGTGTGATATTGTCCGCTTTGGCACGTAGGCAGCACGGATTTGTTCTTGGGGTTTTTGTAGCCCCAAAACGCGTCACACAAGGAAGAGGTATCCACGCACCTATAAGGCACACTTCGTTCTCCTCTCCAACCGATGTGGGAGGTAAACCTCAAGGGTATTACACTCCACCCCCCTTGGGAGCCCAGCGCCCTCGTGGGCCCACCGGCACACTGACCTGGGTCTGGCTCAAATACCAACTGTAACAGCTCACCCCACATGTGTGATATTGTCCGCTTTGGCACGTAGGCCGCACGGATTTGTTCCTGGGGTTTTCTAGCCCCAAAACGCGTCACACAAGGAAGAGGTATCCATGCACCTATAAGGCACACTTCGTTCTCCTCTCCAACCGATGTGGGAGGTAAACCTCAAGGGTATTACACTGAACGGAGTGTAGCACCCAGAGATGGGCTACCTCCCACATCGATTGGGGAGGAGCACGAAGTGCACCTTATAGGTGCATGGATACCTCTCCCTTGTGTGAGGCCTTTTAGGGTGAAACCCAAGAGCAAAACCGTGTGGCCGGTGTGCCAAAGCGGACAATATCACACATGTGGGACCCTGGGCTGTTACAAATGGTATCAGAGCTGGACCCAGGTCAGTGTGCCAGCGAGGACGCTGGGCTCCCGTGAGGGGGAGGAGAACGGAGTGTGGTACCCAGAGATGGGCTACCTCCCACATTGATTGGGGAGGAGCACGAAGTGCACCTTATAGGTGCATGGATACCTCTCCCTTGTGTGAGGCCTTTTGGGGTGAAACCCAAGAGCAAAACCGTGCGGCCGGTGTGCCAAAGCGGACAATATCACACATGTGGGACCCTGGGCTGTTACATAGCTATTGTTGTATGAAAACTTGATCAGATGCAACTTGTCAATCCAACTGCCCTAGAAGTCTAAGGCACATGCCCTCAGCATGTCCTCGAGTGTCTGAATAGTACGCTCAGTCTGACCATCTGTCTGAGGATGGAACGTGGTACTCAACTTCAGTTCTGTACCCAACGCTTCTCTAGTAGCTCTCCAGTACCTCGAAAGGAATCTGGTATCTCTATCTGAAACTATGGTCTTCGGTATTCCATGATGTCTCATAATTTCCTTCTTAAACAGCTCGGCTAATTTAGTTACCTTCCAAGTATCCTTCATCGGTATGAATCGGGCTACTTTGGTAAGGCGATCCACCACCACCCATATCATGTTTAGACCTCCCCTAGCAGGTGGGAGTCCGACTACGAAGTCCATGGAGATATCATGAAACTTCCACTCCGGAACTGGCATCGACTGTACCATTCCGCCCGGTCGTCGGTGCTCGATTTTTACCTTCTGGCATGTGAGACACCTTAAGACGAACTCGGTAACATCTGTCTTCATCCCCGACCACCAGAAGTATCTCTTCATGTCTTTATACATCTTAGAGGCTCCCGGATGGATGTAAACTGAAGAACAGTGTGATTCTCTAAGTATACAGTCTTTCAAATCTGTGCTGCCTCATGGTATGCATAACCGGCCCTTAAGTCTGATCAGATCATCATCATGAAGTCTGAAGTCATATTTCTGACTCTCAAAGGTACCCTCTGTCAGCTTCTGTCTGACCTCCCTCATATATTCATCTGTCCTCTGAGCCTCTCGCACCTCATCAACCAAGCTGGAGAAAGAAACTATCGAATGGAGTGAGTGTGCTCGACGGCTCAGGGCGTCAGCTACAACATTGGCCTTCCCTTCTTTGTATTGAAGGTCAATATCATAGTCCTTCAAAAACTATAACCATCTCCTCTGTCTGAGATTCAACTCCGTCTGAGTGAATATATATTTCAAGCTCTTATGATCGGTGTAGATCGTCACACTAACCCCGTATAAGTAGTGGCGCCATATCTTCAAAGCGAAGACTACAGCTCCCAGCTCTAAATCATGCGTGGGGTAGTTCTCCTCATGTTTCTTCAACTGGCGTGAGGCATATGCCACCACCTTGCCTTGTGCATGAGCACGCAGCCCAGCCCTCTGCCGGATGCGTCACAGTAAACCTCAAAGCCCTCCGTACCGTCTGGAATAGTCAAAACTGGTGCAGTGGTCAGTGAGTCCTTCAAACTCTGAAACGACAACTCACAATCATCCGTCCAAACGAACGGTGCATCTTTCTTCATCAGACTGGTCATCGGCTTCGCAACCTTGCTGAAATCCTTAACAAACCTCTGGTAGTAACCCGCCAAACCAAGGAAGCTCCGAATGTCGGTAACTGTCTTCGGTCTTGGCCAGGTGCGTACAACATCAATCTTAGCTGGATCCACCGCGATCCCAGCATCCGAGATGACATGACCCAGGAAAGAGACCTGGTCAAGCCTAAACTCACACTTGGAGAACTTAGCATATAGCTGGTTCTCCCTCAGTATCTCTAACACCCTCCTCAAATGTTTCTCATGCTCAACTTTCGATTCTGAATATATTAAAATATCATCGATGATTACCATAACCGACTTGTCCAGCTGCTCCAGGAACAAGCGGTTCATCAGATCCATAAATTTTGCCGGTGCGTTCGACAAACCGAACGGCATCACTGTAAACTCATAGTGGCCATATTGTGTCCGGAATGCCAACTTCTCAATATCCCCCTCCTTAATAGCTATCTGAGGATACCCCGATCTCAGATCAATCTTGGAAAACATGGATGCCCCCTTCAACTGATCGAACATATCATCAATGCGGGGTAGTGGATACTTATTCTTCACAGTCACTGCATTCAGCTCTCTGTAGTCGATGCAGAGGCAGAGACTACCATCCTTCTTCTTCACAAAGAGAACTGGTGCTCCCCATGGTGATACACTTGGTCTTATGAATCCCTTATCTAACAAGTCTTTCAACTGATCTTTCAACTCTTTCATTTCTACCGGAGCCATGCGATGTGGTGCTTTGGCTATCAGTCCGGTTCCAGGTAGCAGCTCAATGGTGAACTCTACCTCCCGAGTGGGTGGCATGCCGGGCAGTTCCCGTGGAAAGAGATCGGGGAACTCCAACACTACCGGTAATTCGGGGTTGAACTCGGGGTCCCTCTCTATGTCCTGGACATAGCAGAGATATACTTCTTCCTTCCTCCTCAACTCCTTATACATTGCCATAGCGGTGATGATCTTAGTCGAAGGCTCTCTGGGCCTCTGGCGGTATGATATTGTTACCCCAGACGGACTCCTGAGCAGCAGTCTATGCTCGGCGCAGAGGATACGACCCTTGTACCGCTCCAACCAGTTCATCCCGAAGATAACATCAAATCCTAACTCCCTGAACTCAATAAAACTGACTGGAAAGTCTTCCCCCTTAATTCTGACGATGGCTCCTCGGTAGTAGCGAGTGCAACGAACCTTCTCCTTAGACGGGAGCGTAACCGTGAAGTCGGGTAGCTCATCAGCGTCTAGCCCCAACCTTCTCGCAAAAGATGCCGAGATAAAGGTATGCGAGGCCCCTGAGTCGAAGAGAACTGATGCCTCAATCCCATTAATCGGAAAGGTGTCGGTGAGGATAGTACCGCTAACGTCGGCCTATGCCTCTGTAAGTATGCTTTGCGCACCTTCCGTACCGAGTCCATAACCTAATTGTATTTCACAAGCTTAATGAGTAATGATGGTATAACAAGAGTCGTAACAATCAATATGAACAACACTGTTATTTTATTAATAACCATCCTGTTTACATCATGTGCTTCATCCTTACATCTCATTCCTTATCTCATACTAAAGCATTACATAGCTAATATTGTCTGAAGGTCAAGTTTAACCGTTCTGGTCTCATGTGTGTTGCATTTATCACTGCTGACGGTGCTGTATTCAGCTTGATTCTCTTAATCCCATGGTATAACATCCTTGATTCACCTTCCATAACTAGTACATCCCCTGACTTAAGTATTAACTTATTGGCACGGTCTGCACGCTTCTGCTCCGCCGTACAAGTAACTCCTTGTTCGTCTCCAATGGACCAAGACACTCGGGTATCCCCCTTTCAGAGATTCCGCTGTTCGTCCTTATCCTGTGTAGTCCAAGTCGCCCATCTTTCTCGTAGAAGTTTACAATGCAGATGTCTGCTTTTATGTCAGGGATCGGGTCAGCTTCCAACTGCTGAGCGATCTCCACGACTTGTGTAATAACTGGATGGAACTCTTCGGGTATCCCCGGTGGTGAGACTCCATCTTGTATTCTCGTGGCCTGGTAGGTCTTGGCATACGGATTCCAATCCTTGCCTAAGCTCATCATCTTTAACTTCATCCTTGTTCCCCCTGGGTACTCCGGTGTATAGAAACCTCCCGGTCCCACTCCTAGTTGACTGCATCTCCTGATGATTGCTATTTGTGCTTCTGGTGTCAGGTATCCCCTTAATAAAATCATACCTGGGCGGATAACCTGACATTGTTCGATTGGAAAGTCTCGGGTTTCGATGTCGGTGTCCTCCAAGTTAGGTGTTGAGGGTATTGGATAACAAATGTTGAAGTTTCCTAAGGTGGTAACAGGTCATATCTTACTTAAGGTTCTTTTCTTATCTTATTCTCATCTAACTTAATTATTCACCAAACATGCATGATAATGCGGTAAGCAGGCAATTTTATCACTTAAAGGTTTATAGCGGTACCTGGCCTCGATGAGGGTTCAGGCTCATCGTCCCGGTCCACCATGTGTAGTGTGGGTCCCGACTTCTGGACTACTCATGGGTTCTTATCTGCAGCTTGCTGCACTCTCTTCTGACCATCAGATCCAGCTCCCTGATCGGTCTTGCCCTTGCCCTTCATCTCGGGTCTGTAGGCTCTGCTCTCGGGGTTCCAGAAGCACTCGTATGCCCGGTGTCTGTATACCCCACAATAGTTGCACTCAACCTTGTTCCCCTTACAATTGAGCCCGGGGTGGTCCTTATGACACCACTGACAGATGTAGCGTCACTGGTAGCCACCACCGGCTCCCTTACCAGTCTCAGATCCTGATCATTTACAATATTAGTACTCATATCCTTAACGGTTTGCTAAATGTCTCTCAACTCACTCAATATTAATTTCCTTACCCTTTGGCGCCCTTGAGCGCAGGGCTTAGTAGCATATGCATAAGTCAACTTCAGTGGCTCTTCAGTAGCCTTCTCAGTTCCTTCCTTTCCCTTCTGGTTCTGACTCTTCTGGGCTTGAGGCTGGTACTTCTGTTTCTTGTACCCACCTTGCCCTTGGTTCTCTGTGCTCTTCCCGGCACTCTTCCTCTTAGCATTGTCCTCGTCCCTCAGCTGGACGGTTATCTCAACCTTAGCAGCGGCATGATAGCACTCCTGCTTTCCAAAGTATTAGTTTCTCTAATTTCTCACAATTGAAATCTTACTCACTTATTAATATCTCGATTTTTCTCATTACCTGCAAGGTAGTATAACTCGTCGGCCCCATGTCGAAGCGGAGTCAATGGCTAAGCCCGTCGTAGAAGCGGTCCACCAGAATCTGATCTGGATATCCAAGACCTGGAAGAAGACGAAGCAAGGCGTTAAACTCTAAGTAATACTCATCTACCGTCATCTTGTCTGTCTGCTTAAGCGCATCCAACTGCAAGCGCTTCTTCGTCTGGACATGGGCGGGATAGTACTTAGCTCGTAGTAGTGCGGTGTACTGCTCCCAGCCGAACTCTGGATTGGCCACATGCTCGGCCCTCACCAGCTTCCCCAATCGCCTGCTACCCCCTTCAGGTAAAATGCAGCCAGAGGCACCTTGATCCATGGCGGGATCAGTCTCCCCCTTAAAGTGTGCGGGTCGAAGGTCTGCAAGGCTCTTCACCAAATTCGGTTCCCGGGGCTGTGGCGGTGGAGGTGGTGCACCACACCAGGCTGATAGCCCATATGCCCTAACGCGGCAGCCACGATCTCTGCGATCGTCTGCCCTCCCGGTATCTCTGTAGCATCATCGCCTCGGGCATGGCCTCGGCCCCCTCTAGGACGTCCTGTCATCTGAACAAGCACAACTCACATTAGGTCTATATTCACCATGGTTTTGGTTCAAGAATTTATAACGTCCGTAGATGGTAAAGACGACACTTAATTGTGGTCATCTGACTCTACTCACTCTAACTTCTCACACCCTTAGCCCATTACTTATATCTAAACTCATATCCTAACTCGGTGGTCACTTATGTCCGGTATTTCTTGATCAGAGCGTAACTACGCTCTGATACCACTTTTTGTAACACCCCTTCCTAAGCCAAACGTGGTTATAGCCAACTTAACAGCTTAATCATAAACGTCGCAACGGATTTACTAACACCGGGACCTTGCCACGGTCTGATCAACAGATTATACCGAACTTAAATATTTACAACACGTATCCAAAAGAATTTACAAACTATCCAAAACATTCACCAACCGAGTTCATAGTATCTCAAGCAACAACACGACTACCACAAGTCTTAGTACCGACAGACGGGTGCACAGGCGCAACCCATACTCAAAATAAAAGTCCCATCTAAGTCTACCCGCTCCTACTCTCACGGTGAGACTTCATGGGCCGCTTACCTGCAAAGTAAAAACAGCCCCCAAAGGGGGTCAGCAAGAATGCTGGTACGACCCTCTCGTGGCCCCCAAGCTAACGGGGCTACGACGACTAATTGTCGATAGCATGGAAATTGATTAGATACACAATCATAATATGAAGTGCAATAAAACATCAATCCACAAATGAACATACATAGTTCACACACAAATGAATGACTTTAAGCGCTCTCTTAGTAAGTGAGTTAGTAAGTAAACTCCTTAAGTTCCAATTCCTCTCTTCCTCAGTCCATCTTAACTTACCTTAATCTTAGCCTTATCTTAACCTTAGAATACAAACCGTTCTTTAAATAAAAATGGTCGTATCTTATCTCAATGTTTATTTTGTCGGGTCAAAAGCAACCCTAGCCAATGAGCTATTAACTCCATTGGATGAATAAACAACTTATCTTATAATTTAAGATTTAGGTGATCCTACCGCACCATCTTAATGCCTCCTACCTTGGACTGGAAATCCAATGTAGCAGAGCGACATTCGACCCTAGGCAACAAGTCCGAAGATAAGTCCTTAAGCAGAAGTCGGATCTGATTTAGATACCGACCCCCTTTCCTTAGCATGCATGACCGGAGTCAGTCCCGGATTCCTCACTCCCCCCCTAAGTTCTAATTAGTGAAAATCTTACAAGCCATGTGCTAGGTAAACCTTAACGGGTATTAACCAACAGTTACCAACGTATAATTCCTCTCCTCAACTCAATAAGTACTAAGCTTAATTAGTAGCAAACCTCAAGTCTCGTGGGTTAGTGTAAAGGAAACACATTCACAATGAGAACAATAAAAACTGGTTGCATGCTTTATCTTGTCTTATTCATAGCAAATAAACAGATAGCACACAAGCCGAGGGACACCTCGTTAGCAAGCAGGTCACAAGAAAGACTGTACCGTTCACCGTCGATTGTCCCGGTTGTTTAATTCTCCTTCGGTTCCAAACTTTCAAATCCTAAAATGTTCATCCAACTTAGATTATTAATTGCTTACACATTACTTAATCTCTTAACTTACTTAACCATTAATGATCCCCACTTAACCCCTCTCAAGTTTAACAACTTAATCTTGCAAACTTAACCTTAAACATTTAAGTTTATTCTTAACTTAATCCTCTTAGGTCTTTATGTTTTTAATCATCATTGCCCTCTTAATGGGGTACCATCAATACCACTTAACACTCTTAGAGTTTTCTCTTCTTTTTTTTAAGTCTTAAGGGTCGACCGACCCACCGACCGACCCAACCCCTGGGTCGGTCCTTTCCGGTAACTTTTCCGTCTTTAAAAACTCACCCGACCGACCCAAGGCAGCCCGACAGACCCAAGACCCTCTGGGTCGGTCCATTACAGAAACTTTTCGTTTGTTAAATTTTGCCCGACCGACCCAACCCCTGGGTCGGTCCATTCTAGAAACTTTTCCGCTGGGTTAACAAGGTCCGACCGACCCAAACAGGGTCGGTCCACTGGGTAGGTCCAGTGCAGAAACTTCCCAAAAATTGTCCAAATGCTCCCAAACTTTTCCACAAGTTCCCCCATGTGTCCTAATACCATTTAGGCACTCAAACTCACCTTACAACATCCACCAAACTCTTTAAAACCACTTCCAAAGATCTTCTTAAACATTTACTCAATTCTTACAAAACACCTAACACTTAGCATTATTTTCCTACATTTCCAACATGCAATCCACCTAGAATTTCAACTAACCCAAATGCTCCCTCCTTAAGAATTTGACTACACCATACACACCACCATCCACCCTCAAATCATTTACCAAAACCTCCCCATGACATACACACTAGTTCTCACCTAAGTCATTTCAAAGTTTTACACCTTATTCTCATCAAACTTGCACAAGCTTCCTAGTTTCTTTTATCATGGTCTTGGTGCCTAAAATTCACCATTGTAACCCCTAGTTCCTCCTAGACATATCTAGGTCATCCCAGTCCACAAGAACACCTTAGACTCATTTTCTTCATCAAAACAACCTTTAAGGTTTACTAGAACCTCCTTATTCTTAAAATCTCCTTAAAACATCTTAAACACTTAGTTTCTTCACCAAATTTTGACATGGCTTCCCTAGCATATTTATAAACCCAAGCACTTAGATTTTCATCCCTGTACAACAATGAACACTCAATTCTCGTTACACCATCTTAACACACAATTCACACCCAAACTACACTACATCACAATATAGTGCATAACTTAAATTGCTTGGCACTTAGGCCCTTAAATGCATAAACCTTAAACATTGAATTTCCACAATATATATTGCCTTTGACCTGCAAATACACACAATAAGGCTCCCATTGAAATATAAATGCTCTTGTAATTCACCTTTCATTGTCTAACTATCTCATTTCCCATTTGCTCTTTAATCATAAGTTATCAAATATAGTCATCGTTTCTCCTAGGTTATATATAGCCCTTTTCTAATGCAAACACCAAGCTAAGCTTATCCTATATCTGAATCCCATCCCTTAATGCATTAAAACACCTTAAGGTAGGACATTTACCTTGTTCTTTTACAAGCTTCACAAACTTTCTTCCTTAGGTTTTTCCTTGAACAATCCCGGTCACCAACCAAATTCTCCTTGCCAATGTTATAATCAATATTCAATGACTCCAATGAGTGCTAGACAATGCACTAACCTTAAGGAATAAACCCTAGGTTAAAAAATGTGTTTTAAGGTATTAAAATGAATGTTTTACCTTGAAGTCTTAAGGTAGGCTTGGATATGAATCAACAAGGACCTCCTCTATCCTTTGGAGAATAGAAAACAAGCTAGAACAAGGCATAAAAATGGAACCCCATGAGTAGAAATTTTTGGACACGTGAAGAAGTGGTGGAAACTTGATTTTTCTTACATATTCTTTACCTTAAGAGAATGGAGAAGCTAATGGACTCCTCAAGCTTATATTTCCTCCTCTAATGGCTGAAATACCCCAAACCTTAGTATGTTGTTTAAACATTTAAATATGGTATATTAAGACTAAAAAGAGTCTTAGAAACATTAGTAAACAATTTAAACCATAGAAAACACAAATAAGTACCTTAAAGTCAATTAGGGCTAAAATGTGCTCTAAGCTTGGGATAAGCTTGATTAAGACCTAATAAGCTTATCAAGACTTCATTTAGGTGTTAATGAATATAATAAACCAAATACCAAAGAAAACCAAGCTTGAAAACAAGTTAAAACACAAAACGTGCTTTAAGGAGTCTTAAAGCACATTTTTGAAAAATTGTCTTGTAAATGAGTTTTGAATGGCTAAATGTCCATCATTACTCTTTAATTAATATGTGTACTACCTAGTATCACATTTGGAAGTCTATATCAATGGGAAATCAAAAATTTCACATCTATGTGCCTTGTTCTAATGAATAGTAACTAAATAAGCTAGTTTATAACATATGTCATCATAAGTAATTTAATTGGTCAACTAAGACCAAAACACCCCTAAGTAACTAAAGGGGGCCGGTTTTCATGGTGTGAGTCACCACTCTTGCTAGTACTTAATAAATAAATAAACTAATGATAAATAAAGTACTATTTACTTTACTAACTACAAATATCTTCTAAAAGCAAATACTTATCTTCATTCTCTCATTTCCCTTGCTGTCCACCGTCTTCGACCTTCCTTCTTTCTCTCATTCACGGTTGCAGCAGCTCACCACCATATACCATCTTCAATTCCTTGTAATTTCTAGCTCTCTTTGCCAAATCAAATTCTAAGACCGCCATTCTCTTTGTCTCATCAAGCTCTTCAACTTCATCCTTTCAAAACTTCAAGAGCTCCATTTTGGTTCCAAGAGGAATCTCCATGGAAGGAGCTTGAGCTCGTCTTTTCACATATTATTGTTCTCCTTTGCTTCAAGGTAAGGAAACTCAAAGAAAAATAATGTTTCCTTCATGTTTTTTTTATGTTGTCTGAAAATCACCATTGATGGTGTCTTCACCTTGCTTGTTCTAGCTTGATTCCAATCTTCAAAGGGCTTGGTGGAGTCTTCTCTTGCTACCTATCCAAACTCTCTTTCCATTCCAAGGTAAAACAATCATTTTCATGTTTTAAAATAATATATGTAACTAGGGTTTACAATGAGATGAAGCTTAAAGCTTGAATACTCATTATATTGTTTGTATATTGTTTAGAAGTTGACAAGCAAATCAAACATCCTTACCAATTTTAATCAAGGAAACAAGAAAGAAGTTTGTGAGGAAAAGAGGTTAATATGCTAACCTAATATAGTTTAGTGTCTTAGGAGAAATGAGCTTATATTGTTTATTAAAACTACTTAAAGAGCCAATGGTAAATGAGTTAGTAAATGCTCTCAAGGAGATTATTAAGGATATATGTATTGTTGGGTGTATTTGAAATACCCCGAACTTAAATATGGTGATTAGATTATTTTAATATCGTATTTAAGGGCCTAACAGTGCCTAAGTAATTTTGGTAAGGAAAATAAATCCAAAAGAAATGAGGAAACGCTTAGAAAGCGGAAAACGCTAAAATAAGCGTTAAATAACCATAGGAGGTACGAGACCTCGGTTAGCGTATTATGAGGATTCCTAAGGCTTATTAATGCCTAATTAGTATATGGGAATGATTCCCGAAGAAAACGGATCCTTAAAATGGATTAAAAACACTAACGAACATTAAAGCGTGTTTTTCGAGGTAACCGGGAAAACGTGACTTTAAGCGGGTCAAATAGACTCGTAACAATTTTGGTCAACTAAATAATCATTAATAAATATTAATGAAACTTTA
Source organism: Limonium bicolor (assembly GCA_023374045.1). Taxonomy (NCBI): domain Eukaryota; kingdom Viridiplantae; phylum Streptophyta; class Magnoliopsida; order Caryophyllales; family Plumbaginaceae; genus Limonium; species Limonium bicolor. Next base: position 254,999,365 of record CM041776.1, on the reverse strand, counting down.
GAACCAATAAAATCAATAAAACGAGAGGTTAGTAAAAACTGTCAAAAACGGGAAGTTGTGGGGTAGAAACATAAATAACACAAACTTATGTGTCCAATATTGCAAAAAGAATTTTGAAACCCATGTGGGTTCTGTATGCTGTCCGGTTGCACAGCCCACTCACACCACCTCATTACTCTCTTTTACTCACAAACAAACAAAAACCAATAAAGTAACCTTACTTTATTTACTCTCACACTCTCTCTCCAATTCCCTCATTTCCTCGCAACACTCACGTATGCACACAGCCCTCACTTTCTCTTTTCTCTGAATTCTTCCCTTCTTCCTGCGACAGCCATGGAGGCTTGAGAAAACAACACAACATACTCACTTCTCTCCTTTGTAACTCCCTCAAAACTCTTCCAAAAATTACAAAAAATTATACCATTGTCTTCCTCTCTTCAAGAGCAACAATTCTCTCTTTTCAAAATCCAGAAAAGAGCATTTTCGTTTTTGTGGGTATACCCCATTTGGAGCTTCAAGACTACCATTAGAAGGCCCTCCTTCTCCTTGTTATTGTAAGGTAAAAACATTCTCAAAAACTCCATCTTTTTCTAGCCTCAAAGGCAAAACGAAATCTGAGATAAAACTCTTGTTTACTCCTTGTGTTCTAGCCGATTTTGGGCTCATTGGTGGAGTTGGAATCTTGTTCTTGAGCCACTCCAAGCTTTACTTACACCCTTGGAAGGTAAAGGAAATTCTAAACCCTAAATCTTACATTAAAACTTAAATAATGTTAGGGTTAGTTTTTAGTATTGAATGTGTGTATGTATGGGTTATGATATTAGATTTGTGAAGTACTATAACCGGAAGAAGAAGAGAGAAGAAGAAGAAGAAAGAAGGAGAAAGAAATCTAGAAGGAGAAACAAGGTAAGGAAGCTCTCTTGTGTAGCCTTGTATATATATATGTGTAACAGATTTTAAAAGAGTGGAAATGGCATTATAAAAATTGTAATGAACAATAATGTAATGTGGAAGAAGAATGGGATTATTGAAATACCCCAAACCTTGGTATGTTGTGTAAATGTTAAACTATGGTATTTAAAGGCTAAAAAGTGCCTTAGAAACAATAAATGTACAATTTAAACCATAGTAAAGCACAATAAAACACTAAGACACGGTTTGAGCAAAAACGTGCTCTAAGCTCGGAGTGAACTTGGTTAGGACCCAAAGAGCCTACCAAGATTTGATAATATAAAATTATGATTTTATAAGGCTAATTAAGTCCTTAGGAAACCTTGGTAGACAATGAAACCAAACAAAACACAAATAAATACCTTAAGGTCAATATGGGCTAAAATGTGCTCTAAGCTTGGGATAAATTTGTAAAAGACCTAATGGTCATACCTACACCTTATAAATATGTTAATGAACATATTAAATCATTTACCAAAGAAAACCAAGCTTGAAAACAAGTTAAAACACAAAATGTGCTTTAAGGAGTCTTAAAGCACGTTTTTGAAAATTGTCTTGTAAATGAGTTTTGAATGGCTAAATGTCCATCATTACTCTTTAATTAACATGTGTACTATAGTATCACATTTGGGTGGCTATAACAATGGGAAATCAAAAATTTCACTTCTATGTGCCTTGTTTTAGTGAATAGTAACTTTAATAAGCTAGTTTGTAACATATGATGTTATAAGTAATTAAATGAGTCAAAAGACTATTATACCCTAGACTACTAATGGGGGCCGGTTTTTATGAGGTGAGTCATCACCTTGTAAGTTAACCAAAACAAATAACTAATGATAAAGCAAGTTTACTATTGCTTTATTACAATAATATCTCTTAAAAAGGCAAACTATATTCAGCTCTTCTTCTGCATTTCCCCACGGTTCCAACTATATCTTCTTCCTCTCATTCACGTTTTCTACAAACACCAACACCACCATTATTCTCCATCTTTGAAGCTTGTATCTCCTAGCTCACTTGGCCAAATGAAATTCTAAGACCACCATTCTCTAGTTGGAGCAAGCTCTACACTTCTACCTTTTCAAATCTTCAAGAACTCAATTTCGGTGCCAAGGAGATTCACCATTGAAGGAGCTTGAGCTCACCTTTCCACAATTTTTGATCTCCTTTGCTTCTAGGTAAGGAATCTCAAAGAAAATCAAGTTTCCTCCATGTTTTGTGTGTGACCGAAAATACTCATTGATGGAGCTTTTGTGTGACTTTGTTCTAGCTTCATTCCAATCTCTTATGGACTAGGTGGAGTCCTCTCTTCATAGATATTCAAACTCCCTTCAAAGATCAAGGTAAAAGGTTTACAATGAGATGAAGCATAAAGCTTATATACTCATTTTAATGTTGGTATATTGTTTAGTAGTTGACAAGGAAAGAAATGCCTTACCGGTTTAAGAGGAAACAAGAAAGAAGTTTGTGAGGAAAAGAGGTAAATATGCTATCTCAATGTGGTTTAATGCCTTAGGAGAAATGAGCTTTTAATGCTTGCTAAAACTACCTAAAGAGCAAATGGTGAATGACTTAGTAAGGTGTTCTCAAGGAGACTAGTAAAGGAAATATGTCTTGGTGTGTGTAATTGCAGGTCAAAGGCTTATATATGTGGAAATTCAGTGTTTAAGGTTTATGCAATTTAAGGGCCTAAGAGCCATGTTATTTAAGGGCCTAAGTGCCAAGCAATTTAAGTTAAGCACTATATTGTGATGTAGTGCTAAATGTGTGAAGTTTGTGTATAAAGATGTGTTTGATGGATTTAGGTGTTCTTGAGTGTTTAATGGTGAAAACTATGAGTTTTGGGAATGATGATGTGCTAAGAGAACCCATGGCAAAATTTGTAAAATGTATAAGGAGTTCTAAGTGCTTGAATGAACTTGGGTGAATTAGGAATTTTTAGGAATGAGTAAATGTCTCACTAAGGAAGAAAATGTGCATTAAGGTGTTCTAAGGTGCTATAAGGATTTAGGCATAGTCTTGGAAGTTCTAGGAATTCAAGGCGTGTTTTGAGAATGTATTTAGGTCTTAGAGAAGTTTGTTTAAGGTTTAGGTAATGTTGGTATCCAAGGAATAAATGATGTTTAGATAAGGTTTTGAGAAAGGAATTCAAGAAGTTGTGAAAAGAAGATTAGGTTAGTAAGAGGAGATGCTTGGGAGATGATGTTATGAAGGTGAAGAAGCATTTTAGTGTAGTGGTCATTTAAGGTGAAACACCACTTAGAAAACCAAAAGGAAATGTTACAAGTGTTAAGAGATTTGATAAGAAGATTGAGTAACAAGTTGGACCATGTTTTAAGGTGAATCAAAGTGATATTCTAGTATTAGAATATGCCTAAGTTCATGTATGAAGCTTGGGTAATTAAAGGATGAAGATAAGAGGTGAAACAAGACTTGAAAAATGAGGTTCTGGCCCGTCCGAACTACCGTCCGAACGTGGACGTTCGGACGTGCCTGTGTGCGCGTGAGTTTTCTGACCTTCGATTGATGTCCGAACTACCGTCCGAACATGGGAAGTTCGGACACACACATAATTCATTCTATGGTTTGGCTTCGAACGGCGTCCGAACTTGGGAAGTCCGGACGCAAGTTCGGACGTCCACCAATTTGCACCCTTAGAGTCTCGAACGGTGTCCGAACTTGAGAAGTCCGGACACAAGTTCGGACAAGTGTGCTGTAAGGACCAAAAAACATTGTTTAAGGTATGGAAATGGTGTGTAATGATGGGGATTGAAGGTCAATGATGTTATGGGGTTGTTAAGGACATGTAGGTGAGTTTTAATGACAACGAAGTGGGTGAAAAGTTGTAATAAAATGTGAAAGTAAAACAAGTTAAAAAAAAGTGAAGTTATGTAACTAAGTTAACGGGGAAAAATTATAAGCATTAGACATTAAATAATCAAGCAACCCCGATGTTAATATAAACACATGTGATGTTAACAGTTGTTCGAGAATTGCTCGAGGAACATAAGTGGACGTGGTAAAGTGGACTCCGGTGACAGGTATGGTTTTCTTGCAACCTGTGTCCTACCGGATTACACCGGCTTGTATGCCAACGTGTTTTTCTGAGTGTTTGCCACCTTGTAAGATTAAGACATGTAATGAGTTTATAGTAATTCATTTATGTGGCGCATCTGGTCTCCGATACCGTTTAACCTCAAATATGTGTTAGACCTTAGCTAACCAAATCTAGGAACACATGAGTGATCGGTATTCGGAGTTGACGGCCCAAACCTTGGGAACGTGCTAACCACGGCTATGTGTGAGTTAGTTGGACATTGTTGTCGTATGCAAGTGTGTGAACCTCCCTTGTGTGCTTAACTCGGTTATGATACCGTATGGTGTGTGGATGTGGTAGGCTCCATAATGGATCTCTAACTACTTATTTATAAGTGTATATGTACTAATGGGGGGTGAGGAGTCCGGTTGTTCCGGCCACGCGTGTGATGGACGGGAGTCGATATCATATCCGGTTCGGCTCTCTTGGTGTATGTATAGGTGGTATTCCAATTTGGTTTCTACCTTCCCTTAGCTTATCCAAAGCTAGTTACTGACTCACGTCGGGCCACAGGGGCATACGAATGTTTTTTCGGTGTGCTTGGGATTACTATATCCGACACACCTTGGGTATAAGTTAACCGTTCTATATAACCGGACGGTAACGAGGTTGGTAACGAGCTTAACATGGGATTGGCAAAAATCCCTAGGCTCACATGGTATACTAACTATGGTGGAAGGTTCCTTGTGAGAACCGATTTTGTGGTGTTATGTAATGTTATGGTGCTATGCAAATTCCCTTGCTATGCTATGGTACATATATATATTGGATGTTTTAAATGAATGCGATGTCATCATGTGTACGTCGAAACAAGAGAGGTGTTTGTTATTTATTATGTGAGAAATGAGATATGTTGTATGATATGGAGTGTGTGGATCATGGAAATGAATCCAGTTTGTGACAAGAGGCGTTTAAGGATAACCCGATTAATGGGTACGTGGCGTTCATTAAGGAAGTAGCTCCGTTTTAGAGGAGAGCCACTCTAAGGTTAAAGGAATCATTGGATGGTTTGTTAAGTGTGGATGTGTTGGATATATGTTGAGCCCTATCGTTGGGTGTATGCAAAGTGTTGTGTGTTTATGGTTTGTATGCGTGATTTTAATATAATCAACTGCATGCTAAGACGACAATTAGTTGTGCGTGGCCCGGTAGCATGTGGGCTGCGGGATTACCATACCAGCAAAGGTGCTGAGCCCCTTGGGGGCCACCCTTTCTCTCCTTTTCTATTTCAGGTACAAGGAGCTGGAAGCCGTTCGAGAGTAGGACGGGGTAGAGTTTATACATGGGTAGCCATTTAAATGGCGTGAGCATGGTAGGCGTAGTAAGACCGAAGCTGTTATCGGCATTAGTTTGTAAATACTCGGTACAGTGGAAATGTATGTATATAATAAATGCTGGAAATGGAATGAGGATTGTATTGTGTAGTTGCTCGGGAATCTAGTCCATCAGACCGATACAGATGTACATGTATTAGCCTTGTTAGCCACGTGGGTGGTTAACGGCGTGTAACACCATTGAATTAAGTAATGTGATGAGTTGAGATTTCCGCTGCAGTTTGATGTTAAGTGTACGGTGGTGGTTGGGGTGTTACAATTATATTGAAGCCTTAAAAGACACTTAAAAACTGTTGCAAACTAGTTTGAGAATGAGGTGATGTGCAGGAATTTTTAAGAGTGATTTAGTGTTGTTTTGGGTATATGAGAGTTTGTGTATTGTTGTTGTGTATAAACAGGTGAGATGATGTTAATGTGTGTATAAACATTGTGGTGAGAGTATAAAAATATAGGGGAGACTATGGCAAAATTTGCCTAGGATTAGAACACTTAGTGAATTAAAAACTAGGTGAAAAAACATCTTGTAACAGATTTTTGTTAGAGTTGTTGATTGGAAGGTTTGGAGAGGTAACTAGTGTATTGTAAGTTCTAGAAATGGCATTATAAGAGGAAGCTAAAGATGTAGAAGGTGAGAGTTTAAATCTGTAGCAAAATGCAACTTAGAAGAACATTGTAAGTGCTGAAATGAAAACTTAAGAAAATGAGTGAGTGAATTAGTATAAAAGGGTGTAACAGATTAGTAGTGGATTTAAACATGTTTAGGTGACTAATTAAGTGCTAAAATATGTGGGATTAAGTGTAGGAACAATGGGGGATTAATATGTCAAAGTTAAGAATGTAACAGACTTTGAAAATGTAAAATCGGTTGATTCTGTAGCAGGGTCCGGGACCTACCCTCTGTACAAGGGCCCGGACCAGGGGGTTAAAAATGGTCGAGACTTACAGCAGGTGGTGGTCCGGGACTTAAGTCCCATACAAGGACCCGGACCACCCCTGTAAAATAGGCCGAGAGTTGAGCAATGTTTGGGTCCGGGACTTGCTCCCTGTATAAGGACCCGGACCAGTGTACAAAAACAGTCCGAGAGATGAGTTACGAGGTGGTCCGGGACTTAAGACCTGGACAAGGTCCCGGACCAACCTAAAAGTGTAAAAATAAGTACTTTAAATGTGTAATAAGGTATGGAAGTGAATGGTAATGATCGTATAAGATAATTAGGACTTAATTAATGATGTTTAAAGGTCCTAAGAAGTGTAAACAAGTGTAGGAAATTAATGGAAAGTAAGGACATAGTTTGACATGAATAAAACTAAGTATACCGGGATAACGGGGTAAGTACGGGAGTAGTAATTCTTTACGTACCGTATGAACATAGTATTAATAACATGTTTGAAACATTATCAGTGGAACAAGTGTGAACCAAGGAACAAGGGAACACACAGTAAAGCTAACCCCGGTGAAAGGTATGATTTTCTCATGCCCCGTATGCTAACCGAGTTACGTTGATTTGTGTGCTGTATGCCGGCTAATCAAGACTAAAGCATGAAAATGGTTTATTGCCTTTATTGTATGTCTTGATGTATGTTGTGTGAGCTAACCCTTCTTGATTGATTGTGTGGCTTCATTTAGTGCGTAGTACGACTCATTGATGAGTCTTGTTGTGTAGTGACTCGTAGTAAGAGTCACGGTGTGAACTAATGGAAACGTAGCAACGCACTAAACTATCGAATCAATAAACGATAACACAACCTAATGAACTCACTAGAATGTGAGAGAGTGTACGGGAGTAATAACCTCCCGATAACGGTAGGAGACCCGAAATGAATAATCCACAAATAATAAGTAGTGGAAGTATATAAGTAACCTCTAATAGAGGAATTAATCCTGGTGCAAGACATGAACCATGAGAGTAGTAAAGAAGGATGAGGGATCTCCAAACCCCTTAGCAACTAGTCGACCCACTATGAGAGGACCCGACTGATGTAAGTAATGTCCCGAGCATGAGAGTATTCGATACGTTGGGGAAACCCTTAAACCTGAGAATACTAGACGATAGTAATTCCCTAAGCTAGTGGAGGTTATCAAGAGAGATACTTCTAGGCTAATCCATAAGATTGTAAGATACTCCATGAGAGGAGTGTTGGGAATGTGAGTAGTCCGGTAGAAATGGACAATTGTATATTTGAGGAGCTAAGTGTATAGCCTTCGAATTGTAGGCCCGGTGGCGAGTCTTGTGTATGACTCCGCCTAGAGGCCAAGTAATGAGTATTGAGTACTGCGTAAGTATGAGTATGTAATGAGTACCGAGTATTGAGTATGTATGAGTAAGTACTGAGTATTGAGTATAGAGTACGTAAGAGTAAGTATTGAGTAATGAGTACGTATGAGTAAGTACAGAGTATTGAGCAGTGAGTATGTACAAGTATAGTAACGAGTATGGAGTAAGGAGTGTGTACGAGTAAGGGTATGAGCGTGGAGTGATGAGCATGTAAGAGTAAAGTAACGAGTAACAAGTAAGGAGTGAGTATGAGTAGAGTAGTGAATATCGAACATAGTACGAACAGAGTAGTGAGATACGCAATGAAAGAGTAATGAGTAAGTAACTAATGCGAACAAGCGATTATCGAATTGTCTTCCTTAGTAGGTATTGTACCTTGTATGTGTATGTAAGCATTGTAGAATGCATCGTATAGTAATTGATTGTATGTGTGCATGTAAAATGAACTCCATGTATATCCGACCCAAAGTAGTCGACGTACCGCGGTTAGCACGCGGTATATGCGAATTTCATGCGCAGCGTAAGCTGACCCCCTAGGGGGACCGTTTTTAGTGTGCAGGTACCCGAAGCTGATCACCATTCGAGAGAGTAGGACGGGGACTGCTACGTAAGCATGGGTAGTTGTATAGTAGGAATTGGTACTTGTATTGTAATGAGAATTTGGAAGCTTAAACGGTATCGGTAATTTAAGGATTGTAGTATGCTCGGTAAAGTATTGTATTGGAGTTGTAATTGGATAATGGATGAGTATGCAATGGGAAGTATTGTATTGTTTAGAGTACTCGGTATGTTCATATTCATCAGACCGATAGTATGTAGTATTGTAACTCGCCTTGTTAGTCACGTGGGTGACTAACGGCATTGTACACCCGCCGTTGTGTAAGGAGTATCCGCTGTGAAGGTAAGTATTTGTACAGTAATGACGGTATTGGCGGTAGGGGTGTTACAGTATTTGCAGGTCAAAGGCAAATATAATGTGGGAAATTCAGTGTTTAAGGTTTATGTTATTTAAGGGCCTAAGTGCCAAGCAATTTAAATTATGCACTATATTGTGATGTAGTGTAAATTTGGTGAAGTTTTGTGTACAAGAATGTTCTTGATGGATTTTAGATGTTCTTGAATGTTTAATGGTGAAAACTATGTGTTTTGGTATAATAAGATGTTAGTAGAACCCATGTCAAAAAAATTAGGTGATGTACAAGAAGTTATAAGTGTTTAAAGGAGTTTTTGGTGAACTAGGAAGTCTTAGGAATGACTAGGAATTTCATTAGGAAAGAAACAATGTATTAAGGTGTTTTGGAGTACAATAAGGACTTAGACATTATCTTGGAAGTTTTAGAATACAAATGGGTGTTTTGGAATACACCAAAGTCATTTTGGGAGTTGTGTTGAAACTTATGCAAACTTTGGTAAAACAAGGAGAAAGTATAAACTTATAAAGGGATTTCAAGAATGACATAAGGGATTGGTTTGTAAGAAAAAATGCTTGGGAGATGATGTTAAAAGAAGTGAGGAAATATCTTGGTATAATGGTTACAATAGGCATGAAACACCACTTGGAAACCAAAGGATAAAACATAATAGGTGTTAGGGATTTTGGTGAGAATTGAGTAAGTGTTTGAGGCTATAGAAAATGAGTGTTTTGGCACGTCCGAACTTCCATCCGGACATGGACGTTCGGACATGCCCTGTTGCGTTAGAATTTCCTGAGTCTCGGCCAGTGTCCGGACTTCTGTCCTACCATGGATGTTCGGACACACCCGTCTCTTTTCTCAGATTTAGCTTCGACTTGCGTCCGAACTTCGGGAAGCTCGGACACAAGTTCGGACGCTTGAAATTTTCTTTTGATTTTCTCTCGACCAATGTCTGAACTTTGGAAACTCGGACACAAGTTCGGACATGCGTCTGGCTTCACCCTTTGAGTCTCGACTTGCGTCCGAACTTCGGAAGCTCGGACACAAGTTCGGACATGCCACTGTCTTGGCCAAAAATTTTGTTTAAGGTTAGAAAAAGTTGTCTAAAAATGGTGATTAGTTAGTAATGATGATATGAGGTTATTTAAGACATGTTAGGAAAGTTATAATGATAATTAAAATGGTGAAAAGTTATAACAATTGTGAAAATAAAATAAACTAGATATGTGAAGTAATAGGTTAACAACGGACTAGTACGTTAATTAACCGACGTTACTGAATGTGTATAGGATTCTCCAAAGGTGGAAAACAGTGGAAGCAAGGACCAAGGTATGGTTTTCTTGCAGTCTGTTGCCTACCGGTTTACACTGGCTTATGTGTTGTTTGTTTTTCTGAGTGTTTATGACGTTATAAGACTTAACCATGTAATGAGTTTACAGTCGTTTATACTATTGTGATGTTATGACGTGACTCATTTCACTTGTGTGTGTCTAACATGACTTACCACTTGCTTGTGAATTGTTGTTAAGTTCCACTGTTGAACTTCTAACAAGTGCTAACTGGGGAGTGAGGAATCCGGTTGTCCGGTCATGCATGTAAGTTTAAGAGTAGATATCTGTATCAGATTCGACTGTTATGATGTTAAGATTGTTCTCCTTTATTTGGCGTTCGATCTCCCGCTAGCTTCCTCCAAAGCTTACCTATTCTGACTTATGATCGGTTTAGTGGGAACATGTGTTTGTGTGGTGTGTTCGGGTCACAATATCCGAACCATCTGTGACTTAAGTTACTCGTTCGACTAACAGAACGGTAATGAGTGTGTGTAACAAGCTTAACATGAGGGTGAACCATTCTCTAGGCTTCTTATGTTGTTTAACCTTCTTTGTTTGTTATTGTGGAAAGCGTATTCACTATGTATGTGATGTTGTGCTATGCAATATTGTTGCTATGCCATATGTATATGTTATGTGATAAAATGAATTCCATGTCATCATGACAATTAGTTACGCGTATCCCGGTAGCCGATGGGCTGCGCGTTAACCATACCAGCCAAGGGTTGTTGACCCCCTCGGGGGCTCCATATTTTTACTACAGGATGAGGATCCAGGAAGCGGAATGGCTATAGTCTCTAGGTTGCAGAATACTTTTGGTTGTTTTGGATGTTGAGCCCGGGATGCGCCTGTGCTCCCGTGGCGTTATATTTTGGTACTGTTCGTGTTACAGTGACGATCGTTACAGTTGACAGTGGAGTTAATGTGTACAGTTTTCAGTGACGGTTTGTATTAAATACTCGGTATGTTGGTTATGTATATATGGTTGTTGTTACCTAATGCTCGGGAGTCTGATCATCAGACCGGTACACTTGTATTTATTCTGCCTTGTTAACCACGTGGGTGGTTGACGGCGTTGTAGCACCAAATCGTTTAGTTATTGTTTAGTTGTTTTTCCGCTGCGATTTCAGTTATTGTTAAGGGATTAGTAGGGGTGTTACAATGGCGGTTTGCCGTGGCACCAAATTGAAGCTCTTGAAGATTTAAAAAGATAGGAAGAAAGAGCTTGAGCTAACTAAGAGAATTATGTATTTTGTTTTGGTTTTGGAGCTAAGATGAGTGTTTGGCAAGAAAATGGAGAAGGAGCTAGCATGGGGGCTGCTCTTACGTGAATGGAGAAGGGAAGAAGATGGTGAAAATCGGTGGAAAGAGAAGAGAATAAAGGGGTGAGGAGAGAGGTATGTAAAGGTAAGATATTTATGTTAAAAGCAAATAGTGCCCTCTTTATTTCCCTCCTCTTTTCTAATATTACTATCTCATGTGGTGACTCACCACCCTTAGAAAACCGGCCCCCTTATTAAACAAGGCTAGTCATGGTCTTGTTTGACCACTTGATTACACTTAGTTGACTAAAGACTAAACTAGGCACTATTTGGTTACTATTCACAAACTAGTGCACATATTTGTGAAGTTTTTGATTACCCATTGATTTAGACTTCCTAATGTGATACTAAGTAGTACACAAGTTGATTAAGGAGTAATCATGGGCATTTAGCCACTTAAAACCCCTTTCTAAGACAATTTTTCAAAAATATGCTTTAAGAGTCCTTAAAGCACAATTTGTGTTTTAACTTGTTTTTTAGCTTGGTTTTCTTTGTTAATTGATTTTAACATGACCATTAGGATATTACTAAGGTCTAAAAATGATATTTGGGTGCTCACCCAAGTTACTCCAAGCTTAGAGCACATTGTTGCTTAAATTGCTCTTGTAGTGTTTCCTTGTGTTTTCTTAGGCTCAAATTATTTCTTAATGTTTCTAAGGCATTATTTAGCCTTATTACATCTTAGTTTATCATCTAAACACCATATCTAGGTTTGGGGTATTTCATTCTACCCCCTTAAAAGAACTTTGTCCCCAAAGTTCACATATATACTTAATCATTCACGGTACTCAGTTTCCTTAATCTTAACACCACCTCTTATATTCTCATTCACACCTCTCAAGGCTCAAAGGTCCACCACAAATACAATACATAAGTATTATACATATCTCAAACTTACCACCAAAGTGTAATAACTGACACAATCATATCTTACACAAAACAAACAACGACAAACATATTCGTTTACTAACTCAAAAGCGAGGAAGCTCTACCCCCCTTAAAAAGGGGTACGCCCCGTACCCTATACAGACGATCTAGTCAGTAAATAATGAAGGGTACTTCGATCTCATCTTATCCTCTAATTCCCACGTGGCCTCTTCGACATCCTGGTTAGACCAGAGAACCTTCACCAGTCGCACTGACTTATGGCGAGCGTCCCTAGTCTTACTATCCAAGATTCTCTGAGGAACCTCCACTGATCTCATATTCGGTTCTAACGTCAACCTCTCAGGCTCTAACACTGGGGGTGTGCATGTATTTTCTTTAGCTGTGAAACATGAAAAACATCATGCACTTTACCCAGTTCAGCAGGTAAATTCAACCTGTAAGCAACTAGGCCCACCCGCTCCGTAATCTCATAAGGACCAACAAATTTTGGGCTCAGCTTGCCCTTCTACCCAAATCTAAATACACCCTTCATTGGTGAAACCCGCAGAAATACCCGGTCGCCAACTGCGAACTCCAGATCTCGTCGTCGAACATCAGCATACGACTTCTGCCTATCTTGAGCAGCTTTCATGTTCTCCCTGATTTGCTGAACTTCAGCCTTAACCTGTTCTAAGTATTCTGGTCCTATAATGACCGTCTCACTCAACTCATCCCAGCAGAGCGGTATACGACATGGTCTACCGTACAACGCTTGAAAAGGCGCCATCTTGATCGAAGCATGATAGCTATTGTTGTATGAAAACTCGATCAGATGCAACTTGTCAATCCAACTGCCCTAGAAGTCTAAGGCACATGCCCTCAGCATGTCCTCGAGTGTCTGAATAGTACGCTCAGTCTGACCATCTATCTGAGGATGGAACGCGGTACTCAACTTCAGTTCTGTACCCAACGCTTCTCTGGTAGCTCTCCAGTACCTTGAAAGGAATCTGGTATCTCTATCTTAAACTATGGTCTTCGGTATTCCGTGATGTCTCATAATTTCCTTCTCAAACAGCTCAGCTAATTTAGTTACCTTCCAAGTATCCTTCATCGGTATGAATCGGGCTACTTTGGTAAGGCGATCCACCACCACCCATATCATGTTCAGACCTCCCCTAGCAGGTGGGAGTCCGACTACGAAGTCCATGGAGATATCATGAAACTTCCACTCCGGAACTGGCATCGACTGTACCATTCCGCCCGGTCGTTGGTGCTCGAATTTTACCTTCTGGCATGTGATACACCTCAAGACGAACTCGGTAACATCTGTCTTCATCCCCGACCACCAGAAGTATCTCTTCATGTCTTTATACATCTTAGAGGCTCCGGATGGATGGAAACTGAAGAACAATGTGATTCTCTAAGTATACAGTCTTTCAAATCTGTGCTGCCTCGTGGTATGCATAACCGGCCCTTAAGTCTGATCAGATCATCATCATGAAGTCTGAAATCATATTTTTGACTCTCAAAGGTACCCTCTGTAAGCTTCTGTCTGACCTCCCTCATATATTCATCTGTCCTCTGAGCCTCTCGCACCTTATCAACCAAGCTGAAGAAAGAAACTAGCGAATGGAGTGAGTGTGCTCGACGGCTCAGGGCGTCAGCTACAACATTGGTCTTCCCTTCTTTTTATTGAAGGTCAATATCCTAGTCCTTCAAAAACTCTAACCATCTCCTCTGTCTGAGATTCAACTCCTTTTGAGTGAATATATATTTCAAGCTCTTATGATCGGTGTAGATCGTCACACTAACCCAGTATAAGTAGTGGCGCCATATCTTCAAAGCGAAGACTACAGCTCCCAGCTCTAAATCATGCGTGGGGTAGTTCTCCTCATGTTTCTTCAACTGGCGTGAGGCATATGCCACCACCTTGCCATGTTGCATGAGCACGCAGCCCAGCCCTCTGCCGGATGCATCACTGTAAACCTCAAAGCCCTCCGTACCGTTTGGAATAGTCAGAACTGGTGCAGTGGTCAATGAGTCCTTCAAACTCTGAAACGACAACTCACAATCATCCGTCCAAACGAACGGTGCATCTTTCTTCATCAGACTGGTCATCGGCTTCGCGACCTTGCTGAAATCCTTAACAAACCTCCGGTAGTAACCCGCCAAACCAAGGAAGCTCCGAATGTCAGTAACTGTCTTCGGTCTTGGCCAGGTGCGTACAGCATCAATCTTAGCTGGATCCACCGTGATCCCAGCATCTGAGATGACATGACCCAGGAAAGAGAACTGGTCAAGCCAAAACTCACACTTGGAGAACTTAGCATATAGCTGGTTCTCCCTCAGTATCTCTAACACCCTCCTCAAATGTTTCTCATGCTCAGCTTTCGATTCTGAATATATTAAAATATCATCGATGAATACCACAACCGACTTGTCCAGCTGCTCCCGGAACAAGCGGTTCATCAGATCCATAAATTTCACTGGTGCGTTCGACAAACCGAACGGCATCACTGTAAACTCATAGTGGCCATATCGTCTCCGGAATTCCGTCTTCTCAATATCCCCCTCCTTAATAGCTATCTGATGATGCCCCGATCTGAGATCAATCTTGGAAAACATGGATGCCCCCTTCAACTGATCGAACAGATCATCAATGCGGGGTAGTGGATACTTATTCTTCACAGTCACTGCATTCAGCTCTCTGTAGTTGATGCAGAGGCGGAGACTACCATCCTTCTTCTTCACGAAGAGAACTGGTGCTCCCCATGGTGATACACTTGGTCTTATGAATCCCTTATCTAACAAGTCTTTCAACTGATCTTTCAACTCTTTCATTTCTGCCGGAGCCATGCGATATGGTGCTTTGGCTATCGGTCTGGTTCCAGGTAGCAGCTCGATGGTGAACTCTACCTCTCGAGTGGGTGGCATGCCAGGCAGTTCCCGTGGAAAGAGATCGGGGAACTCCGACACTACCGGTAAGTCGGGGTCGAACTCGGGGTCCCTCTCTCTATGTCCTGGACATAGCAGAGATATACTTCTTCCTTCCTCCTCAACTCCTTATACATTGCCATAGCGGTGATGATCTTAGTCGAAGGCTCTCTGGGCCTCTGGCGGTATGATATTGTTACCCCAGACAGACTCCTGAGCAGCAGTCTATGCTCGGGGCAGAGGATACGACCCTTGTGCCGCTCCAACCAGTTCATCCTAAAGATAACATCAAATCCTAACTCCCTGAACTCAATAAAACTGACTGGAAAGTCTTCCCCCATAATTCTGACGATGGCTCCTCGGTAGTAGCGAGTGCAACGAACCTTCTCCTTAGACGGGAGCGTAACCGTGAAGTCGGGTAGCTCATCAGCGTCTAGCCCCAACCTTCTCGCAAAAGATGCCGAGATAAAGGTATGCGAGGCCCCTGAGTCGAAGAGAACTGATGCCTCAATCCCATTAATCGGAAAGGTGCCGGTGAGGATAGAACCGCTAACGTCGGCTTGTGCCTCTGTAAGTATGCTTAGCGCACCTTCCGTACCGAGTCCATAACCTAAATGTATTTCACAAGCTTAATGAGTAATGATGGTATAACAAAAGTCGTAATAATCAATATGAACAACACTATTATTTTATTAATAACCATCCTGTTTACATCATGTGCTTCATCCTTACATCTCATTCCTTATCTCATACTAAAGCATTACATAGCTAATATTGTCTGAAGGTCAAGTTTAACCGTCCTGGTCTCATGTGCGTTGCATTTATCACTGCTAACGGTGCTGTATTCAGCTTGATTCTCTTAATCCCATGGTATAACATCCTTGATTCACCTCCCATAACTAGTACGTCCCCTGACTTAAGTATTAACTTATTGGCACAGTCCGCACGCTTCTGCTCGCCGTACAAGAACTCTGCGTCATCTCCAATGGACCAAGACACTACGGGTATCCCCCTTTCGAGAGATTCCGCTGTCTCGTCCTTATCCTGGTGTAGTCCAAGTCGCCCATCTTTCTCGTAGAAGTTTACAATGCAGATGTCTGCTTTTATGTCGGGGATCGAGTCAGCTTCCAACTGCTGAGCGATCTCCACGACTTGTGTAATAACTGGATGGAACTCTTCAGGTATCCCCGGTGGTGAGACTCCATCTTGTATTCTCGTGGCCTGGTAGGTCTTGGCATATGGATTCCAATCCTTACCTAAGCTCATCATCTTTAACTTCATCCTTGCTCCCCCTAGGTACTCCGGTGTATAGAAACCTCCCGGTCCCACTCCTAGTTGACTGCATCTCCTGATGATGGCTATTTGTGCTTCTGGTGTCAGGTATCCCCTTTATAAAATCATACCTGGGCGGATAACATGACATTGTTCGGTTGGAAAGCCTCGGGTTTCGATGTCGGTGTCCTCCAGGTTAGGTGTTGAGGGTATTGGATAACAAATGTTGAAGTTTCCTAAGGTGGTAACAGGTCATATCTTACTTAAGGTTCTTTTCTTATCTTATTCTCATCTAACTTAATTATTCACCAAACATGCATATAATGCGGTAAGCAGGCAATTTTATCACTTAAAGGTTTATAGCGGTACCTGGCCTCGATGAGGGTTCAGGCTCATCGTCCCGGTCCACCATGTGCAGTGTGGGTCCCGACTTCTGGACTACTCGTGGGTTCTTATCTGCAGCTTGCTGCACTCTCTTCTGACCGTCAGATCCAGCTCCCTGATCGGTCTTGCCCTTGCCCTTCATCTCGGGCCTGTAGGCTCTGCTCTCGGGGTTCCAGAAGCACTCGTATGCCCAGTGTCCGTATACCCCACAATAGTTGCACTCAACCTTGTTCCCCTTACAATCGAGCCCGGGGTGATCCTTATGACACCACTGACAGATGTAGCGTCGCTGGTAGCCACCACCGGCTCCCTTACCAGTCTCAGATCCTGATCATTTACAATATTAGTACTCATATCCTTAACGGTTTGCTAAATGTCTCTCAACTCACTCAATATTAAGTTCCTTACCCTTTGGCGCCCTTGAGCGTAGGGGCTTAGCAGCATATGCATAAGTCAACTTCAGTGGCTCTTCAGTAGCCTTCTCAGTTCCATCCTTTCCCTTCTGGTTCTGACTCTTCTGGGCTTGAGGCTGGTACTTCTATTTCTTGTACCCACCTTGCCTTTGGTTCTCTGTGCTCTTCCCGGCACTCTTCCTCTTAGCATTGTCCTCGTCCCTCTGCTGGACGATTATCTCAATCTTAGCAGCGGCATGATAGCACTCCTGCTTTCCAAAGTATTAGTTTATCTTATTTCTCACAATCAAAATCTTACTCACTTATTAATATCTCGATTTTTCTCATTACCTGCAAGGTAGTATAACTCGTCGGCCCCATGCCGTAGCGGAGTCGATGGCTAAGCCTACCGTAGAAGCGGTCCACCAGATTCTGGTCTGAATATCCAAGACCCGGCAGAAGACGAAGCAAGACGGTAAACTCTGAGTAATACTCATCTACCGTCATCTTGTTCGTCTGCTTAAGCGCATCCAACTGCAAGCGCTTCTTCGTCTGGACATGGGCGGGATAGTACTTAGCTCGTAGTAGTGCGGTGTACTGCTCCCAGCCGAACTCTGGATTGGCCACATGCTCGGCCCTCACCAGCTTCCACCAATCGCCTGCTGCCCCCTTCAGGTAAAATGCAGCTAGACGCACCTTGATCTCAGCAGGGACATCAAGGGTCTCGAAGGCGGTCTCCAACTCAGAGATGTACGCCTCAAGCTTGGCGAGATCAGTCTCCCCCTTAAAGTGTGCGGGTCGAAGGTCTGCAAGGCTCTTCACCAAATTCGGTTCCGGGGCTGTGGCGGTGGAGGTGGTGCACCCACACCAGGCTGATAGCCCATATGCCCTAACGCGGCAGCCACGATCTCTGCGATCGTCTGCCCTCCCGGTATCTCTGTAGCATCATCGCCTCGGCCCCCTCTAGGACGTCCTGCCTTCTGAACAAGCACAACTCACATTAGGTCTATATTCACCACGGTTTTGGTTCAAGAATTTATAACGTCCGTAGACGGTAAAGACGATCCACACTTAATTGTGGTCATCTAACTCTACTCACTCTAACTTCTCACCCCCTTAGCCCATTACTTATATCTAAACTCATGTCCTAACTCGGTGGTCAATTATGTCCGGTATTTCTTGATAAGAGTGTAACTACGCTCTGATACCTCTTTTTGTAACACCCCTTCCTAAACCAAACGTGGTTATCGCCAACTTAACAGCTTAATCATAAACGTCACAGCTGATTTAGTAACACCGGGACCTTGCCACGGTCTGATCAACAGATTATACCGAACTTAAATATTTACAACACGTATCCAAAAGAATTTACAAACTATCCAAAACATTCACCAACCGAGTTCATAGTATCTCAAGCAACAACACAACTACCACAAGTCTTAGTACCGACAGACGGGTGCACAGGCGCAACCCATACTCAAAATAAAAGTCCCATCTATGTCTACTCGCTCCTACTCTCATGGTGAAACTTCATGGGCCGCTTACCTGCAAAGTAAAAACAGCCCCCAAAGGGGGTCAGCAAGAATGCTGGTACGACCCTCTCGTGGCCCCCAAGCTAACGGGGCTAGGATGACTTATTGTCGATAGCATGGAAATTGATTAGATACACAATCATAATATGAAGTGCAATAAAACATCAATCCACAAATGAACATACATAGTTCACACACAAATGAACGACTTTAAGCGCTCTCTTAGTAAGTGAGTTAGTAAGTAAACTCCTTAAGTTCCAATTCCTCTCTTCCTCAGTCCATCTTAACTTACCTTAATCTTAGCCTTATCTTAACCTTAGAATACAAACCGTTCTTTAAATAGAAATGGTCGTATCTTATCTCAATGTTTATTTTGTCGGGTCAAAAGCAACCCTAGCCAATGAGCTATTAACTCCATTGGTTGAATAAAAACTATTATATAATTAGGATTTAGGTGATCCTACCACACCATCTTAATGCCTCCTACCTTGGACTGGAAATCCAATGTAGCTGAGTTGACATTCGACCCTAGGCAACATGTCCGAAGACAAGTCCTTAAGCAGAAGTCGGATCTGATTCAGATACCGACCCATTTCCTTAGCATGCATGACCGGAGTCAGTCCCGGGTACCTCACTCCCCCCCCCCCCCTTAAGTTCCAGTTAGTGAAAATCTTACAAACCATGCGCTAGTTAAACCTTAACGGGTATTAACCACTAGTTACCAACGTATAATTCCTCTCCTCAACTCAATAAGTACTAAGCTTAATTAGTAGCAAACCTCAAGCCTCGTGGGTTAGTGTAAAGGAAACACATTCACAACGAGAACAATAAAAACTGGTTGCATGCTTTATCTTGTCTTAGTCATAGCAAATAAACAAATAGCACACAAGCCGAGGGACACCTCGTTAGCAAGCAGGTCACAAGAAAGACTGTACCGTTCACCGTCGATTGTCCCGGTTGTTTAATTCTCCTCCGGTTCCAAACTTTCAAATCCTAAAATGTTCATCCAACTTAGATTATTAATTGCTTACACATTACTTAATCTCTTAACTTACTTAACACTTAATGATCCCCACTTAACCCCTCTCAAGTTTAACAACTTAATCTTGCAAACTTAACCTTAAACATTTAAGTTTATTCTTAACTTAATCCCCTTAGGTTTTTATGTTTTTAATCATCATTGCCCTCTTAATGGGGTACCATCAATACCACTTAACACTCTTAGAGTTTTCTCTTTTTTTTTTAAGTCTTAAGGGTCGACCGACCCACCGACCGACCCAACCCCTGGGTCGGTCCTTCCCAGTAACTTTTCCGTCTTTAAAAACTCACCCGACCGACCCAAGGCAGCCCGACCGACCCAAGACCCTCTGGGTCGGTCCATTATAGAAACTTTTTGTTTGTTAAATTTTGCCCGACCGACCCAACCCCTGGGTCGGTCCATTCCAGAAACTTTTCCGCTGGGTTAACAAGGTCCGACCGACCCAAACAGGGTCGGTCCACTGGGTCGGTCCAGTGCAGAAACTTCCCAAAAATTGTCTAAATGCTCCCAAACTTTTCCACAAGTTCCCCCATGTGTCCTAATACCATTTAGGCACTCATACTCACCTTACAACATCCACCAAACTCTTTAAAACCATTTCCAAAGATCTTCTTAAACATTTACTCAATTCTTACAAAACTCCTAACACTTAGCATTATTTTCCTACATTTCCAACATGCAATCCACCTAGAATTTCAACTAACCCAAATGCTCCCTCCTTAAGAATTTGACTACACCATACACACCACCATCCGCCCTCAAATCATTTACCAAAACCTCCCCATGACATACACACTAGTTCTCACCTAAGTCATTTCAAAGTTTTACACCTTATTCTCATCAAACTTGCACAAGCTTCCTAGTTTCTTTTATCATGGTCTTGGTGCCTATAATTCACCATTGTAACCCCTAGTTCCTCCTAGACATATCTAGGTCATCCTAGTCCACAAGAACACCTTAGACTCATTCTCTTCATCAAAACAACCTTTAAGGTTTACTAGAACCTCCTTATTCTTAAAATCTCTTTAAAACATCTTAAACACTTAGTTTCTTCACCAAATTTTGACATGGCTTCCCTAGCATATTTCTACACCCAAGCACTTAGATTTTCACCCCCGTACAACCATTAACACTCAATTCTCATTACACCATCTTAACACACAATTCACACCCAAACTACACTACATCACAATATAATGCATAACTTAAATTGCTTGGCACTTAGGCCCTTAAATGCATAAACCTTAAACACTGAATTTCCACAATATATATTGCCTTTGACCTGCAAATACACACAACAAGGCTCCCATTGAAATATAAATGCTTTTGTAATTCACCTTTTCATTGTCTAACTATCTCATTTCCCATTTGCTCTTTAATCATAAGTGATCAAATATAGTCATCGTTTCTCCTAGGTTATATATAGCCCTTTTCTAATGCAAACACCAAGCTAAGCTTATCCTATATCTAAATCCCATCCTCTAATAAGGTAGGACATTTACCTTGTTCTTTTACAAGCTTCACAAACTTTCTTCCTTAGGTTTTTCCTTGAACAATCTCGGTCACCAACCAAATTCTTCTTTCCAATGTTCTAATCAATATTCAATGACTCCAATGAGTGCTAGACAATGCACTAACCTTAAGGAATAAACCCTAGGTTAAAAAATGTGTTTTAAGGTATTAAAATGAATGTTTTACCTTGAAGTCTTAAGGTAGGCTTGGATATGAATCAACAAGGACCTCCTCTATCCTTTGGAGAATAGAAAACAAGCTAGAACAAGGCATAAAAATGGAACCCCATGAGTAGAAATTTTCGGACATGTGAAGAAGTGGTGGAAACTTGATTTTTCTTACATATTCTTTACCTTAAGAGAATGGAGAAGCTAATGGACTCCTCAAGCTTATATTTCCTCCTCTAATGGAGGTTTGCCTTGGCACCAAATTGAAGCTCTTGAAGATTTAAAAGATAGGAAGAAAGAGCTTGAGCTAACTAAGAGAATTATGTATTTTGTTTTGGTTTTGGAGCTAAGATGAGTGTTTGGCAAGCAAATGGAGAAGGAGCTAGCATGGGGGCTTCTCTTATGTGAATGGAGAAGGGAAGAAGATGGTGAAAATCGGTGGAAAGAGAAGAGAATAAAGGGGTGAGGAGAGAGGTATGTAAAGGTAAGATATTTATGTTAAAAGCAAATAGTGCCCTCTTTATTTCCCTCCTCTTTTCTAATATTACTATCTCATGTGGTGACTCACCACCCTTAGAAAACTGGCCCCCTTATTAAACAAGGCTATTCATGGTCTTGTTTAACCACTTAATTACACTTAGTTGACTAAAGACTACTAGGCACTATTTGGTTACTATTCACAAACTAGTGCACATATTTGTGACATTTTTGATTTCCCATTGATTTAAACTTCCTAATGTGATACTAAGTAGTACACAAGTTGATTAAGGAGTAATCATGGGCATTTAGCCACTTAAAACCCCTTTCTAAGACAATGTTTCAAAAATGTGCTTTAAGAGTCCTTAAAGCACAATTTGTGTTTTAACTTGTTTTTGAGCTTGGTTTTCTTTGGTAATTGATTTAACATGGCCATTAGGATATTACTAAGGTCTAAAAATGATATTTGGGTGCTCACCCAAGTTACTCCAAGCTTAGAGCACATTTTTGCTTAAATTGCTCTTGTAGTGTTTCCTTGTGTTTTCTTTGGCTCAAATTATTTCTTAATGTTTCTATTGCATTATTTAGCCTTATTACATCTTATTTTATCATCTAAACACCATATCTAGGTTTGGGGTATTTCAATTCAGCTAGAAACGCAAATTCAAGTAACGAAGTTTGTGATGATGTATTCTGCCCAATCCTCAAGAATCTCGACAATTTGTGGATCTTCATAATTCGATACGGCCGTTTCAAAAGCCTGGAGTAAAAAAAACAACATTAATTATAAGCTACAAGTATAACAACATACGAAGGTATATATCCAAAACTTTAAACACATCTTACCTTGTCTAATTTTATCTGGTAAAAATGTCATCGCGCCTACTATGTCATGCATAAATCTCATGACATAGTATCCACATTTAGAACCTCCAGGCTGCACTGGACACTGTACATATATACATACATGTTCAACATCATTCTTTCAAGTATTTACAAGTATTCCTACACTACACCAATTAACACAATTATATACCTTGACATGGTTCCATGGGATGTTGTTATTTTTCGGCGGTCTTCCCAATGTCATCAATGAAGCTTTAAATGCGCTAAATTAAGCCAAACATATAGGTTAATAGACACATTAAGTTACAAGTTTCCAGTAAAAAAGATTAAGTAATAAACATTATTCTACAAGATAAACAACTCACTTTACAAGCACAACCGCTATCATTGGTCTCTTGGCATTCCTACCAAGTGAGTCAAACTGAAAAATCCTAGGGTTCTTCATTGACAAAACTAGTAAAGACCAGTGTCGGCTGTTCATGTATTAGAATACCATTAATTGAATACAATATTTAAATGATCATCGTATAAATAGCAGCGGATGATGAAGTTACCCTTGATGAACCGGTAGCATAACGTAAGTCTTGTTCCCACAGTTGTAGAGCGCCGTTGCTAAGTATTTCACAATACGCTCGAGGTCACTTGACATATTCGCCTGGGAGCACATAGCAGGACACAAGTAACCGAACTCGTTGTTGCCATGATCTTTGACCGCCTTATATTGCACATGTCTTCACCATAAAGACAATATCGTTAGTGATTTAACATTTCATCAACACTAATTAAAAATTCAATTCAAATATGTACAGGGTAGTAATCACTCACAACATGGCTGACTTGATGATTGATACATTCAGCCAATCCCGGTTGAATACATCCATAAAATCGTTCATATAAATGTCTATCAGTGAACCTTCCTCATAATGAAATATCATCTGATCGATGGTTAATGTAATCGCATCATGATCTGGAGGCGTCATCAGTAATGCCGCGTGCAGGATTGCTAGATTAGGAGACATGCGATCGAGTATGTTTTGTGGCACTAATTTATCTCTAATATTGACATTGCATATCGATGCCTTTGAAGGAACAGAAGGGGCAGGAACTGGTTGAGCAATACTCTTTCCTTTCCTCTTATCAGATTTGGGTGCAATGTTTTCCTAATAAATAATTAAGTCTATAACGTTATACAACTACACTATATTGTAAAAGAAAACAATTTTAAAGAATATATTGTTCAGTTCGCTTACCTGCCCCGTGAGTCTGACCAAGTGAACTGGCCACTGAACTGTATAAGTTTGGGAAGCACGCATTGTACATACACCAGGGAAAGGAACCGGCAACCCAACATCCCCATATTGAGACTCGTAATCATCCACAAGCACCCTAACATGGTTACTCATAAGCTGTTGACCGTTCACTATATCAGTATGAGGAGAGGGAAACAACTTGCCCCACGCAACCGTAACATTCTCAACACCAATATTTAAGAGCAACGTGCAGTCCATAGGGTTCTGAAAATTATAGGGAAAATGCATGTTAAGACAGTTTTCTAAATTGCTAACACCAAGTGAAAGATTAAATTCTCATGCATTATAATTAGCAAGTTAGTCTAACCTTGAGAGATGCATACGGAAACGGATCAACCGATTGGACACTACTCCTCCACACAGGTGTAGTCTCTATCTGAACGGGTGGGGGAACTGGTGGTCTAGAAACTTCTTCACTAAACATCTCGGCTCGCATTCTGGCCATAGCCTCAGCGATCCACTGCTCCTTCATATCAGCTGTTTTTGCCAAATGCTCTTCGTATGGCATCATGTTACCTTGGACGCCTTGCCTGGAACAAAGATTTCCAAAAGCTTGACGGATTCCAACTTGGCCACCAAAACTGATAGCACGGCCTGGATGATCCTTCTTTCCGAGAGCACGAGAAAGAGGATCATGGTGCCTGACAGGAGTCCAAGTACCCTGGGACACTTGAGAGCTCAACTCTTCCTGTTATGAATTATACAAATGTCATTACAAATTAGTAGAAAGTCACACAAACCAAATTTTCAACTTTGAATTAACAATCATTATACTCTTTTAAAATTTTAACTCACCATTTTTGACTAATAACGGCGGTTGTGGCGTCATCATATTGAGGATTTTCAGGATTGGATTTTTTGGGAATGCGACTGAGTTTCCATATTTTCATCCTCTTGTCACTGGCACTCAGAGGTACATCTGATGGTATTAGACCTTGTTTCTCCCACTCTATGGTACGCTCGGTGATACCCTTGCCGCCTAAGTGATGAGGGTACAAATTTTTTTTTCGCGTTCGCTTGCTGTTTCGCACGAACAGCCTACAAAAAATTTAAATTACATATATATTATGTGAGGCGATTTATAATAATTGATATCATATGAATGAGAGAACAAGACAACAAGTCCACCTTAAACTCCTCTGTGTGACGAGCCTCAACGAACTGCGTCCACTGCTCTTTTGTGATACCATCGTACACCTCCCACGGTGGCCTTACATCATTTGTTGCTTCGGGATCATCCGGATCCTCTACATCGCTCGCACCGTAGATATACTTGTTGGCAAGCAGATACCTATGGTCTTGAAACTGTCGAGCCATTGATTGTAGCACACATTCCTTGTGAGAGGGATCTACGCAAAAATTACTCTACATACATGAACGCAAGATTAGTGACACATTATAAGCAACTCTTGCATTTATATAAAAACAAATATACTATTAAAGATGTGTGATCGTTTACCTGAAGACGCTCAAACATGGTGTCCTTCAACGCATTTGGCACCATCTTCCAATTGTGGTTGATATTGTCGTATGTCTTAACCAGATGCCCCGAGTAAGCAACAAAATCTTTCTTCCATTCTCTGTTCGGCTGCTGGTACTCATTGAAGCGCACCGGCTTCATGGGGGGCCTTTGTTTGCCTTCAGCGCTCGTGTGGCACCCCACTTTTTTGGTTTTGTTTGAGATGATGAATTAGTTATTGGCTCTTCAGCTTGCTGTGATGGGCCAGCCTCAGCCTCTTGTTCTGGCACGGACTTCCTTGAAGCCTTCTTACCACCACGTGTGACCCGCTTAGCTGGTCTCGTCTACTATGGTGGTTCAGCTTCTCCAATCGTGATGAGTTGTCCAACTGGATCGTCCATCGGGTCATCCATCGGGAAATCAGCCACTGAGATAAAATAAAACATTAGATCAAGACATATTAATATAAAGATTAATTAAACATACCAACAAAAATAGTTGATATAACATTAAAAAAAGATACTTTATCCAACTTAGAAAATACATACTCAATTTTAGTATTACCTGACACCAAAACTTAGATTATTTTCCACTTTCAACCCAGACACCCTCATCATGGTCTGACCTTGTGTAAAGTAATTCATTTTGTAAATCATCATTTGAATCCCGTAATCCTATAGGAAAAAAAGTTGTCTCTTCTATCACCTCGTGGTCGTCTTCGTCATTGTTTTCATTTTCAACCAAAACTGGTCTTCTTCTAGTAAGAACAATAGACCACCTACAGTCTTTCGGGTCCTGAACATACCACACTTGCTCACAATCCTTTTCTTAGGACAAATTGATCATTCGTATAGCCAATACGTAAAAGATCAACCAAAGTGAGTCCTCTATCATTTTAGTATCCTCGTCGGTTTTCTACCCATTTACAACGAAACACTAGAAAAGAATCGACGCGGTAGTCTAGTTCGCAAATGTCCTCGATAACACCATAATACCAACTAGAACTGCTAAATGGTCGAGATTGGTTACCAGTTTGGTATTCAGTGACTGCAGCTTCTATTTTTACTCCATTGTTCTGATTTATTGACTTAGCATCTTGGTGTGCAGTGTAGTATGTATATCCATTTATGTCATACCCTTCAAACGAAATAACATTAGTTTCGGGTCCAACGGGTAAACATCTAATCTCTTCACTGACATATTCTAGAATTGATGAAGCTAGTTCAAACACATGATCTTTGAACCATGATACAAACACTCGGTTTTGTTCAGTTGTCAGCCAAAGATGACCTTTAGTGGGATTTTGTTGCCTTAACTCACCCATATGGGTGTCGAAGAAAGGTTCAACAACCTCAACGTGTTGTAATACAAAAAGATGTGCTTGGTGAATTAGATCACGTGGCACATGTACAATCTTTCTGCTGATGACACCTTTACCCTTTTACCTATTGTCGAGTCACGGTTTTGGAATACCAATCGCCTCTGCTTCTTTCAAATAATCAGTCACGAATTCTATGACTTCCTCAGTGACCGTCGCTTCTACTATGCTCCCTTCTGGTCGATATCTGTTCTTCATTCTACTCTTTAGGATACCCATGTATCGTTCAAAAGGGTACATATATCGTAAGTAGACCGGACCACAAAATTGGATCTCTCGAACGATGTGGACAATTAAGTGCACCATTATGTCAAAAAAGGATGATGGAAAGTACATCTCAAGTTGACATAATGTGACTACAATTTCATGTTGTAGATCACTGAGGGAGTTCATGTCAATTGTCTTGCAGCAGACGGTATTGAAGAAGAAACATAATCTGGTTAAAGCATTTCTGACATTATCAGGTAAAATCCCTCTGATCGCTATTGGAAGGAGATGTAACATTAACACATGATAATCGTGAGACTTCATTCCTAGCAACTTCAAATCCTTCATCGAGACTATGTCCTTCCAATTTGAAGAGTACCCGAAGGGTACTTTTACTGAATGCAAACATTTGCAGAAGCTGATTTTTTTCATTTTTTGAAAGAGTGTAGCACGCAAGAGGTAGATAAATTCATTTCCCGTTCTCTTGTGGGTGTAACTCTGGTCGTATACCCATGGCTTGCATGTCTTTCCTTACTTTTAACCCGTCTTTTGTTTTACCCGGTATATTGAGCAAAGTCCCGCTCACTGCCTCACCGACATTTTTCACGATATGCATGATATCCAAACAGGGTCTGACAGGCAAATGACACCAATATGGTAACTCCCAAAAGATGGAACACTGTTTCCAAATGTTTTTTGGCTGTTTTGTTGTGTTTCCAAAAACATTTACGATGTCCTTAACCTTTGAATAAACCTCTGATAAGTGTGAAACATATAGGCTTTTTAGGGTTTAAATACCTTATAATTTGTAATAATTCAGGCAATGTTTCCCACTTATTATGTGTTTTCCTAAAATTGATGCTTTGATAAGAATGATGTGTTATATATGTTAAATGCAGGAAAAACCCAGGAAATAAAGATTATACATCATAAGGATTACAACACAACAAACGGGGAACAAATCAGGAGAAGAGACAAAAATTGGTCTTGTCCGGATCAGTTTGGCCGGACACAAAGCCGGACATCTCTTGTCCGGATCTGATTGGGCCGGACGCAAGCCGGACATGACTAAAATTCCAGATCGAGAGTTCGCGTTTAGATCTAGAAACTCTGTGTCACGTCCGGATCCGGACACAATCCGGACACGATCCGGACGTCACACAGAATTGAAAAATAAAAATCCACGCACGGCTAATTATCAACAGACAGTCGGCAGGAAACAGGGGAGCGGCGCACTGAAGATTGATTAACTACGCTCCATCTCAATCAATGCCTCAATCAACTACTTTACCAAACTTCCACTACATGTCTGTTCTAACCCTATATAAACCCTTCCCTTCATTTCAATTCGTACCAGACTTCACAGTCTTCCCTCCTCTCTAATCCTCTCACTCACCATACGCTCATCTCCATTCATCTTCTATCCCCTCCATAAACCTGCATAACTCATTCACGATTCATCACATTCATCTGCTATCTCACAAACACCTTCGTCAACCTCCGCTCATATCCATTTCATTTCGCGACATTTTAGCCTTGTCCGACCCTTGTCCGGATCCGGACAGGTCATTCCACCCACGTCCGGATCAGTCCGACCCAGACAGATCCGGACATCTCACGTCCGGCTCTGTGTCCGACCCTACACAGCCGGACACCTCACAAATTCGCCCAAACTTTCCATTTTCGCCCCATTTCACCCAATTCACTCCAATCACCGAGATCAACCTTCAAGCTAGCACGGAGCAAGGACAAAGGACGGAGCGAGCAAGAAGATCTTCGTAACAGATGATTTCTTCTAACTCTCTCTCATTTATGATTATAATTGCTATGTCTAGCTAAAAGGATTTACTCTAGGGGAAGGGATGTTGTAATTAGTTAAACTCTGCATTATTTTGCTGCTTGTTGAGACAATTTGGATTGTTCAGGTTAATGCTTTTAAGTGCTTTTAATAAACGTTGCTAAGTTATTATAAGCCCTCGAATCATGTTATGATCAGATAAGGTGATTAGCATTGAGGTCCTATTAACCTGTTACCTGTGATAATTGCAATCGGATAGATTACTTTAGTCACTAGAAGCTTTAGTCCGGATTGAACCAACAGACTAGTAATTCTGAGCATTAAAGCCATCTAGATATACTTGCTAGGTCTAGACTAGAACTACATGCCCTGTCTAGATGAGCTATCTGGAATTATGACTTAATACAGAATAGATAATTGAGAATTACAAGCCGATCCAAGTCTCCACTTAAGCAGTAGAATATGCAGAACCTAGCTAGTGAAACAACTCCCTGAACCTAGAGTACCGTTCACACTCCCAAAACTATCACTTTACTTTATCTGCTATTTACTTTCCTGTTATTTATTTGCAACCCAAAACCAAAACAAAAACCCCCTTCGAGTTAACCAATACCTAAGGCTAGACTTACTCATCGAGTCCCGTGGATTGACACCCCGGTCGCTTCTTTAATTACTATACTATTTCGACCGGGATTTTTGCAACCTGACGATATATTAAACTATTGAATTCTAGGATATTTCTTAGTTTAATACACCAAATATTATCGTTTGCAAAATGGCGCCGTTGCCGGGGACTTGACTTTTGTCTAGTCCCTAGCCTTGGTTAATTTGTTACTCTATCACACACTGTTTATAATCGTTTGTTTTGTAATATATTTTGATTTTAATTTATTTTGTGTGCCATTTTCATTACTTTAAAACTCACTCATTTTGTTCCTTTCTCGGGCTGTTATAAGCACCTAGTGGATGCGCAGAACGCGCTCAACTGGTCCCCCAGACACAAACTTCGATCCTGAAATCGAAAGAGTCTACCTCCAAGCTCTGAGAGCAAGAAGGCAGCTTGACTTCAACATGGCGGCAAATCATGACCAAATTGGAGGAGGTGCAGTGACTCAGTACACAATGGGAAGGATAAACAGACCACCAGCCACACCAAGACGAGGGCCAGTGGTTCTACCCAATCTAACTGCAGAACTCATAGCCGATTGGCAAAAGGTAAAACCTTCTCACCAATCCAATGCGTTAGAAATCACCCTGCAGGTACTTTTTCAGGTGCAGACCCATCAGATACATTGGACCATGTACATCGCTTTCTTGTACACTTGGACTCTCTTGGTTTATCTCAAGGATTGGAGGAGTACGCCAGATTGAGCCTGTTCCAGCACAGCTTGTCAGGAGAAGCCTCGAAATGGTTCCACAGACTACCGCCAGGCATCATTACCACCTGGGAGCAGATGATGGACAAATTCTACGAGAAGTACATTCCCATCTCCCGGACACGACAAATGATTGCCGACCTGATGGCATTCAAACAGAAGGGTAATGAGACAGTCTGTGAGGCGTGGGACCGATTCAAGGAGCTACTCCGACAGTGCCCTCATCATGGTCAGGACATCACTTCACTAGCTCAGGGATTCTTCCAGGGGTTGAAAGACGAACACAGAGGCGAGATAAGATCCGGCATAGGAGGAAACCTGCTAGCAAAAAGTGGGGAGGAGTTCATGGCAGCTATGGAGTCCTACTGTGAGGAGCTTCGTCAATGGAGCAGCAGTGGAGGACGAGTATTTTCAATAGGTCAGAGTTCTTCCAGCTCCAGACCCAATGATGGAACAGCTAGCCGCTGAGCAAGCCAGATGAGGACCACGATGGGAAGCATGGCGAAGATGCTCGAACAGCTTACCATGGGGCCAACCACCAGGCAATCCGCAAGAAAATCTCTACAAACGAAGCTTGCTGCTCTCAATGTGGGATGCACACGACTATGAGGACTGCCCACAAGTAGCCGAGATGAGGCAAACCGAGGAGGCCAATGTAATAGGCCAGTTCAACAACAGGCAACCCTGGGTACAGAATCAGCACCAAAATCTGAGGTATGGAAATCCTAACAATGCACTTATTCACATCAATTGCAGCCTCAGAGGACGAATCAGGGGGACCACCCGGTTTTTCAAGGCCTCAATATAATCAATTCCGGCCACAACAACCTCAAGCTCAGCAACCATCTTTGAGCTCAAACAATGCAAATTTAAAGGAGATGGTGGATAAGCTGATGGCTTCTCAAGAACAGCAAGCGTAATCAACCAGAAACTAGAGAACGCCATGGTGGAGATGCAAGGAACAATGAGTCAGTTGACTCAATTCCTCATGCAGCAGAGACCTTCTGGATCATTGCCTTCCCAACCAGAAACCAATCCAAAAGAGCAGTTGAAGGCAGTATCGGTCTCAGACGAAGACTGCGAGGATTCTGAAGCAGCAGCAGTTACCCTGAGAAGTGGGAGGAATTAAAAGACCAAGTGGCAGGAAGCCGTACTGATGAAGAGACCGCGCCTCTTTCTAATACCGCCGGTGCACCATCAGGGCATCCCGCCCCTCCTGAGGTAGTTTCTGAGGAGACCCAGGCTCCTATTCCTTCTTCCTCTCTTTCTACTGCTGTTAAAAATAAAAGGGGAAAATATCTGCAAAGGAACTTCCATTTCCAAACCGACTCAAAGAGCGAGAGCTCGATGAACAATTTGGAAGATTTTTAGATGTTTTTAGAAAGCTGACTATTAATATCCCTCTTATTGATGCGATTAAGCAAATGCCGAATTATGCTAAATTTGTAAAGGATCTGATTTCGAATAAGAGGAATATAAAAGAGAAGGACACCATCCAGCTGACCGAAACTTGTTCAGCAGCTCTCCGACAGATGCTGCCTCCAAGCGTGGTGATCCTGGTCAGCCCATAATCCCCTGTTCAATTGGAGACATGGATTGCGGATACGGTCTCTGCGATCTAGGAGCGAGCATCAACCTGATGCCATACACCATGTTTAAAAAGCTTCATGCAGGTGAGCTCGTTCCCACTCATTTCAGACTCCAGTTGGCTGATAGATCATCGATCACACCCAGAGGTATGGTTGAAAATGTAATTGTTAGTGTGGGTAAGTTTTTCTTCCCCGCTGATTTTGTGATCCTTGACATGGACGAAGATGTTGAGGTACCTCTGATTCTAGGTAGGCCCTTCCTCAGAACTGCAAAGACTGTTATTGATGTTGACAAGGGGAAGATTACCTTGAAATTCCATGATGAAGAATTAAGCTTTGATATAAATAAGATTATGCGGAAAAACACTTCTTCTCAAGCTGTTTTCTCTGCTGATTTACTTGATAATTCTTATGATCTTGATGATGACTACACCTATAGGAGTACTGATTCTTTTGATTCGTTGTTTAAGTTTTCTGATACTTTAGAACAGGTAATAAGTCGATCCATTGAGGATGACAAAGACAGTCTTGAGATGGCCTCGGTCGTCCAGCAGCTGAATCACGGGAAATCATACTTTCGTTCCCCTCTCCTCCTGTAGAAAAGTTGGAACGATCCATCCAAAGACCCATACCTTCAATAGAGAAGCCTCCTACCTTGGAACTTAAATCTCTCCCCTCCCATCTCAAATATGTTTTCTTGGCAGAGGGTAACACCCTGCCTGTTATTATCTCTGCATCTTTGTCTATTTTGCAGGAATCTAGACTTCTGGAGGTGCTAAAGAAACATAAGAGTGCCATGGGATGGACAGTTGCTGACATCAAGGGGATTAATCCGGGTTTCTGCACACACAGGATTCATATGGAGGAGAATTACAAGGCAGTGCGACAACCTCAGAGAAGGTTGAATCCAAATCTAAAGGAGGTGGTCAAGGCCGAGGTATTAAAGCTTCTTGATGCAGGTATAATCTACCCTATTTCTGACAGCCAGTGGGTATCCCCAGTCCAGGTTGTTCCAAGGAAAGGGGGGATAGTTGCAGTGCCAAATGAGAAAGGGGAATTGGTACCTCAGAGACAGACCACAGGTTGGAGGATGTGCATCGATTACCGGCGCTTGAATGAAGCCACAAGGAAGGACCATTTCCCAC
This sequence comes from Limonium bicolor, assembly GCA_023374045.1. Taxonomy (NCBI): domain Eukaryota; kingdom Viridiplantae; phylum Streptophyta; class Magnoliopsida; order Caryophyllales; family Plumbaginaceae; genus Limonium; species Limonium bicolor. The sequence continues at coordinate 254,966,453 of CM041776.1, read as the reverse complement.
TGCCATTTATTGATCAAATGTTGGAGCGGTTAGCAGGGAAGGAGTTCTACTGTTCCTTGATGGGTACAGCGGTTATTTCCAGATTCCCATTGCACCAGAAGATCAGGAGAAGACTACCTTCACCTGTCCTTATGGTACTTTTGCTTACAGGAGGATGCCTTTGGTCTCTGCAATGCTCCAGCCACATTTCAGAGATGTATGATGGCTATTTTTAATGAATTTATTGAGAAAAGTATTGAAGTGTTCATGGACGACTTCTCTGTCTATGGACAAAGTTTTGATATTTGTCTGGAACAATTAGACCAGATTTTGGCTCGCTGTGAGGACACTAACCTTGTGCTAAATTGGGAGAAGTGCCATTTCATGGTACAAGAAGGAATTGTGCTTGGGCATAAGGTGTCAAAAGAAGGCCTCCAGGTGGACAAGGCAAAGATAGAGGTAATAGAAAAACTGCCCCCACCAAATTCAGTTAAAGATGTAAGATCTTTTCTTGGTCATGCAGGGTTTTACAGGAGGTTTATTCAGGACTTCTCAAAAATTGTTAAACCTCTGTCAGACCTGCTTCAGAAGGATATCAAATTTCAGTTTACAGAGGAGTGCTTGACAGCATTTCAGACTATCAAAGAGAAGCTCTGTTCAGCACCAATTGTGGTCCCACCGGATTGGTCTGAACCATTTGAGATCATGACGGATGCGAGTGACTATGCTGTTGGCGCCGCGCTATGTCAGAAGAAAGATAAAATGCTTAGGGTAATCACTTATGCTAGCAAGACCTTGATTGATGCACAGAAAAATTATACTACTACAGAGAAGGAGTTGCTAGCTGTGGTGTTTGCTCTGGACAAGTTTCGACCATATCTGCTTGGAAGTAAGGTAATAGTCCACACCGATCATTCAGCTCTCAAATATCTTTTTCAGAAAAATGAATCGAAACCAAGACTTCTGAGGTGGATCTTACTTCTCCAAGAATTTAATTTAGAAGTTGTGGATAAAAAGGGGAAGCTGAATGGAGTTGCTGATCACCTATCCAGACTTGATATCCCTGATGATGGAATCCCGATCAACGAATTCTTCCCTGATGAGACAGTGTTCAAAATTGGGAAGGTAGATGAACCATGGTATGCTGATTTAGTTAATTATCTTGCTACTGGTTTAATTCCTCATGACTACAGCTATAATCAGAGGAAGAAATTCTTGTCAGAAACCCGCCATTATATCTGGGAGGATCCATATCTGTTTAGGATCTGTGCTGATGGCTTGATGAGGCGATGTCTTCCAGATAAGGAGATCCAGAGTGTCATCGAATTCTGTCATGCTAAAGAGGCAGGTGGCCATCATGGTTATACAAGAACAACTGCAAAAATATTGGAGTGTGGATTTTACTGGCCTACTCTTCATAAAGATGTCCACCATTTCTGTTCCCATTGTGACCCCTGTCAGAGGATGGGAAACATCTCCAGAAAGCATGAGATGCCTCAGAAAGGTATTCTTGAGGTAGAACTTTTTGATGTTTGGGGATTGATTTCACAGGCCCTTTTCCTTCATCTCATGGAAACCAATACATCCTGGTAGCTGTAGATTATGTCTCCAAGTGGGTCGAAGCTATTCCATGCCACAATGCTGATTCGAAAACAGTAGTGAAATTCCTGAAGAAACACATATTCACCAGATTCGGGGTGCCTAGGGCAATTATCAGTGATGGTGGCTCCCACTTCTGCAACCGAGCATTCGACTCCTTAATGACTAAATATGGGGTGACTCACAAGGTGGCACTACCTTACCACCCCCAAACTAATGGTCTTGCAGAGGTAACTAATCGTGAGCTGAAATGGATCCTACAGAAGACGGTAAGTGCATCAAGGAAGGATTGGTCAATTAAATTAGATGATGCTTTGTGGGCATACCGGACTGCTTTCAAGACTCCAATAGGTATGTCTCCTTTTAAACTTGTGTATGGAAAAGCTTGCCATCTTCCAGTCGAATTAGAGCACAAAGCTTATTGGGCATTGAAAGCCCTGAATTTTGATATGCACACTGCTGGAGAAAAGAGAAAATTTCAACTATCTGAACTTGAGGAACTCAGAGAGCAGGCCTATGACAGTTCCAAAATTTATAAGGAGCGCACAAAGAGAATCCATGATCAGATGATTCATCAGAGAGAATTCAAAGTAGGAGATCTAGTGTGCTGCTCTATAATTCCAGGCTGCGCCTCTTTCCTGGTAAGTTGAAATCACATTGGGCAGGTCCATTCAAAGTTGTAGGGATCACTACTTATGGTGCTTATGAGCTAGAGAATAAGACAGGAGAAGTATTCAAAGTCAATGGTGCTCGATTGAAGAAGTACCTAGGCGATACCTTTTCTCAGCCTCCTGCACCAGGTATACCCTTAACTGAAAGCTCCAATTCCATAAATTCTATCTCTTCTATCTGTATTGCAGCACCACATCCCAAAGCATCCAAAAAGCCACGCCAGCAATGGTATTTCAAACTGAAGAAAGCTATTGCTAGCTGCTGTGGCGGCCCTTCTTGACCTTATCTGAAAAGTCTAGCCAGAGACTTTAACTCCGGGCAGCTTGGTGGGAGGCAACCCACCGGTTTGTATCTCTTCCTGGTTTAGTTAATAATTTCCTCTTTTGTTCTTATTTAGCAGAGTGTTAATCACTATTGTGCAAACCGAAAAAGCCATGGCTCTTACTTTATAACTAATGGTTTTATCTGGTTCCACTTGAGTTCTTCTGGTTTTGCAGATTTAATCTTTCAGGTAATTCACTCTAATGCTAAACTGAACTCAAGTGTGAGGAAGAATCATGGGAATGTTCATCAAGGATCAGGGAGTCCTTAAACACTCATGCTATTTAATTCTGCATTCGTGTGTTTTGTTCTTTGTGTGGTTCTTTGTGGTAATATTTCATTTTTTATGAATCAGGTGTTTAGACTAGTGGTTTTTATTTCATTTAATATAAAAAAAAAACATTTTAACGTGTCCGGCTCAACTTAGCCGGACACAAATCCGGTCACGATGAAACCCTGGCTGTCCGGATCCGGACAGAACCCGGACACGACTAAAATCGCGCCCAGATTTTTAATTTCTTTCTCCGGCCCTCTATTCTTTCCTCACCACTTCATCGTCTTCCTCCCGACATCTCAACCAGAAAAACACCGCACCTTCTTCCACCATTTCTTCCGCTTCCACCACCAACTCACGCCACCGTTGTCGCCGGCGAACCCCGGAGCGCAACCACGCCGCCCAGCGCCACCATCCACAGGCCGCCCAGCACCCTCTCTCCCCATTTCAAATCGCTAAGCCCAGGTTTTCGATTTTGAGTTTTTTAAAATCAATTTCAGTCCTTTCTCAGTAAAATCGGTAGTTGTTATGTGGTTTTTGGCTAGAAATTGCTTCTGGGAAGTGAGAACGCGGTTTAGTTTGCAAAATCTGGGTAGTTGTGGCTAATGCTTTGCGATTTTGAATTGTTCTGGTGCGAAATCGTGTGTTGTCTGTGCCTTTCGAATTCTCTGAAGCGCGGCGAATTTTTTTTTTAGAATTCTAGTCGCGTCCGGACTGCGTCCGGCTAAGGTGACCCGGACGTAGGTCCGGACATGGGTAAACATTGCAAATTTTGTGTGTTGTTTTCTAGGTGATTGTTGTCTTGTTTAATATTCTAGTATGCAATGTTGGCTGTTTTTAAAGCCTTGTTCTGGAAATAAACGGTGTGAAATGATATGTTCAAATCGAACATGCTGCTCGATTGGTTTCGAGTTTTGATTTGCCTGTAGTTCTGTTTACTTATTGCTTGTGTTTTCTCTGATAGATGGCTCGCACTCGAGGTGGTCCTGCATGCAGAGGTTCCTCTTCGAGGAACCCACGCCCTGACGACGAGTCAGAGCCGGTCGAGTCACCACTCCGAGAGGATGGCTTCAGATCAGCTACACCAGGGCTTGGTACGACAGGGGTGGCGCCTTCGTTATAGAGAGACGCATTACAGACGAGGCAGTAGCTGAGACCGGGCTTTCTGCCATATTTGAGGGTATTGGCGCCAGCAGTATCCTGCGCATGGGCGTGGTGTCTTCTCCCCAGAGCTGGTTCGCGAATTTTACGCCAATGCTGTGGCGTCAGACACGACACACAGCATTACATCCTACGTCCAGCATTATGAGGTGGAGGTAACCCCTGAGACCTTTTCTGCTCTTTTATTCCTCCCAGACGGCCATGATAGGCATGTAGATTTTTCGGAGGATGCACTTAGGCAGAGTAAGTCTAGGTGGTTACTAGAGGTCGGGAGTACTACTCGCCGACGAGGTGAGGAGAACAAGACTGTATTACCATATGCCATTCTCCCATCCCTTCAGCAGAGGACCCTAGCTGAGATCCTCAGTCATCAGATCCGGCCTCAGGCTGGGAATGATGCTTCTGACGAGGATTGTGTCCTCCTAGACTACCTCCTAGCCTCACCACATCCGCCAGCCCAGCAGCTCTCCCTCCCTTTCATCATGTTTAGGCAGCTGCATAAGGTCGTCACTTATCTGTGGACGAAGAAGAAGAAGATCACCCCTATCTTCCCTCTTACTATCTATCATCTTCTTGTCTCTACCCTCCCCGAGGAGATCTTCACTGATATAGATGTGAGGGAGGGTGAGACACCCATCTCCCTTACGACCTTTAGGAGATGGGGCTTCTTGCGCCTTGACGACGGGAGCTGGGTGAAGGGCAGCTCGGGCCTAGGATCGGCTGGTACATCTGCGAGCTCCAGCTCCACACCGGCCACTGCTACCATGGCGCCCCCCACAGTCCCTGTGATGAGTGTTCCCCCAGAGATACAGACCATGATGGACTCCATTCTCCAGCAGCAGCAGAGGATGGAGCAGAGATTCGGGGGTATGGAGCAGCAGTTCGGCTCTGTACAGCAACAGGTTGGGGAGGTCCAGCAGCGCCAGGTGCGCATGGAGGGACATATAGATGAGATCCGCCAGACACAGGGCACCCTCCAGGCAGAGCAGATCTCCATCGCTGAGCGTTTAGAGCGCAGTGATGCTTTACACAGAGAGGCTGCTAGGTACATGGCAGACGCGTCCACTCAGCAGGCCCAGAACTACCAGCTCATGCAGATGCTCGTTGCCCAGTTGGGAGCGCGACCACCACAGCCACCGCCACCGCCTCAGTGATAGCCATTCTATTTTTACTGCTTTCTTTCTTTTGTTGGTTTTCTGTATTTTCTTTTCTTTTTATTTGACTTATTTTTACTTTGTTTGTTAAGACTAACGGAAACATGGGATTGCAGGTGAAGTGGTATTAGATATATTCAGCAGTTTTAAATTCTAAATTGCTAAAATTCTTGTTTCTCTGAGCAGTGCAGCGTTCTAAAATGATTACTTTACATGTCATCTCTACTGCGAAACAACCGGCTATAAGTACAGGAAATGGAACCACACTACTTGCGAATGTCTGCTAAGCTTAAACTATGGGGAGTATTCTTTCTCTAAATATACCTCATTCGATTCCAATATTCTCTGTAGTTCGAGTTAATGCACCTTATTCTGTGGTTGTACTTACCAGTGAAAATTTAGCAACTTTAATCTGCAAACAACGCATACTGTCTGTGACTCATGAGGAATCTCTCGACCCCTGCCAAACTTCAAGTGTGAGGAAGAACATCTTCCTCAATCCATAACACCAGGGGAGTCTCAGTTCCACCTTTAACTTATTTGATGTTCCACCTTTGTTGCGTTGAGGGTTAATTATTGCATATGCATCTATTATGAGTATAGCATGTTTTGAAAGCTCTTTTCTCTGTTTTTCATCTTTGACCAATGAGGACATTGCTCATCTCAAGTGTGAGGAAGGAGAGACCTTTCCCTGAAAACATGCTAATTGTGCTTTAATGCCACACTTGCTTTTTGCTTCTCTAATGCCTGTGCACAACGAGTGTTGTTAAACCAAAGTGAAAACCGTTGGAATCTTTTTGTTTGATGAGGTTTGTATAAAACTAGTTTTATTTAAAAATACTCTCTTTTCACTAAAAATCTGGTAGATTGGCTAATTGTGGAAACCAGATTATTTTAGCTTGGGATTTTGGAAATGAAGTGAATGTTTGGAATGGAAAAGGGTAAGGCAAGGTACTCCACTGATCAAAAATTTTTCCTAACAATAGCAGGCCTCGTCTATCCGGTTATTAAGTCTTAAGGGTGCCTTATCACCTATCTACCTAAGGTCTCGTGATCTGGGATAGTTGGCCCAACACCGTTACATGGATAGAGAGAAAAGTCTGGGTTACGGAATAAACTCTGCAATTCACAATATTTCGTTTGTTTTGTATATAATTCTTGGAAGAAGAATATTTTTGCATGTGAAAGAAAAGAATTCATTGCAGTTTTTGTTTTTGATCACGAGTACGTGGTGTTGAAAGGTATTGCGGAATAAGGCATTACTTCACACCCCTTGTCATCCAAAGGTTAGAGGAATAAAAATGGTGGAAAGTCCCAAGCTAAGTTAACTTGTTTTCTACAATCTAGTTTCTCTATGCTTTTACAAAATTGTTCCTGCTTCACTGTTTGTGAAAACCTACCTCAGAGAGCGAGATTATTCTTTCATTTATCACTTGGTTTGATTTCGCCCTGCACTTGTTTAAAATTTGAGATTATTTGAAGGTTTTAGAGATATTCTTATTCCTATTTTGCTTGAGGACAAGCAAAAGCTTAAGTGTGAGGAAGTTGATAAGTGTGAAACATATAGGCTTTTTTAGGGTTTAAATACCTTATAATTTGTAACAATTCAGGCAATGTTTCCCACTTATTATGTATTTTCCTAAAATTGATGCTTTGATAAGAATTGATGTGTTATATGTTAAATGCAGGAAAAACCCAGGAAATAAAGATTATACATCATAAGGATTACAACACAACAAACGGGGAACAAATCAGGAGAAGAGACAAAAATTGGTCTTGTCCGGATCAGTTTGGCCGGACACAAATCCGGACATCTCTTGTCCGGATATGATTGGGCCGGACGCAAGCCGGACATGACTAAAATTCCAGATTCGAGAGTTCGCGTTTTAGATCTAGAATTCTGTGTCACGTCCGGATCCGGACACAATCCGGACACGATCCGGACGTCACACAGAATTGAAAAAAAAAAGCACGCACCGATAATTAGCCTTTCGGCTAATTATCGAACAGACAGGCGGCGAGTAAACAGGGGAGCGGCGCATTAATGGAGAAGACTCCAAATTTTCCTCAATCAACTACCCTTACCAAACTTCCACTAATATGTGTTCCCTTCTAACCCTATATAAACACCCCTTCTCCTTTCATTTCAATTCGTACCTCACTTCACTCATCTCCTCTCTATTAGTCCTCTCATCCATCTCCATTCATCAAACCTTCATCCATAAACCTGCATCTTTCATTCACGATTCATCTGCTCCATTCACTAAATTTCCTCCGTACACATTCGCTCTCATCCCGTATCCATTTCACCGCATTTAGCCTTGTCCGACCCTTGTCCGGATCCGGACAAGGTCATTCCACCCACGTCCGGATCGAGTCCGACCCAGACAGATCCGGACATCTCACGTCCGAGTCTGTGTCCGACCCTACACAGCCGGACACCTCACAAATTCGCCCAAACTTTCCATTTTCGCCCCATTTCACCCAATTCACTCCATTGTCACCGAGATCAACCTTCAAGCTAGCACGGAGCAAGGACAAAGGACAGAGCGAGCAAGAAGATCTTCGTAACAGATGATTTCTTCTAACTCTCTCTCATTTATGATTATAATTGCTATGTCTAGCTAAAAGGATTTACTCTAGGGGAAGGGATGTTGTAATTAGTTAAACTCTGCATTATTTTGCTGCTTGTTGAGACAATTTGGATTGTTCAGGTTAATGCTTTTAAGTGCTTTTAATAAACGTTGCTAAGTTATTATAAGCCCTCGAATCACGTTATGATCAGACAAGGTGATTAGCATTGATGGTCCTATTAACCTGTTACCTGTGATAATTGCAATCGGATAGATTACTTTAGTCACTAGGAGCTTTAGTCCGGATTGAACCAATCAGACTAGTAATTCTGAGCGATAAAACCATCTAGATATACTTGCTAGGTCTAGACTAGAACTACATGTCCTGTCTAGATGAGCTATCTGGAATTATGACTTAATACAGAATAGATAATTGAGAATTACAAGCCGATCCAAGTCTCCACTTAAGCAGTAGAATATGCAGAACCTAGCTAGTGAAACAACTCCCTGAACCTAGAGTACCGTTCACACTCCCCAAAACTATCACTTTACTTTATCTGCTATTTACTTTCCTGTTATTTATTTGCAACCCAAAACCAAAACAAAAACCCCGTTCGAGTTAACCAATACCTAAGGCTAGACTTACTCATCGAGTCCCGTGGATTGACACCCCGGTCGCTTCTTTAATTACTATACTATTTCGACCGGGATTTTTGCAACCTGACGATATATTAAACTATTGAATTCTAGGATTATTTCTTAGTTTTTAATATACCAAATATTATCGTTTGCAAGGGTCCCCTGTCAGGGACTCACACCTTTTAGGTGATGTGAACAAGCGGGGGAAAAGAGGAGGGTGTCGTCTAACCACACCCCCTAATACCTGGGCCTTAGCCCAAGCGTTTTCCTGGCAGTGCCCTTACCTAGCCCTTTGTTTGGTCAGTCAAAGACCCGACCGTAGACGCACACCTTCAGGTGATGTGAAAGGAGTGGGGAAACCCAAAGAGAATAGCGTGCAAGCCCTATTCCTTTGTGGTGACCTGGGCCCGCGCCCCAAGCACCTCTCCGGATCGATCCATACCCGGTTCAATTTAAACGTCTAGTGAGGACATGTTGAATTTGTGTGGGCCTTGTTTGCTTATGTGATCTGCCCACTACCCAGCCTAGAGATTGATAGGAACTTCTCCTACATCAACCTAGCCCAACACGAATTGACAGCTCTATTTGTTTGCGGCCCAGAAGCCCTGTTTGGTTTAACATGTGAGTCGTTTGGGTCTTGGCCCAGAAGCCTAGACTTAGGTGATTTCTCTTCTGGCCCAATTTGAATTATCCAATTTGCTTTAGGCCCATAAAAAAGAAATCCACCTGAACTTGAAATAACTCACAAGCCCTGGAGATAAAATCTTTTTCGGCTTAGCAACCATCTTCTCTGGCCCGAAGAAAGTTAGGCCCATTTATGATTTAGGGACCATTCCATCTCATGTGCTTTACTTCAGCCCCAAACCCATTCCGGCCCAAGGGCTCATTCTAGTCTAGGTAGACTTCTTATCATGACCCTAACCCAGAACCCTAGATCTAGGTGTCATCTTTTAAGCCCAACCAAAATCACTCGGCCCAAATTCCATTTCACAGCTCATGAATCATTCGGCCCATGTGCCTCTCTTCCAACTCATTTCGGGCCTTAGTGCCTACCCACAATCTTCAAAACATTCCAGCTCATATGCTTTTCTTGCAGCCCAAACAAGTTTTAGCCTAAAACTTCTTTGTGGCCGAGAATTTTAGCTCAGGTCACTTTTGTTTTCCAACAGATAAGCCCAAATCTCAAGTATGGCAGAGGGAGGAAATCTAATCAACATGGATGCCCAGTTAGCCGAAGAATTCAATGAGATGCTGAAAAAGATTGAGCGCATGGAGAGGACCACCAGGCCAGCCGGTTTTGACTACTTCTCCACTGGATTATATCCCAAGGTTGATCTCCCTCCAAAGTTGAAATTGCCAACACTTCCTCTATACAAAGGTTCCTCCGACCCACAGCTTCATTTGGCAATGTTCGACAGAGAAATGTCCATTCTTTCGCTAAGCGACATGCAGAAGGCCAAGGTATTCGCTCGCTATCTTGATGAAATTCCTCAGCATTGGTACATAACTCAAAGGATGAATACCAAGACCTACGAGGAGCTCTGTGACGCTTTTCTGCATCATTTCGAGTACGCCAGAAGTTTTGGAGTCACCAGGACTGATCTTGCAAGCACACGAAAAACAGAAGGTGAATCAATGACCGACTTCGTCAAGCGTTGGAGGACAAAAGCAGCCGCTATTCTCACAAAGATGGACGAACAGGAGCAAATCCGAATGGTAATCGAGAATATGCAGAAGCAATACAATGACAAGCTGAAATTCACATACTTTCCTAATTTCGACTTGCTGATGGGACAAGTTGGTGTCCTAGAGGAATTGATCAATAAGGGAGAATTAAAGCTTGGGAACTCAGAAAACACCGGGAATGGTTCAAGGACAGCAGCTTGCATCCAAGAGGCATCCAAAAGAGAACCAGGCAGCATGAGGTAAACACCGTTCGACAGCTAAGAGAGTAAGGTTGGGCCATTGGAGCATCAGAGCCACCTAGAAAGAAACTCCGTCAGAGAGAGTTCACAGACATTGGCCAACCGTTGAGCCAGGCTTTTAAAAAGCTCCAGGAGCGAAACATACTACAACCTCTCACCCCCGGCCTGGGGTCCCTCAGAAAGGAAGGAATCTAAGTCAGTTTTGCCAGTACCACCAATTACCCGGTCACGACACCGATGATTGCAAGGCTTTGAGGCACACGATCCAGGACTTCTTTGACCAGGGATTTCAATGCGGCGGTATTTAGGAGAATGTTTTTGTTAGAAATCACTTTAAATTCATAGTTTTTAGTTTAGACTTTAGAATATTTCGTTTCCATTCTGTTTTCCGTTTTAGTATACTTTGAGTAGCTTTTCGATGTATGTACCCAGTATTGTTCAATTTATTTGCCATTAATAAAGCTTCTGCATCCTTCACATCTTTAAGAAAGTCATGTACAAAATGTTTCGTAATAAAATGCTTTTTCTCTAACAACACAAAAAATGGTTTGAGTATGTCTTCTGATAAAGGCACATGAAACAATCATCTTCTGGCAATAGAACAAGACGAGTCATCTTTTTGCTTCCAAAAGGGTGAACATGTCCGTCCAAACACCGTCACAAAACATCCAAAACAATCCACAAAGGGGTCCAAACTCTACATCTGTTAAGTGTTGTCGTAAACCCCTAATCAATACTGGGGGCAATCTGAGCTCGGGATCGTCGCCTTTAATCTTTCGTTTAAGCGTGCGAACTAGTCTCTGAGTGAAATTCAAGAGAGTGTCTTGAGCGGAAAAACCATGAGTGAACGAGCGTGCCATTTTTACATGACTCTAGTGAGACCACATTCAAAGGTAAGGTAAACGGCATAACTCCAACCGAAGGAGATATTTTGTAAATTTACGCTTAGACCTTTGAAAAGTAACAAAGAACGGATACACAACTATTAGGGATGACGAAGCACCTAGGTACAGCACCACACAACCAAAAGCTTGTGAACCCTGACATTAAACCCTAGGCACCCCCGCTGAGCTTTTCGTATACATCATCTTTTACAACATTACAAACTCCACAAACAAGGCAACCAATGATGAACAACCGACCCGGTGACCAAAGGAAGCAAGGAGCCCGACTTCCGAACAGCAACTTCACAGGTCCAAAGAAGCAACGCCGTTACCAAGACAATGAAATGATCCACAAATGGTCCCAAAGCGACACAGGATCCCATGAGCTCACATCATAAAACAACTCTCAAAGTTTAAAACCGGGAAACACAAGAACCCCGAGGAAAAAGAGATTCAAAGAAAGGCAAATCTGGAAAGCCTCGAAGTGATCCAAAATCAGAAGAAAGAGAGAAGGTGCAAGGAACAATTCAAAAGTCCTAAGTTCCAAGCTCACAAGCGAAGTCATCACGAAGTAGCCAAATGACTTCAACACAAAGAAGGAAAGTCCGAGAGAAGGTGCAAGTTGCAGCTTTGGTCACCCTTATAGCTCCATATATCCTAAACATTCCTCCATCGTCCCATTGTCTTTCATCACACCCCATAGCCACGTTATAAGCTTAAAAGACTTCCGACTTAGTAGTTGTGTATCCAATCACGTGAAAGTAGCAGGTTGAACGCGTAAATCTAACAAATGTCAAATTCAATGGTTGGGATGTTTTGACCAAAAGGAGAGCACGAGTGCAAGCATCAAACACTTTGAGTGTAGGATAGAAAGCACCACATCAAGAAATAATCCTTGACCATGTGAGGATAAGACTTGTTCGCATGTTTAATCAAAGAAAATACTGGGGGCAATCGATCGTTCCGATAGATTGCCATGAACTCTAGCTCAGATTGTCTTAAAGGAAAATACTGGGGGCAATTGTTGGTTCCAACAACTGCTATGACAACACCAATTGAAACCCAAACATTAAGCACCACCAACACCATCACACCACGGGCACCTCATAAGCCTTTACCTCCACATAAATTCCATGGCCCTCATAAGCCTTGATCACCACTCAAGACATCTCCACGTCAAACATCACACCACACCAGTGGCATGTTCATCTCCTAGGAGATAAATTACGAATCTGAAATCTTTAGTCAGGAAACGATAATTTCACTTTCCTTTTCAGTAGATAGAATTTTCTTTAAATATTGCCATGTTTGCACCTCTTTCAGCAACTTCTTGTCCTGGACAATTTTCCATCAAACACTTCGGTTTCATAAATCTCATCATGGCCATGTTTGGCATATTTCTAGCAATTTCTTACTTTGGACAATTTCAGTCTTTTCAAGCACTTCAATTTCATTTTGCAATACCCACGTAAACCTCTTCATTTCCATGTTTGGAACTTTGACAATTTGCTTTTTGCCACAATCATTTGCATAAAACATACTTCACATCTTTGCATCATCAAACATACTGCATTCCTCAATTAGCCTAGTTAAGAGTAGAACGGATCTCGGTCTCCATAAGCAACCGAGTAGAACGGATCTCAGTCTCCATAAGCAACTGAGTTAGACGGATCTCGGTCTCCATAAGCAACCGAGTAGAATGGATCTCAGTCTCCATAAGCAACTGAGTTAGACGGATCTCGGTCTCCATAAGCAACCGAGTAGAATGGATCTCAGTCTCCATAAGCAACTGAGTTAGATGGGTCTCGGTCTCCATAAGCAACCGAGTAGAACGGGTCTCGGTCTCCATAAGCAACCGAGTAGAATGGGTCTTGGTCTCCATAAGCAACCGAGCAGAACAGATCTTAGTCTCCATAAGCAACTGAGTTAGATGGATCTCGGTCTCCATAAGCAACCGAGTTAGGTGGGTCTCGGTCTCCATAAGCAACCGAGTTAGGACGGGTTTCACCTCCAAACCTTAGGTACACATAAGTCCTATCACCACAAAAAAAACAACCTTAGGCACCCATAAGACCTACCCTACATTCAACCATTTCAGGCACCCATAAGACCTCCCTTACATTCATTCACTTTAGGCTCGACATAAGACCTAGATCCAACCTTTAGGCTCGTCATAAGACCTAGAATCATCCCTTTAGGCTCGTAGTAAGACCTAGCACCACTCCTTAGTTTACCTGCTTCCATTAAAAACATTGCATCATTTTCACCATTTTTAGGTAGTCAACGCTTTAGAATAGCTTGACATCATTTTCATCACATTAGGTAGTCAACGCCTTAGAATAGCTTGACATCATTTTCATCACTTTAGGTAGTCAGCGCCTTAGAATAGCTCAACAACATATCATCATTTCAGGTAGTTGGCGCCTTCGAATAGTTCAACAACATCTCCTTCTCCTTTAGGTAGTCAGCGCCTTCGAATAGCTCGACACAACCCACTAGATTTCAAACGGCATACGAGGTCTTTTAGGGTCAAAAATTTTGGGGTATCACTCAAGCATCAACTAGTCTTTTCATCTTCATTACAAAGCCTAGTTGACGGGGGGCAATCTGTTATACCCAAAATTTCAACCCCCCTAGTAGTCTCAAAGGCATACGTGTTACAAAGGGCAAAATGGTCAAAGTGCACCAATGTAGGATTTTCCAGGGACATTCTCAGGATTTTCTATTTTCATATGACTTGTACATCATCACCAAACAATTCCAAATATCGTAGTCATTATGAAAGGTATTTTATGATTTTCTGATAATATTTATTCTGGAAATTTAGCTTTTAATTCATATTATAAGCTAATTTCTTTAATTAACACATGAAATAACCTCGAAATAGAAATAATAAAAGGTTTCCAAAATTAAAATAAAATTGTCACATGGTTATCATGACTACATACATTCATAAACCTGAAAATATTTTATTTGGAACCTTATCCCAAAATTTAAAAGAGAAATTCAATCATTTTTGCAATTTTCTCTCTCCTATGGAAAATACCGAAATCAAAACAAAACGTCATGAAATTTTAACACAAGATAGAGCATGATTATTAAAGACTAATTCCGTTGGAATTTCGTTATTTCAACTTTCCAATAATAAGTTATGAATTATAGGAGATTCCAGATTGTGAGATTTTTATCTAATCAGTTATTTATCAAAATAACCCGATTCCAAATCTCAAAATTCTTAAAATTTATCCTTTACTTTCAGTTAAAATTTCATAATTTTTATCGACCTGCAACATATTTTAAAAAATCAGATTCCCTTAGAGCACAAAATCAGGGTTTTAGATAAAAATCTTGTTCTATCAACATGGCCTTGCTCTTTCTATAAAAGGACCTTCCAAAAAAGACCTAGGGGAGGGGAGAACACTTCCAAAGTCAGATAACACAGCCACAAACTTTCTCCCCACGTTTTAACACTTCCAAGCCTCAAATCAATACCGAAACACTGCAGAAATCACCCCGAAATCACCAAAAACTCATCCTTTCTTCTCCTATTGAACTTCCAAGCACCAAAAACACACAAAACCACCACAAAAACAGAAGAGAAACGTCCTTAACAGCATAAAGAAGAAGGATTCAGAAGCACAATTCGAAGTCAATCCAAAACCGGTATCAACGAGGCACCAAAAGATCCCCGTTGTGAAGAGTCTCATTAAATCCGAAGGTAAAACAGGTTGAAGTCATGTTTTTCTGAATTTGTTCAACTTTAACTACTCTGTGTCAAAATTTGGAATCGAATTGACTTTTTATCGCTTCTGGATTAGCATTTGTTTTCGCTTCTGCCCAATAACTTGTTTGCTAAGTTTCGTGTTTAATTCGAATTCAAATTGTAAAATTTCAATCACTAACGTGTTTAGAATCTTTCAGGCTACCTACCTATAAAATTTGAGCCAGAAACACCGCCGGGAGCCACCCAAACGCCGCTGTCCGAGGGCGGTCCGCACCCACGGACGCTATGTCCGGGGTCCCGGACGCCCTGTCCGAAAGCCGGACGCCCCCGGACGGTGGCGGGATATTTTTATTTTCAAAATTTAGGGTTTTATAAAACATGTCCGGGCCCACGGACGTCCTGTTCGTGGCCCCGGACTTTTCAAAATCTCGTTTCTGTTTAAATTTGACTTTTCTGTGTAATTAAGTTAACTAGGGTCCGTGGGTTCGGACATTAGGTCCGTAGCCACGGACGAAAACAAAACTTGACCTAATTCTACCACTGAAACCCTAGTTTTGGTATTTTAATTTCCATTTTAATTTTCTGTCAAAAAAAAATGTTAAAAAAAAAACAGAAGCGCGCACTTAGGTTAAAAACGACTCGTAATAAGCCGTAATTAAACTAAGTAGAGGAAAAACGACTTCTAGGGGTAATGAAAGTAATTGAACCCTAATTAAGTCGAATATCAAGCCCCCGAACCCGAACTCTCCTTTCCTAATTTGCTCTAGGTTAAAATTAGGTGGCGACTCATAATAGGTTCCAGTGAGCTAGCTTAGGTTTTAATAATTATTGTTATATGACATAGTTATTAATCTTAGGCTATAAGTGGACCTAAAACCCGATTAGATCCCAATCAAGTTAATCCACATAGGATAGGGTTTAAAATCGAGGCTCACAGGTCTAGTGCAGAGAAAAAGAAAAAAATGTTTTAACGCTTCTAATGATGGGGGATTGGATGGTAACGGTTTTAGATGTTGTTTAGGCCTTGTTTGGTGACATGTAAAGGCCTTAAAAAGTGTAAACAAGTATGAGGTGTAATGAGAAGTGATTAACTTATATGATTAAGTTTAAATTACAATGACTTAGTGGTCCACCATTAGAAGAGTGATGATGACTAGAAAGATAACCATGTAAGGACTTAAGAGATTAAGTTAAGTAAAATGGTTTTAAGTGTTTAAGGTTAAGTTTATAAGAACTTAGTGTTTGTTAGATGAAGATTGTTAGGGGCTAAGTAAGTTAGGTTGATTGAAAGTAATTAACAACCTAAATTGAATGAATGTTTTAGGACTTGAGTATTTGGACTCTGGAAGAGAGTAAGCAACCGAACAACCGATGGTGTACGGTATGGTTTTCTTGTGACCTGCTTGCTAACGAGGTGTCCCTCGGCTTGTGTGCTATTTGTTTATGTGTGCCGACTAAACAAGATAAAGCATGCAACCGGTTTATTTAATTGTTGTGTATTGTTTGAAACTAACACAACTTACCTTTGAGAACTTGCTAACAATGTTTAGTAAAGAATTGTGTGAGAATTAGGAACACTTCCTAATATTAGTTTGTTAATAATCGAAAGAGGTTTAACCAACAAACATTGTCTTGAGACTTCTACTAACTGGAACTTGGGGGGAGTGAGGAATCCGGAATGGTTTGGTCATGCATGTGTTAAGGGGAGGTCGGTTACCTTATATTAGCGTCGGCTTCCATTTGAGCTTGTCTTCGGACTTGATGCCTAGAGTCAAATGTCGACTCAGCCACCTTGGGTTACAGTTCAAGGTGGGAGGCAATATTAAGATGGTGTGGTGGGATCTACCTAAATTCCAACTAATTTGAGAATTATTGTTTATTGAACCAGCACAGTTCTCGGCCGCTGGCTAGGGTTACTTTTGACCCGACAAAAATAAACAATGGACTAAGTATAACCGAATCTAATTAAAGAACGGTTGACATGTTTGAGATGAGATCTGAGATGAGAATTGAATGTTCCTCGATCTAAGGAGTTAAAACACTAACTCACTTACCTAACGAACACTTATTAAGTCGTTCAATCCTTTGAGTTGTGATTGTTCACATGAATGTGGCTTGTTGTTTAATGAACTTCTTATTTATGTTGTGCATCTAATCAACCTCCATGCTATCGACAATTAGTCGTCGTAGCCACGTTAGCTTGGGGGCCATGAGAGGATCGTACCAGTAAAGGTGCTGACCCCCTCGAGGGCTACTGTTTATATTTTGCAAGTGAATGTCAGAAGACGACCGTCCTGAGAGTAAGATGGGGTAGACTACTATGGGTTTAAGTGTGACCTACGAGTTGTGCATGTACACTCGTATGGCAATTTGAGTTAGTAAGTTGTATAGGATGTAAGGAGTTTGTAAGAGTGTTATGTATTTGGTTAAGGCTTGTAAGTACTAATGTTCGGTATATTCGAGTCCATCAGACCGTAGCTAGATCTTGGAGATTTTAGTTTGCCTAGTTGGTCACGTGGGTGACTAACGGCGGTAACACCAAATATTGTAAGAAGTCCGCTGGAAGTTAATATAAGTGAATGGAGGTTTATGAGATAAGTATGGCTTTATGAGTTGGGGTGTTACAAAAAGTGGTATCAGAGCGTAGTTACGCTCTGATGACAGGAATTATCGAACTTAGGAGAATACTGAGGTTGAGTTTGAGTTATGGGTTAAGGGTTGAGTGATAAAGCGAGAGGTGCGTTAGTTAAGACTTCCCGGTGTTTACCGGATATCCATAGTACCTAAACCCGCCCTCCACATCCCTAACCTCGAATACGTGGAACAAACACCAGAGAAAAGAAAGTCTTCTCTTACTCGGGAAAAACCCGATCTGGCAGTTAGTTAACAGTAAGCAATACGAGAAACATCTTGTTGTACAACAGTTTACGAGAACTTGAAGGTTTTAATTGGAGCGCAACAGTAAAACAGGCGCTGCCAACGGAATTCTACCAATAAGAGAATGGTAATTACCGGCAACATGGGTCGACATGCTACGCAGTCGAGTTACACCGCAATACCAATGATAAGAAAAGCACTACGAGTGCAATGGATAAGAAAAGATAAGCGACATGAGTACCGGACAGTGGTCCGAATGAGCATAACAGCGGGATAATACAAAGCATGAGAGTTAAGATTACTGGAAAGTCCAGTTAGGAACGGGAACTCCAAACCCCATACAATGAGAAAGGTTACAAACTGACATATAACAGACGACAGTAAAAACTCATACAAACTGTATACCGGAATAGGACTACGATGTAGTGCCTAAAGGAGAACCATTACTTAGTAACCACGACAACTGTGTGGAAGCGGGAGCGAGGATTAAGACATAAGAAAATAATAAGGGGTTTCCTCAGAAAGAGGAACACCCTGATAAGTGACAGTACTGTCAAAACAACCAGGAAACTGCCGGATGGTCAGTTATCCAAAATAAGAGAACATCGAAGGAGTCCAGATGACTACCAAAGATATAAGAATTAGGTGGAAGTACCACTACCGACGCACACAATACCGGTAGCCCATCCTGCATGGCGCACTTGCCATAGCAAGTGCTACCACGGTTAAGTTATACAGAAAGTCATCATGGCGAGATAGTAGAACGCTACAGTTGTAGTACATATTAATACCGGATTGCAAATCCATAAGAACGGGAGAATGAGACCTTGGAAAGGCCTGACGACCTGACCATGATGAGATGAATCGACACACCAGTCAACAGAGAGCTAAACTTGGACGGAATACTAGATGAGGTACATACCAGCAATGGTAAAACCTACTACTACAACAACCGACAGTACGGTAAGAACACCAATCCCGAACCTTGAAGGGAAAAACCTAAGAGATCGCTCAATAATCCGAGCAAAATGATATGTAAGTAATAACACACAAGGAATGTATTAAGAGATACAATGAAGGCAGTCGACAGAACGACTTCCAGCAGGAACGAGATAGAACTCCCGAGATGACCATTAAGCATACCAATAACAACAATCTTCGTTGAATATGTTAGTAAACCCCGGAAACAGAGACAGAGGGAAATAAACTTAAGTTATAACCTAACAAGGGTTAAGGACATACAATTCCGACAGAGGAAAGCTCAGAGGACTACCCCCACAGAGCGAGCATAGTCGAGCAGAACAAACTGACAAATGACAGTTAGTATTGTTTGCCTAACTCATTAACACCCAAGTATGATTGATCACTGACGGTGGCGTAGTCAACAAATGTTGAACGAAGCGTTGAGATGGAAGCACATGATAACCTGGATAAATATCCAACTTAGACACCATAAGGCAGATGCCTAATACGAACCAAGGATGTTAACCACATCAGAGCCCGAGGAGCAGTAAGTTATAAGAGAGCTTATTTAAGCCATGAAGGAACTACAATTTGTAGATATGAATGATTACCAAACCTGTAAGTTAGTTGTGGAAAATATTGCCAGGGAAGGGCATCAATGAGAATAATGAGATAGTATATTGTCAGGGGCGGATAACGAACCATTCCTTTTAGGGTGGGGATACCTCTCCTTGTTGTGAGGCCATGAGTGGGAATAAACCCCTCCAAAAAGGGCTTTCACTTATTAGAGATACAATACGCTTTTATTAGAGAATGAAAACCGTAAACCTTGAGATTACCTTAGAACATACCAGATACACTTGAGTAGTAAGAGAGGCTGCATAGACAGACCTCATATCCAACACCCTGGATTTAAAATCAGTAATTATCAGAGATAAATATTGTGAGTGCACAGTGTGGCACGTCAAGTGACCAACACACAGAAGAGCTTGTGATTCAACGGATGACTTCTTCAGTAACCGGTTAAATTGTATGGCAAATAACATCATAAGGGATGGAAGAACGTGAGAGAGACTAACTTACTTATGAACCCGAGATTGGAGCAGGACACCTTCATATTAAGAGATAACAATTTTACAACACGGTACGGCAACCGCCATACACCGAAATTAGAGAACTCCCAGTGTGTTTACACCAGGAAGGGATTGAGTATAAGATAAGATGTTAGATTAAGGGATTGAGGAGTTGCACCATCAACGGGCAACAGAGAAAGACGAGCTACCATGGTAGCACAAGCCATATAACAATACCTATATAAGTGGATTAAGTCGTGGGGCGCAGTAAAGTGACCATTATGTATAAGCCATCAAATATTGACACTGAGGCAATTAGAATTATGAGCTGAAGCATACAAAAGTAAGGAAATAAGTTGATAGACGAACTGTGAATTGATGCCAGTAGTCTAGACCAGGTGAGATAAGATTTCACAGGAAGCACACTTTCCATTCCTTAAGGAAGTGGAAGCGCATTCCTAGTAGATCAAAACATAAGAAACAGGATAAGAGGCTCTATGGAAAGAGACCTCAGTTACTAAGAGACCGAGTCAATACGGAATACAGAAAGGAGCTAGAGCATACCATACCCAAGAACAAAGTAAATGGATTTCCCTTGATTAAGTTCAAGAAGAACAATAAGTGTTATTATGGAACGATGAAAGAGGAGATCGACAACAGAATACTTCATAGTTAGCAATGGCTAAACGTGTGACGGACACTACGAGTTTAATAAAACGAGATGTGGGACAACTGCACCCCACAGGGGCTTGCAGGCTTGACAGACTCATTTATGAGTTAGTCGGGTAAGTATTAATGTACTAGTAAGGTACCCCATGCATGTAAACGAGTGGTGTAAGGAACACGGGAAGTAATCGACTCTGTACCACGGTCAACGACGCAAGATCAGACAAGAGCAGCTACTACCACAAGAGTTGAAGGGAAGGAACTTAGTTGAACCAACGACACAAGGAATCAGAGAACAAATAATTGAGAGTTAGGAAGTGCGAAGAGCACGGATTATTAAGTATAGACATAGGACATGTCTTAAGAAGTTAAAGGTAAGACTGTAAAGCACAATAAGCACTAAACAGTAGTTTCAGATTAAGAATCATCCTTAGACCAAAGGTAAGTTGGAAAGAATGATTTAGACACTTGAAAGAACACTAAGAATATGAACGTTAGATCTTCAGGGAGAATGGATAGACGAGTCACGACTCATTAAGGCCGTGTATATATAAAGATAACACGTGTCCATTGAGAGACCTTTAGCACTAAATTATAAGCATGCAGGATGAGGATATACAATACTATGAAGGGTAAGAAAAGTATTTAAGCCTAAGATTATCAGAGTCGCGCAGCGGAAGCTAGCAAATCAGTACCTTAAAAAGGTTGGACATACCTGATGAACCGGAAAAGGTAATGATGTACCACACATCTTCCAATTGAACAGATATAAGACTTATCAACTGAATGCTTTAGGACCTTTGAGGTAAGACAAACTAAGTTAAGAAAATAGTATAAGTACCATTAAGAATCCTCGATACAGAGACTAAGCCAGTAACATGGTTAAGACCCTCTGATCGGATCATAAGGTGAGATAGTTAACATGGAAGCTGGAATGCTTAGTGAGAATTAGACATCTTGAACCTATGTTCAAGGATGATATAATGTTGATTACATGGGCGTAATCCATTTTAAGGGGGGTAGAGCGAAAAACCGCTTAGCGTATGTTTATGTACTGAGTACGTAAACTACGGTGTTCATAGCACAAAAGAATTTGAGAATTTGTTTTACATAAACATTTTGAGATTAATTATGGTTATTGCGCACAGAAGATGCGAATACCATACATATTAAGTACCTATCTTGTTAACTCCGGTGTGAGTACAAGTTAATAGAATTAGTGAAGAGGATTAAAGAGACTTAAGGAATATATGAGATATGAGTCGATATGAAACTATGTGTGAGATAAGAATAAGATAACACTATGAGATAGAATTCGTATGAGTATGAGGTAGGAAATAGTAATGTTATGAGGTATAAGATGGTGAGAATTGGTATGAGACTGATATAGAACTTAGTAGAAATTTAAGTCCTGAGGTAATTACTAAGAGATGAATTGGAATGATTGATGGACTGAGTCCACACCTTGGAGATGTAATGATTACGACTAGAAAGACTAAAAAGATAGAAAATTGGAAATGAGTGAATTATTTGATGGTTGAAGCAATTACAGGATCACCGATCCTAAGAACTTGAAGAACGGAACCTTGGAAAGGCCTAGCGGCCTGACCATTGTATAAAGAACATACCAGTCAGCGAGAAGCTGGACTTGGTCAAGACCTCAGACATGGCAACACCATGAAATTTTTCTTTCAAACTCCAGACTTTTCTTTCAAACACAAACCTTTCTTTTAAACCTCAGATTTTTTTAAAACTAAACCAGAGAATTACGGAAAGTTATCATAGAATGATACAAGAGGAGTTGACAATAGAATACTTCACCTAGGCGTGTGACGAGCACCACGAGTGTACCCAAAAATGGGATGTGGGACAACCGCACTCTGAAGGAGCTTGCGGGCCTGACAGACCATTTGTGAGTTAGTCAGGTAAGTGGTAACGTACCAATAAGCTACCCCACGTATGTATGCAAGTAGTGTACAAAACACGGGAAGTAGTCAACTCCGTACTACGGACCACAAGGTAAATTCAAACCAGAACAGTTGGACACCTCGAACGACCGAAGGAACCTAGATAAGATTACAAAGCTAAGGGAATGAAGACTCACTCCGGAAGGATGATTAAGAGTTAAAAAGTGTGAGAAGCACTAACAATTGAGTAAAGACATTGGATATGTCTCCAAAAATCTTGAAGTAAATGCATGAAATAGCCGGAATGAGTACCCGGTCTAAACCCGGTAAGGTAAATGCCTAACATGAACACGCCAATGTTCAATGGACAAGGTAAAATACCCAGAGTGATCATATAAGGTACCGGAGAATACCATTCATCACCGAAGAGGATATCAAACCGGTCAAAAGCATAAGAGAAGTACCCATGGTCTCCCATAAGAACGGGAGACATTGTAACCCTAAACGGGACAATTCGAAATCCGAAACCGCAAAGCGGGGTAATCAGTTGAACATACTCATAAGTTAGCCAAAGGTAATGGCATAACTTGATAACACCCAGGAGCAATCATTGAAGGGTATCGAACTAAATGTCGTGATAAAAACACAATAATTAGAACGAACACTCAGTAAGAACACCGAAGGGATCCCACCTGACAGGGGATACCCTAAATTGACAATTGGTACCGACAGTATCAAAACACCTGATGGGCCACTAATAAACCGAAGTGTGATGCGATAACCTTATCATGGAGCCCGATACTACCTCCAAACCATTTGATGGTATACGGGAAACAATACTTGTGAACAGCCTACGATGAGTAGAGCTCTAGGCAATGCGGCATGTAAGCCGTCCAGCAACTACGAGATGTAGATACAAGGTTGCAAAACCTAACTGAAATCATAAGGAGAATTGCCGGTAATGGCACAAGTAAGATTTCTTAATAACTAACGAGCAAAGATACCCCTCGTTATTGTGGTACCGCAAGAGCGGTAAACATACAACTCCCAAAGAAGAGGATGCCATCAGTGGAAGTCTGAAAATACATCTCTTTCAGAACTACTAACGTAGTGAAGCTTGGACATGTAATTATTGCCAAGCGATAATTGGGACAAAATGAAACCAAAGGAAGCTTGATAGCAATTGTCAAAAACCAAAAGAGTAGTCGGTTATAAAATCAATAACGCTCAAGGAGCTCAGAGACATAAAAGAATATCATATTCTATAATCAGCCAAGTAAATGGCGGACCATTGTCTAATGGTAGGAATACATGAGCAGAAGCTAATGTGATAGCGGATGCCAAGGAAACCAAGTCGTACATAAATACGAACATGGTGTGCAGCAAGCGACCAATGTATCTCAATAATCACGCAATGATATAGAGATGTTGAATAGGAGATGGTAGACAGACTAGGCAACAAGCCAGAAGTCTGCGCCATGTAAGGAGAGACCTCACAGAGGAGGCAATGTTCATTCCTATTGCAATTGCATAAGGAACTGGAAGTGTATCCTTAGAGGATCAAATTGATAACACAAGTAATAAACTTTGGGACAAGAGTACCCAATTGATGAATAATCAACTGTATTGGATACAGAAAGTGTACAAACACACCAATGAACTTGGCACAAGCCAGTTAAGCGAGAGCTTAGAAACGAACCGTGCGGCCTAAGGCCAAAGAAGCACGAAGGGTGTGGAACACACCAATAATCACAAGATGTGAATTCCATAGGAATAAAAAGCGGAGGAAGACTTATGAAAGTAATAAGGACCAACGCATAAAAGATGCAAGGTCGTATAAGGAAAGGAACACTTGTACAGAATCAGATGAATTGGCTCAACCTCAACCGACAATACGTCAGAAGAACTAAGTGAATAATCACAAGTACAAGAGAGCATGTACAATAGATTTCCAAGAGTTGGATAGAAAATCCGAAGCTCATTGAGTTCACGTACGGTAAGAAATACCACACGCTGATTGATAAACCTTATTCCCAACATAAAAGGGATAAAAAGGTGATGTAAGACACATTAAGAATAACGAGAAGGGCGAACAACCCTAAGTTATCAGGGTCGCACAGTAGAAGCTAGTGGGCCCAGAATTCTATGGTTTCATATACCTAATGAATAAGAGAAAATGGCAATTAGCAATGTCTTGAAGCCTATAAGGCTAGAACCGAATCCAGTGAAGAGTTAAACAAACTCCAATGAGAATTCTTGGTGCAGGGACTAAACTAGTAAATTGGTTAAGACCCTTTGACCAAAGAACATTGTATAATAGACCGCATGGAAGCTGAACCACTCCATGACGACTGAACGCCTTAGACCAATGTCCAATGTTGGCACATGGTAGATTACGTGGGTGTAATCCCTTTTTAAGGGGGGTAGAGCGAAAACCGCTAAGTGTATGTTTTACGTAGTAAGTGCGTAAACTACAGTGCGCATAGCGCATAAGAATTTGTTTTGATGATTGGTACTTATGTTCCAAAAACATTTGTATTCACTCATTGTGTAAAATATGGTTATTTGTGAGATTAGAAGTGGAAAGGAGTAAAGAAACTCTAGGGGAATGAGAACCCCGATTGATAATAGTGTGAGATATGAGCCGGTATGAAACTGGTGTTGAGAAATGAGTATGTTTGGGAGATATGATGAGAATAAATCGGTATGAAACCGATGTTGAACCTAGTGGGAATTGAGTTCCCTAGGTGACTTGATTTGAATTGATTTTACTTGTGAATGATTGGAGGATAGAAAACTAATTGGAGTTATAATATATATTGAATTTCTTAGATAAATTATTTGGAGATAACTTGAGTAATAATCGATGAGACGATTAATAGGTGAGGAAAAGGATTCTAGAAACTAAAAATGTATTGATGGGTGATTAAGACTAGAAAGATTAAGAAGATAGAAAATGAAATAATGTTTGACTATTTGATTGTTTGAATTGAGGTGGGAGGTGGAACTTAATTTGCTAGTGATCAAGGGAAACCGAACACAAATTGGGGTGGAAGGATAGTTCAACACCGATATTGATCACATTGGGGTTGAATGACTCTTGAAGCTCCCTATAAGTGGTCACAAGTAATAACGCTAGTAATGGATGTAATTATCATAAATTGGAATTTGGAGTTGTATTGATTTTTCAAAATGAATTTCCAACTGATTTTGGCAAAAATGATTTTCTTCAAACTTGAGAATGAGGACCGGTTTTGAAACCGCTCCCACGGGTGCTAGCTAAACCTTCCCACCATGCTAGACCCTGTATCGGGTCGAAACCGGGGGAGTAAGGCTAGTGTATGAGCCGGTGGGAGTGATGATTAGTTTTGAAACCACTACAACGGACGAGCAACGGTACTAAGTGACCGGTAGGACGTTTGTAGTGTGTGTTTTGTATATTTCCAAGGGCAGCGGGATATGAGTAGTCCTGTGTCGGTGTGGATGACCAGTGAGTGCCTGAGGATATCTAGATGTGCAAATGAAATTGATCAGAACCAAAGTACCGTAGGGCCAGAGAGAGTAAGTGCCCAAAGTCATGACGGCCGTGAACTAGAAAGCGTAAGTGTTCAAACGTGACCGGTACCTGAGGGATCACTCGATATGGGGGAGGACTGAGTGCCTAATTGTCTTTGGATGGACCCCCATAGAGAGATTGGCAAAGAATATTTTTGATTGCTATGCATGCAGTGACATGTTTTTTTGGATGTGTGGTATACATCGAGTCAGACCTTGGAGTCTGGGAGGTTATATAGAGGTTATAACCTAAGCATAGAGTACCTATGTGAGTAACAAAATTAGATTCACCAATTTTGAGGGCAAAGTTCTTTAAGGGGGGTAGATTGAAATACCTCAAATTTAAAAAATGGTGATTAAATAATTATAATATGGTATTTGAGGGCCTAATAGTGCCTAAATAATTTTAGTGAAGAAAATAAAGCCAAAAGAAAAGAGAAAACGCTTAAAAGCATAAAATGCAAAAATGAGCGTTAGGTGACCATATGAGGTATACGACCTCGGTTAGGGCCTATATGGATTCCTAAGGCTTATTTAGGCCTAATTGATATATGGGAACAATTCCCAAAGAAAACGGATCCATAAAATGGGTTAAAAACGCTAATAAAGCTTTAGAGCATGTTTTTCAAGAAAACCTGGAAACGTGACTTTGAGTGGTCAAATGGACCCGAAAAAAAAAATAGTTGACTATATAACTATAATTAAATATTAATGGAATCTTAAGAACCATTAAAATTGAAGAAACGAGAAAAATCCAGAAAACGGGCCCGGTTAGTGAATAGTGCAAAACCGGGTAATTTAACGAGCGTTTCTTGTAAAAGACGAAAAACGCTCTAGCTTATATGTACACATATGGGGCCGGTTTTATTAAATAAATCAGCTCTCTCTTAATGAGCTAGACTATTAGAAAGAAGAGAAAAGGAACAAAAAAGGAGAAAAGTACAAAAAGTAAAAAATACTCTATCTCCTCTCATTTCTTCCCCCACTCACGTACTGCCTCGCCCTCTTTCTTCTCCCTCTGCCGAATTCTCTCTTCTTCCTCCCCCTTCCATGGTGATTTGGAGCTCTCTCCCAACTCTTCACTTCTCTTCCTTGCACAAGCTTCATTAAAGCTCCAAATCCAAAAATAATTGCATATTTGAACTCTTCTCATCACGAGCTATAATCCTCTCTTTTCAAAATTCCAAAATGGTGAATTTCATCTCCATGGGTATAGCCCATTTGAAGATAAAATTAGAGATTCCTGAAGCTTGGAGTCTCCCCTTTGGTTTAAGGTAAGAAAGTTCAAAGAAAACCCCATTTTTCTCCTCCTCCTTGCATAGCCGATTTTCACCCATTCTCATGCCTTGTTCTTTCCTTGTTTGAGCTACT
The DNA here is from genome assembly GCA_023374045.1 of Limonium bicolor. NCBI lineage: Eukaryota > Viridiplantae > Streptophyta > Magnoliopsida > Caryophyllales > Plumbaginaceae > Limonium > Limonium bicolor. Next base: position 254,939,136 of record CM041776.1, on the reverse strand, counting down.
CTCCAAGCCTCCAATGGTGGATTAGAGGTCCTCCTTTGATTCATGGCAAGAAACCAATTCTAGGGTTTCAAATGGTAACCCCTTAATTAGTGCTTTAAGCACCATTCCTTATTCTAGGATAATTAATGTGCCTAAGTAGCCTTGCTTAGTCCCATTTATTTATTGAATGTGGCCTAAAGAATTGGGCAAGTGATTTTCCCTTGACCGATTTTGGAGTGAAGAGAAGTGGGGAAGAGGAGAAGAGAATGGAAAAGGAAATTTGAGAATTCAAGGTAAGAAACCTACCTTAATGTATATTCTATATGTATTAGGATATTGGGATGGGTGAATTAATGAATGAACCCAAAATGTGAAGGAAAATGTGGTTGATTGAAGTTTGAGAGGATTTGTGAATTTGATGTTTGAATAAAGGGCCTAGGTGCCAAGCTTTTAAGTTATTGTATTATATTTTGCTTGATGAGGTTTTGGATGAGATTTTGATTGAGCTTATGTGCTGGTAGGACCCATTATGGGTGTGGCTAGTTTTGAGATGATTTAGGTGAAAATTGATGGATTTGGGTATATTAGAATTGTAGCTGGGTTATGGCGAAATTTCGGTAGAAACCGAAGGAGTTTTAGGTGACTATAAGAGTAAGAATGACCTAAAGAAACTAGGTGTTGATGGAAATTGGTTTGGGTTAGCTAAAGACCCTAAGATGTGGGTTGAAGGCTTGGAATGGTTAGGACAAAAATCTGTAGCAAATGAGTGTTGTAGTGCATTGGAATTCTAGGAAAAAGTTTAGTGTGCAAGACTTTGAAAATAAGAGTTGAGCTTGGGTATAGTTAATGTGTTTGTCTAGGAAGGATTTGGAATGGTCACTTGGGTTGAGAGTAAGGTAAACCATCAAGAGAAAGGTTGGTAAATGCACAAGAGTGCCAAGTGCAAAATGTGAGAAGTGAAATTTGTAGAAATTGAGCAGGAATTGAGTGATAAGTTTGATCCATGATTTAAGGAGGTTTTGGGCATGATTAAGGTGCAAACATATGTTGGATTACATGTGGAATGATTAAGAAGAGATTGGGTATGAAATAGGGGTTGAAAAGAGATCAAAACTGTAAAATTTGAAAGTTCCAGGGTTGGTCCGGGTTTATAAATCAGTACACAAACCCGGACCACCTCAAAAACATGCTAGAATGTCATCCTAGGGGTTGGTCCGGGTTTATAGCCCCAGACACAAACCCGAACCACATGAAAATTAAGGTAGAAACTCATTTCCGGATTGGTCCAGGTTTGTAACCCCGGACACAAACCCGGACCAATGTAAAATTGTAACAGAATGTGTTTTAAGGTGTCCTAATGATGGGGAATTGATTAGGGATGGTTTTAGATGATGTTTAGGATTTTTTTGGTGACCTATAAAGGTCCTTGGAAGTGTAAACAAGTTTAAGAAGTGAAAGAGAAAGTTGTGAACTTAAATACACGAGTAAAACAAAGATTAACGGGATAACGGGGTAAGTACGGGAGTAGTAGTTATTTACATACCGTAATACCTTAATGTTAATAGAACCACTTGATATATGATCAGTGATTCGAGAGTAAACCGAGGAACGTGAGGTACCCGGTAAAGTTAACCCATGGCGAAAGGTATGATTTTCTCATGCCCTATATGCTAACCGAGTTACACTGATTTGTGTGTTATGTGCTTGTGTGCCGGCTTAATCAAGATAAAAGCATGAAAAATGTTCTATTGCTTGATTGTATGTCTTGATGCATGTTGTGTGTACTAACCTCCCTTGTATGGTTGTACGGTCTAACCTAGCGTTATAGAGCGACTCCTAGTTGAGTAACGATTGGTTAGTGACTCGAAGGAAGAGTCGTTTCACAAATTAAAGAAAACGTGGAAACACACGAAAACTATCGAACCAAGAAACAATAATGCAAACCTATGAACTCACTAGAACGTGAGAGAGAGTTGTATAGGATGAGTAAACTCCCGATAACGGTTAGAGAACCGAATTGAAATAATCCACAAACAAATAGTAGTGGAAGTATGTAATGAACCTCCATGTAGAGGATGATGATAGTTCAAAAATATGAACTTATGAGAATGTAACACCCCATCCAACATTAACACACTTAACGACAAACTGCAGCGGAAAACATACTTCATCACATTACTTAACTCGTTGGTGTTACACGCCGTTAACCACCCACGTGGCTAACAAGGCTATTACATATACATCGTACCGGTCTGATGGACTAGATTCCCGAGCGACTACACATTACTGTCCCTTTCCATTAACAACAATAACAACATACACCTTTCAACTGTACCGAGTATTCACAAACTAATGCCGATAACAATTCCAGTCTTACAACACCTACTGTACATATATAACTTAAATGATTACCCATGTACAAACGACTACCCCGTCCTACTCTCAAACGGCTTCCAGCTCCTTGTACCTGAAATTGGAAAAGAAGAGAAAAGGGTGGCCCCCCAGGGGCTCAGCACCTTTGCTGGTATGGTAATCCCGCAGCCCGCATGCTACCGGGCCACGCACAACTATTTGTCGTCTTAGCATGCGGTTGATTATATTTGAATCATGCATGTAAACTACAAATACACACACATTACACTGCACAACAATGGCTCATTAAAACAGCCAACACAACTACACTAACAGATCACTCATTGAGATCTTTAACCCCTAGAGTGTTTCTCCTTTAACGGAGCTATTTCCTTAATAGACGACACATACCCACCAATCGGGTTATCCTTAAACGCCTCTACAATAAACTGGAATTCATATCCATATACTCCACATCTTAACAACATATCACAAACATCGCAATAAGAATTGCAGCACAACAATAATACATAACATAACGGGAACGGTTTCCTTTATGAACCGGCCCAAACATAGTCAGTTCACTTGAAGCCTAGAGAATGTTGCCAGTCTCATGATAAGCTCGTTACATAACTCGTTACCGTCTCGTTAAATGAACGAATAACTTAACACAAGGTGCCTCGGATATAGTGATCCAAGCACACCGAATAAACATATACATAGTATGCCCCTGTGGCCCGACGTGAGTCAGTAAAATAGCCTTGTTAAGCTAAAGGAAGGTTGGAAAACAACCATAACATACAGAGAGGATCGAACCTGATATGACAACGACCCCCATACTCACACGCGTGGCCGGAACAGACCGGACTCCTCACTTTCCCCGTTAGCACTTGTTAGTAGTTCAACATTGAACTCAAATAACGAATCACAAACATTGGGTTAAGTCTTGTTAGACACACACACAAGGGAAGGGAGAGTCATACATTCACACACAAACATCACATGACTAACTCACACATAGCCGTGGTTAGAACGTTCCTTAGGTCGAAACGTTATCACCGGATACCGTCTACGTTATCCGGATACGTTCTCTACGTTTACCTAATATGGTTAACTAGCCCTTCATGCGCATTCGAGGTTACCGGTATCGGCACGTAAACACACAACAACAATGACGAGTAAACTCGTTTCATGATTTATCTTATAACGTGGCAAACATACAGAAAAACACATTGGCATACAAGCCGGTGTAATCCGGTAGGACAGGTTGCAAGAAAACCATACCTGTCACCGGAGTCCACTCTATCATGTCCACTTATGTTCCTCGAACAATTCTCGAACAACTGGTAACATTACATGTACTTTTATTAACATCGGGGTAACATGATTGTTTAAAGTCTAATGCTCATAACTTATCCCCGTTAACTAGTCAAATAACTTCATTTTTTAACTTGTTTTACTTTTACATTTAATACAACTTTTCCCCCACTAAATTGTCATTATAACTCACTTAACATGTCCTTAACAATCTTATAACACCATTACTTAATAATCCCCATCATCCCATAACCTTAAACAATGTTTTTGGTCCATACAGCGCCTTGTCCGAATTGTGTCTTCCCAAGTTCGGACACTGTTCGAGGCTCAAATGGGTGTAAACAGACAACTCCGAACATGCGTCCGAGTTTCCCAAGTTCGGACGCTGTTCGAGGCCAAAACAGAATATAGAGATAGGTGTGTCCGAACGTCCAAGTTCGGACGGTAGTTCGGACACTGGTCGAGGCTTAGAAGACTTACGCGCAACAGGGCATGTCCGAACGTCCTTGTTCGGACGGTAGTTCGGACGTGCCCAAAACTCCATTTTCTATACCTTTAAACACTTACTCATTTCTTGCCTAAATGCTCAACACTTATAGTATTTCCCCCTTAGGTTTATAGCATGTCCCCACACACTATCTAGCCCACCAAAATACTTTATGTCCTTCCAAGAATTTTCTTCACAAGTTCAAACATCTTCCTTACCTAAACATCATTTCCTCCTTGTACATCAACATTACCTAAACCTTAACAAACTCCTCCAAGACTTTGGTACATCCCAAAACACCCATTGGATTTCTAGAACTTCCAAGATAATGCCTAAATCCTTTTTGCCTTCTAAAACACCTTAATGCACCTTTCTTTCCCTAGTAAAACACTTAATCATTCTCAACACTTCCAAACTCACCAAAACTCTTTTTAAACACTTAGAACTTCTTATACATTATCTAAATTTTGACATGGGTTCTTCTAGCACATTGCTATACCAAAGCACATAGCTTTCACCATTAGACATTCAAGAACACCTAAAATCCATCAAGAGTATTCTCACACACAAACACTTAGGTTTTCACCCTTTCACAACCAAAAACACTTAATCACTTAATACACATTCCTTACACACAAACATATTGTTTTTCCTTCTTTAACCATCCAAGACACTCATCTTCACAAAGAATGTTCTTTACACACATCTAAATCCTTAAACTACACTACATCACAATATAGTGCATAAACTTAAATTGCTTGACACTTAGGTCCTTAAATAACGTGGCTCTTAGGCCCTTAAATTGCATAAACCTTAAACACTGAATTTCCCACATAAATAATGCCTTTGACCTGCAATTACATGCAACAACACATATGCCCTTTAATAGTTTCCTTGAGAGCATTTTACTAGGTCATTCACCATTGGCTCCTTAGGTATTTTATTAAGCAAATCAAGCTCATTTTTCCTAAGGCATTTAAACTACATTGAGATAGTTGTTTACCTCTTTTCCTCTCAAACTTCTTTCTTGTTTCCTTGTACCGAAAATCAGCAAGGAGTTTGATCACTTGTCAACTTTCTAATCAATACACATATAAGGGTAATGAGCTTAAGAATTCACACTTAAACTCATATACAAACCCTAGTTTAACATAAGTGTTTTAATACACTAAAATGATATTTACCTTTGAATTTGAAAGAGAACTTGAATATGTAACAAGAGAGGTTCCCACCAAGACCTTGAATGATTGGGATGAGCTATGAATGAGCAAGAGAAAACACCATTACATGGTGAATTTTGGTCAACAAAAGTGAAGGAAATGAAGTTTTCTTTGATTTTTCCTTACCTTGAAGCAAAGGTGATCAACAAGGCACAAAAATATAGACTCAAGCTCCTTACATGGTGAATCTCCATGGCACCGAAATGAGGCTTTTGAAGATTTGAAAAGATAGAAGTGTAGAGCTTTGCCTAACTAAGACAAATATGGTCTTAGAATTGAATTTGGATCATGGAGCTAGAAGTTACAAGCTATGGAAGTTGGAGATGGTGTGGTTTGCTGTAGCAAAACCGATGGAGCTTGGGAGAAGATGAAGAAATCGATGGTGAGTGAAGGAGAATAAGAGAATGAGGTGAGAGGGTACACTTTATTAAGATATTTATGTTTAAAAGCAAATAGTTCTTTTGCTTTATTACTTTCCTTAGTTATTTGATTGGTCAAGTGTGGTGAGTCACTCATGAAAAACCGGCCCCCATCATCTACTTAGGGTAGTTTGGTCTTTGTTGACCAATTAACTTACTTATATTGACTTATGTCATAAACTAGCATATTTTGGTTACTATTCACAAAAACAAGGCACATTCTTGTGAAATTTTTGATTTCCCATTGATTTAGACCTCCAAATGTGATACTAAGTAGTACACATGTTAATTAAAGAGTAATGATGGACATTTAGCCATTCAAAACTCATTTACAAGACAATTTTTCAAAAATGTGCTTTAAGACTCCTTAAAGCACATTTTGTGTTTTAACTTGTTTTCAAGCTTGGTTTTCTTTGGTAATTGGTTTTATATGTTCATTAACATATAATTAAGGTATAGGTATGACCTTTAGGTCTTATACAAACTTATCCCAAGCTTAGAGCACATTTTTGCCCATATTGACTTTAAGGTATTTATTTGTGTTTATTTTTTTAATTGTCTACCAAGGTTTCCTAAGGACTTAATTAGCCTTATTAAATCATAATTGAATATTATTAAGTCTTGGTAGGCTCTTTGGGTCCTAACCAAGTTCACTCCAAGCTTAGAGCATGTTTTTGCTCAAGCTGTGTCTTAGTGCTTTATTGCATTTTACTATGGTTTAAGTTGTTCACTGATGTTTCTAAGGCACTTTTTAGCCTTTACATACCATAGTTTAAATGTTTAACAACATATCAAGGTTTGGGGTATTTCAATCTACCCCCCTTAAAAGAACTTCGTCCTCGAAGTTCACACTTCCCACACATCATTAGATTAGAACACAAGAATCACTTGGAAATAAACTTCCATAACCAAACATACTTTACATCACAACCTCGGACTTAACGGTCCGGGTACATATACACATCCATACATAACATAACATACTCACATGATAACCTCGGACTCAATGGTCCGGGTATCTTAACAACATTTGCACATACATACAACCCTTAGACTCTTGGGTCTGGGTACCATAACAACCTTTAGACCCATAGGTCTTGATAACATAACAGCCTTTAGACACATAGGTCTATGTAACACAACACATTTAGACTCATAGGTCTTAATAACATACACTTTTGGAACTCAATGTCAAAATAATCTTTATTACACATACCACACAACATGTCATAGCATGTATAACAATCAAAAATGTCTTTGATATACACTGTGATCCCGCAGAACCCGGTCGCGATGGACACCTTCCGTCCCCGTTCCTTTGGGAGATCAAAGCAATCACTTAAATTTAAAATTTTTCCTTGTGAGGTTAAGTAAGAGAACTTTAATTATGTAAAGTATCTATCGCCGTTTTATAAATTCCAATTCAAAATCCTTTTTGAAAACACATACAACTCCAAGTCCAACTTATGCTCTTTGCTTCTTTTCTTAGCGTGGTTAATTGTGACCACTTAAAGGAACTTCAAGAATCATCCAACCCTGATGTGATCAGCATCAATGTTGAACTATCCTTCCACCCCAATTTGTGTTCGGCTTCCCTTGATCTCATGAAATCAAGTTTCACCTCCCACTTCGATTTCAAACAACAACTAATTCAAGCATATCCCATTTTTCTATCTTTTAAGTCATTCTAGTCATAATCATACATCTCCAAAGGATAGAACTCCGTCCATCTATTATCTCCATTCACTTTAATGCTATTACCTAGGGAATCTTATTCTCACTAGGTTCTATGTCGGTTTCATACCCTTCCATGAATCACTATATTGTATATATATACACATATTTTATCAAAATACAACACACAGTTTCACATTTAGTGTCATATGAACATATAATGTCAGGGTTTTAGTTCCCCGGGAGTTTCTCTACTCCCCACACTTGTACTATCACACACAACTGTTACAAATAGACACACTTATCACAATGGTATTCGCATCTTCTGTGCGCAATTACCACAATTAAACCATGAATGAATGTGTATGTTTACGTAACACACACACCAATCATCAAAACAATTATTTTGTGCTATGCACAATATAGGTCACATACACTACGTACACTTGTACGGTAATACACACTAAGTGGTTTTGCGCTCTACCCCCCTTAAAAGGGATTACACCCACGTAATCAATCACTGAACATTGGCTTAAAATGTTCTGCCGTCGTGAAGTGTTTTAACTTCCACGCGGTCTGTTATACAATGTGTTCTGGTTAGAGGATCTTAACCATATTGGCGGTTTAGTCCCTAAACCAAGAATTCTCATTGGAGTTTGTTTAACTCTTAGCTGGTTTCGGTTCTGGCCTGTGAGGCTTCTAGGCATTAATAATTAGCCATTCACTCATATTCACCATGCACATTCAACACTTGGATTACTGGCTCACTAGTTTCTGCTGCGAAACTCTAATAACTGTAGGGCTTAGTTGGCTCCATTCGTTATTCTTACTGTATTGTACATCTCCCATTATCGTCTTTATCTTGGTAATAACAGTTTCTCAACCGACGCGTGGTATCTCTTACCGTGAGCGAATTCGGTGAGTTTCAAGACTTCCCATCCACTTCTCTAATAACTTACTGCGTAAACTGCCACGTGTTTCACAATGATTGACTTGATTGCTTCCGACTTACTGTCGGTTGAGGTTGAGCTACTACCTAGTGTGTAGTGCTCTCTCGGTTATTTCCTGCACTTGAGGTATATTCCATACCGATATTTGGTAGTTAGTGCTACTGTAGTCACTTACTGTTAATCATGCCTCCATATTTGGTCCTGTACAAGTACTCTTCCATTGGTACGTCTTTGCATTTTCCATGCATCAGTCACTATGGCGTTATAAGCCGCTTCCTGTTTCCACCACAATTAACATTTCCCGAATCCTAGCTATCGCACTCGATCATTACTGCACAAATGCAATACCAAAACACTCAGTCGTACAGAGTGCAGAGGCGTAAACTCTTGACAGTAAATCTCTTATGCGATTCGCAATGGAATTCACACTGTCCTTCACTGAGACTCTTATCTCGTAATACTTGCTACTGGCTTACTGCCTAGTTATTTGCTGTCACTTACCTTGCATCTCCACTGAGTCTAACTCGTAACTGGTCTTACCTGCCATATTATTATTCAACAACACTTATACAACGGTCGCTTACTGCGCACCGTGCTCTTACTTATTGTATAACACTAACTTATATGGTATTCACTGCCATATTAACTCCCACACATATACTTACATCCTTCGTATTATGATTCGTCATTCCTTTGGATGACTACTGAATGCTCCTTGAGCGTAGCTCACTCGAGTTACAAGCTGCCGTTATTCCGCCGGGTGCTTCACATGCTACTAAAGTAACTGTTTTCTCGTAATATCAACATGATCGATCCTTAACATATTTCTTGAACTTGGTTCACATTACTACCGCTCCTGCGGTCTCACAATATCGAGAGGTATCCCCACTCTTAATGCAGTGGTTCGTTCTCCACTCTATTCACTTATACAACATAAACTTCTGCAATCAATCTAATTTACATAACACATTTTATTTGTGGCTTATGAGCCTTACTGCTTCGAGCTCTGCTCATTGTAGGCTACTCATACACATTTACTTTCCTGTACAACATTACATGGTTTGGATATCATATTGAGCTCCATGACAAGGTCGTTGCATTCCGTTTCCTTTCATGGGATGCCCCTTAGGATTGTCAGTCCGTCTCCTGACAACTTATGTCTAAACTGGGTGTTAGTTTCAACCCTTGTGTTTCTGTCATGTCATTTCGTACAATTATCGTTGATGTGAACACCCTTCAAGGATTGCTCTTGGGTGTTGCTAAGTTATGCCTTACATCTGGTTCACACTTATTGGTATATTCAGTTAGCCATGCCGTTTGCGTTCTTAACTGGCTTATTATCCTCTTATGTGAAGATCAACATTTCCTGGTAGTGTAGGTACTCATTCTGGGAGTTTTATCCCGTTCATTGCACACTAATGTGTCCACATTAGGCATCTGCCTTGCCATGCACAGGCTGGGTCTCCGTTCCAGCTATCATGTTTATCCCTGGGATCCTTAAGACATATGCTATGTCTTTACAATAACAGTTAGTGCACTTCGTATTCCCTGACTCTTAAACATTTCCTTGAAACAAATTCACTAACTCCTTTAGTCTCGTTAAATCAACTGAGTTCCTTTACTTCAACCATTCTCGGTAATTCTTTGCTCTTGATTGACTTACACTGCTGACCGTAGTACGGAGTCGACTACCTCCCGTGTTCCGGACTCTACTCGTATACATATGTGGGGTACCATGCTGATACATTGCTACTTACCCAACTAACCCATAAGTAGGCTGTCAGGCCCACAAGCTCCTATCGGAGTGCGGTGTCCCACATTACAGTTGGTACACTCGTAGTGTCCGTCACACGCCTAGGTGAAGTATTCTGTTGTCAACTCCCTTATATTGTCCTGTGACAATATGCATTCCCTGCTTCCCGAACTTAATCAAGGGAAGGTTTATCCACTGTTGTATCACTATGAACTCCATCCATTCCCTGGGTCGCTACCGTTAGGGATGTCAATCTTGACCCGAACCCGAAACCCGACCCGAAACCGACCCGTAAAAAGCCGGGTTCGGGTTGAGATTTTTGACCCGAAATGATTTTCGGGTCGGGTTCGGGTTGGGTCATTGAAACCCGCTTCGGGTTCGGGTGAACCCGCTAACCCGTAACCCGAAAAAAATTTAATTAAAAAAAAAAATATGTATATTTAATGATTTAATTAGTATTTAATGATTAATTATGACTGAAATAAACATTTAATCAATAACATATTATTATATATTTTACATAATAATTAGTTAATATTATAGTATTATATTTTTTTTATTAAATAATCCAAAATTTTAAATTTAAATAATTTTTTTAAAAAACGGGTCGGGTTCGGGTCAACCCGCTCCGGGTTCGGGTTAAAGAAGTAAACCCGCTCGGGTTCGGGTCGGGTTCGGGTTGACCAAAACTGTTTTCGGGTCGGGTTCGGGTTGAGCTCAACCCGACCCAAAACCCGATTTTGACACCCCTAGCTACCGTTGGGTTTACGGTTTGGTTTAAAAGAAGGTTAGAAATAAATATTGGTTTGAAAGAAATTCGGTTTGAAAGAAAAGAGTTTGAAATCAATCTGAGTTGAAAGAAAAATTCTCATGGTTTCACAATGCCTTCTTCCCTTAACCAAATCTAGCTTCTTGCTGACTGGTGTACTTCCAATTACAAAGGTTAGGCTGTTAAGCCCTTCCACAGTTATGATGATCACAGTTAACTTCGTGGTACTTTACTAAGTACTTCGTATTTGTTTAAACTTTCCCGAACAGCCCTATATGCTAACTGGCTATTGGTTCAACACATACCGGTTGTGGTATAGTTTTTACCCGCACTGTCATCAATGGCCTTGTTGGCCCTCACTTGATCCTACAGTCTTGACAATTAACCCTCTGGGCGACTTCTCACTGTCTTCACATGATAATCATTAACTGGGGTGTTCCCCATTCTTGGAGTCCCCTTTTACTTAGTATGTATCCTCTCGTAGCCCACTCACGCCCTTGTGTGGTTGGTTATTGAGACTTGTCTCTTGTTTGGGCACTACGTTGTAGTTCCTTTGTCGATTGGTATACCGTTGGTGTATCATTTAACAACTGTGGTCCCGTAGACACTCGTCTCGGGTTTCATTAATCCACTTCTTGCCTGTTGCATGGTTGGTGCGTTGCAAGCTGATCATTCTCGACTGCTCGGCATGTCGACCCAGGTTGCCGGAAATTCTATTCTATTATACACAAAATTCTTCATTCTTCGCTATTTAATGCGGTTAACATTGTTCAGATGGAAACCGTCTCCGGGATTCCCACTTTTCGGGATCTACCGTATGACAGGTTCTCGTACCTTAGAGGTACTTAATAACAGCCAGATCGGGTATTCCCGAGTATGAGAGGACTTTCATCTCTCTGGCGTTGTTTCCCAAGTTATAAAACAGGGATTGTGGAGGGCGGGTTGGACACTGTAGGTTTCTAGTACACACTGGTTACTCCTAACTAGCGTATCTCCACGCTATCACTAACCCTTAACCCAAAGTACTAAAATCCTAACTCGGTACTTCCTAAGCTCGGTAATTCAGTCATCAGAGCGATACTTCGCTCTAATACCACTTTTTGTAACACCCCATCCAACATTAACACACTTACAACAAACTGCAGCGGAAAACATACTTCATCACATTACTTAACTCGCTGGTGTTACACGCCGTTAACCACCCACGTGGCTAACAAGGCTATTACATATACATTGTATCGGTCTGATGGACTAGATTTCCGAGCGACTACACATTATTATCTCTTTCCATTAACAACAACAACAACATACACCTTTCGACTGTACCGAGGATTCACAAACTAATGCCGATAACAATTTCGGTCTTACTACACCTACTGTACATATATAACTTAAAAGATTACCCATGTACATACGACTACCCCGTCCTACTCTCGAACGGCTTCCAGCTCCTTGTACCTGAAAATAGGAAAAGAAGAGAAAAGGTGGCCCCCCAGGGGCTCAGCACCTTTGCTGGTATGGTAATCCCGCAGCCCGCATGCTACCGGGCCACGCACAACTATTTGTCGTTTAGCATGCGGTTGATTATATTTGAATCATGCATGTAAACTACATATACACAACACACACTGCACAACAATGGCTCATTAAAACAGCCAACACAACTACACTTAACAGATCACTCATTGTGATCTTTAACCCTAGAGTGTTCTCCTTTAACGGAGCTATTTCCTTAATAGACGACACATACCACCAATCGGGTTATCCTTAAATGCCTCTTACAATAAACTGGAATTCATATCCATAATCCACATCTTAAAACATATCACAACACATCGCAATAAGAATTGCAGCAAACAATACAATACATAAACATAACGGGAACGGTTTCCTTTATGAACCGGCCCAAACATTCATTCACTTGTAGCCTAGAGAATGTTGCCAGTTCATGATAAGCTCGTTACATAATCGTTACCGTCTCGTTAAATGAACGGATAACTTAACACAAGGTGCCTCGGATATAGTGATCCAAGCACACCGAACAAACATATACATAGTATGCCCCTGTGGCCCGACGTGAGTCAGTAAAATAGCATTGGTTAAGCTAAAGGGAAGGTTGGAAAACAACCATAACATACAGAGAGGATCGAACCTGATATGACAACGACCCCCATACTCACACGCGTGGCCGGAACAGACCGGACTCCTCACTTCCCCCGTTAGCACTTGTTAGTAGTTCAACATTGAACTCAAATAACGAATCACAAACATTGGGTTAAGTCTTGTTAGACACACACAAGGGAAGGGAGAGTCATACATTCACACACACATCACATGACTAACTCACGCATAGCGTGGTTAGAACGTTCCTTAGGTCAGAAACGTTATCACCGGATACCGTTCTCTAACGTTTACCTAATAATGGTTAAATACCCGTTCTCTTATCTGTTTACCTATATATGGTTACTACCTTCTCTCATACATTCGTTACCGGTATCTGGCACGTAACACACACAACAACATGACGTGTAAACTCTTTCATGATTTATCTTATAACGTGGCAAACATACAGAAAAACACATTGGCATACAAGCCGGTGTAATCCGGTAGGACACAGGTTGCAAGAAAACCATACCTGTCACCGGAGTCCACTCTATCATGTCCACTTATGTTCCTCGAACATTCTCGAAAACTGGTAACATTACATGTACTTTTATTAACATCGGGGTAACATGATTGTTTAAAGTCTAATGCTCATAACTTATCCCCGTTAACTAGTCAAATAACTTCATTTTTTAACTTGTTTTACTTTTACATTTTAATACAACTTTTCCCCCACTAAATTGTCATTATAACTCACTTAACATGTCCTTAACAATCTTATAACACCATTACTTAATAATCCCCATCATCCCATAACCTTAAACAATGTTTTTGGTCCATACAGCGCCTTGTCCGGACTTCCCAAGTCCGGACACTGTTCGAGGCTCAAATGGGTGTAAACAGACAACTGTCCGAACATGCGTCCGAGTTTCCCAAGTTCGGACGCTATTCGAGGCCAAAACAGAATATAGAGATAGGTGTGTCCGAACGTCCAAGTTCGGACGGTAGTTCAGACACTGGTCGAGGCTTAGAAGACTTACGCGCAACAGGGCATGTCCGAACGTCCTTGTTCGGACGGTAGTTCGGACGTGCCCAAAACTCCATTTTCTATACCTTTAAACACTTACTCATTTCTTGCCTAAATGCTCAACACTTATAGTATTTCCCCCCTTAGGTTTATAGCATGTCCCCACACACTATCTAGCCCACCAAAATACTTTATGTCCTTCCAAGAATTTTCTTCACAAGTTCAAACATCTTCCTTACCTAAACATCATTTCCTCCTTGTACATCAACATTACCTAAACCTTAACAAACTCCTCCAAGACTTTGGTACATCCCAAAACACCCATTGGATTTCTAGAACTTCCAAGATAATGCCTAAATCCTTTTTGCCTTCTAAAACACCTTAATGCACCTTTCTTTCCCTAGTAAAACACTTAATCATTCTCAACACTTCCAAACTCACCAAAACTCTTTTTAAACACTTAGAACTTCTTATACATTATCTAAATTTTGACATGGGTTCTTCTAGCACATTGCTATACCAAAGCACATAGCTTTCACCATTAGACATTCAAGAACACCTAAATCCATCAAGAGTATTCTCACACACAAACACTTAGGTTTTCACCCTTTCACAACCAAAAACACTTAATCACTTAATACACATTCCTTACACACAAACATATTGTTTTTCCTTCTTTAACCATCCAAGACACTCATCTTCACAAAGAATGTTCTTTACACACATCTAAATCCTTAAACTACACTACATCACAATATAGTGCATAAACTTAAATTGCTTGACACTTAGGTCCTTAAATAATGTGGCTCTTAGGCCCTTAAATTGCATAAACCTTAAACACTGAATTTCCCACATAAATAATGCCTTTGACCTGCAATTACATGCAACAACACATATGCCCTTTAATAGTTTCCTTGAGAGCATTTTACTAGGTCATTCACCATTGGCTCCTTAGGTATTTTATTAAGCAAATCAAGCTCATTTTTCCTAAGGCATTTAAACTACATTGAGATAGTTTGTTTACCTCTTTTCCTCTCAAACTTCTTTCTTGTTTCCTTGTACCGAAAATCAGCAAGGAGTTTGATCACTTGTCAACTTTCTAATCAATACACATATAAGGGTAATGAGCTTAAGAATTCACACTTAACCCCATATACAAACCCTAGTTTAACATAAGTGTTTTAATACACTAAAATGATATTTACCTTTGAATTTGAAAGAGAACTTGAATATGTAACAAGAGAGGTTCCCACCAAGACCTTGAATGATTTGGATGAGCTATGAATGAGCAAGAGAAAACACCATTACATGGTGAATTTTCGGTCAACAACAAAAGTGAAGGAAATGAAGTTTTCTTTGATTTTTCCTTACCTTGAAGCAAAGGTGATCAATAAGGCACAAAAATATAGACTCAAGCTCCTTACATGGTGAATCTCCATGGCACCGAAATGAGGCTTTTGAATATTTGAAAAGATAGAAGTGTAGAGCTTTGCCTAACTAAGACAAATATGGTCTAAGAATTGAATTTGGATCATGGAGCTTGAAGTTACAAGCTATGGAAGTTGGAGATGGTGTGGTTTGCTGTAGCAAAACCGATGGAGCTTGGGAGAAGATGAAGAAATCGATGGTGAGTGAAGGAGAATAAGAGAATGAGGTGAGAGGGTACACTTTATTAAGATATTTATGTTTAAAAGCAAATAGTTCTTTTGCTTTATTACTTTCCTTAGTTATTTGATTGGTCAAGTGTGGTGAGTCACTCATGAAAAACCGGCCCCCATCATCTACTTAGGGGTAGTTTGGTCTTTGTTGACCAATTAACTTACTTATATTGACTTATGTCATAAACTAGCATATTTTGGTTACTATTCACAAAAACAAGGCACATTCTTGTGAAATTTTTTATTTCCCATTGATTTAGACCTCCAAATGTGATACTAAGTAGTACACATGTTAATTAAAGAGTAATGATGGACATTTAGCCATTCAAAACTCATTTACAAGACAATTTTTCAAAAATGTGCTTTAAGACTCCTTAAAGCACATTTTGTGTTTTAACTTGTTTTCAAGCTTGGTTTTCTTTGGTAATTGGTTTTATATGTTCATTAACATATAATTAAGGTATAGGTATGACCTTTAGGTCTTATACAAACTTATCCCAAGCTTAGAGCACATTTTTGCCCATATTGACTTTAAGGTATTTATTTGTGTTTTATTTGGTTTAATTGTCTACCAAGGTTTCCTAAGGACTTAATTAGCCTTATTAAATCATAATTGAATATTATTAAGTCTATTAGGCTCTTTGGGTCCTAACCAAGTTCACTCCAAGCTTAGAGCATGTTTTTGCTCAAGTTGTGTCTTAGTGCTTTATTGCATTTTACTATGGTTTAAGTTGTTCACTGATGTTTCTAAGGCACTTTTTAGCCTTTACATACCATAGTTTATATTTAACAACATATCAAGGTTTGGGGTATTTCAATTACCCACTCCCTTTCTATCCCTTCTTGTCTTGGAAATAAAGGTTTCTCAATCGTCGCTTGGTATCTCTTACCGTATGCGAATTCGATGAGTTATAGATTTTCTCTCCAATTCTCTGGAAATCTATTTCGTATACCGTTGTATACTTCGTGATTATTCACTTACTTTTCCCGACTTATTGTCGGTTGAGGTCAAGCTACTACTTAGTATGTAGTGCTCCCTCGATTAATTTTATGTTTGTTTACTTGTTTCTGTACAAGAATTCTTCATTCATACTACTCTGTATTTACCATCCATCGGTCCTGGGACCTGTGGGTTACGGCCCACATTCTTTGTGCATCCTTGGCCAACGGCCGCACGGTTATTTCTCTAGATTCTCACTCAATAGGCTTTGTTGACATTTCTCAATTCCTAGCTCTCCCACTCGATCATTACCGCACAAGTGCAATACCAAAACACTCAGTCATACAGAGTGCAGAAGCGTAAACCCTTGGCCGTAAATCTCTTGTGCGATAGGAATGAATATGTCTCCTTTACCAACTTTTCTCATCAGCTTCATATCACTATCTGATTACACTCTTACAATGGTCGCTCGCTGCGTACCATGCTCTTACTCATTAACAACACTCGCTTATATGGCATCAGCTACTACTTTAGTTTCAGCTCATGCATTCCCGCCATTTATACTATGGCTTGCCATTCACTCGGCTCAATGGAATATACTACTCTAAACTCTTTACGCTTATTGCGTATTGTTTACTCTACAATTCATATTGTACACATACAGTGTTTACTACTAATCCGATTGCTCTCTCGGTTTCCTTCCACTGCTATCAAAGCCTTCCTACATACTATCTCTGTTCGAATTACTCCTCGGAAATAGACACATGCTCAAGTTTCTCTACGCCGCTCTAGCGGTTTCACATTACATTCTCAAGTGGTAGCCTTTCTCTGGAGGATTCACACAATTGCCGCTCCCTAGGCCCCACAATAACGAGGGGTATCCCCATTGTAAGGTAGTGGTTTATTCTCCACTATTGCTCCTATGCCTATATGCGTAGGTTTGCAACGTTTAGATCTACGAATGGTAGTTGGTTTACCGGCTTACAAGCCGCATTGCCTCGCCATGCCCTATGCAGGCTGTTTATGCAAGTTTCTTCTTCTCCATATACCATCAAATGGTTTGGAGGTATTACTGGGTTTTCGATATGATTGTTTCATCACGCTTTCGTACCTGGAAGTCCTTTTTAGTATCTTGATATTAATCCATGCCTTTTGGCAATTATGGTGTTCCCTTGTTAAGTGGGATTTCTTCGAGGTTCTACCCGAGTGTTCGATTTACACTTGTGTTCTCAACACGATGTTTCGTTTAACTACTGTTGACTCGGGCACCCTTCACGGATTGCTCCTGGGTGTTACTGAGTTACGCCATTACATCTGGCTTGAACTCATGGGTATGTTCAGTTCCTTTACTCCACCTTGTGGTTACATATAGTTCGAATTATCCCGTTTAGGGTTGTAATGTCTCCCATTATTGGGTAGATCCTTGGTACTTTTCCTTTATCTTCTTGGTCAGGTCGTCATTCTCTTCAGTGAAGTATATTATGGGAATTCTATCCCCTTTATCGAACATTAAATGTTCATTTTAGGCATTCGTCGTATGGCTTACGCTGGTATTCATTCCAGTTATTATGTATTTCCTGAGACAAATCCAATGTCTATAGTACTCTGTGCTTTCCGCACTTATTAACGCTATATCCTTAGGTCCGTCACCTTACTAGGTTCTAGACTCCTTTAGCTTGGTAAGCTTCTTTGTGTTCTCCGATCATTCGAGGTGTCCAGCTGTCTTGGTTTAAATTGGCTCTTTCGTCCGTAGTATGGAGTGGCTACTTCCCGTGTTACGTACTCTACTTGTATACATACATGGAGTATCTCATTGATACGTTACCACTTACCCGACTAACTCATAATTGGTCTGTCAGGCCCGCAAGCTCCTTCGGAGTGCGGTCGTTCCATGTCTCGTTTGTGTACACTTGTAGTGTCGGTCACACGCCTAGTTGAAGTATTCTGTTGCCAACTCCTCTTATATCGTCCTATGATAAATTATCGTGGTTCTCTGGTTTGGTTTTAAAATTTGGGGTTTTTTGGAAAATTTACGTTTGAAAATAAAAATCTTCACGGCATTTTGATGCCACTTGCTTCTTACCAGGTCTAGCTTCTCACCGACTAGTATTCTCTTAGTACAATGGTCAGGCCATTCGGCCTTTCCAAATTTTCATTTTAAAAACTCTTAGGGTTTGGTGGTGTTATATTGGCTTCTCTCGCCACATTGGTACTTTGTTAAGTACTTCTTGCTTGTTAACGTTCCTCTTAACGGTCTCGTTATTGCTGCACTTGCCGTGGCAAGTGCGCGGTACAGGCGGTTTTTGGGATAACTCGTACCGGTTTCGGTAATGTTCACATTATATTTGGTAGCCTTGTCGGGTCTTCCTTGATCTTTTAGTTGGATAACTACTCCTTAGAGCTGCTTCTCATTCATCTTGAGGTGGTTGTCATTCATTTAGGTGCTTCTCCACTCTTGGAGTTCCTCCTTTACTTAGTTCTATGTTCTACCTCGTTGCTCGTTCCCACGTCTTTACTGTGGTTACCGAGGTTTAACTCATTTGAGTACTACTTCTGTAGTCTTATCCGGGTATATCCCGTAGTTATGCTCATAGCTGTCTAAGCTATATCAGTTAAATATTGCAACCTCTTCGGGTGTGGCAGGGTGGGTGTACCTACTCTTGACTAGACTCTTAGTCAATTGGTATACCGTTGGTGGTATTATTTAACTATGGTGGTTCATAGGCACGTGTCCCGGTTTCATTACTTCATCATTCCCACCTCGTTGCACGATTGGTGCTAGCCTTCTTGCTGCTACTCGACCAGCCGGGTTCTCGCGACTGCTAAGCTTGTCGCCCCAAGCTGCCAAAGACTCTAGTCTCCTTTGAATAGGATGTCTCGATCTTCCGCCATTGAGTGCGGTTATTGTCGTTCCAGCGGGATCCATCTCCGAGATTTCCGGTTCTCGGGATCTACCGCATGACAGGTTCTGGTTCAGCTTGAAGTATTTAACAACTGCCAGATTGGGTTTTCCCGTCTCTTTGGCGTTCTTCTCCGAGCTTTTTAATACGGGGGTTGTGGAGGGCGGGTTTGGTATTGTAGGTATCCACATCATACTGGAAGTTCCTAACTAGCGCATCTCTCACGCTATCACTCAACCCTTAGCCCTAAGTCTCTAATTCCTAACTCGGTATTTCCAGTCATCAGAGTGATACTTCACTCTGATACCATTTTTGTAACACCCCAACCGTTAAACACGTCATTACCTTTAAAACTGTCACAAATTACACTTACTCACGCAGCGGATCTCTATTACAACGAAGGGTGATACAATGCCGTTAGCCACCCATATGGCTA
Source organism: Limonium bicolor (assembly GCA_023374045.1). Lineage (NCBI taxonomy): Eukaryota > Viridiplantae > Streptophyta > Magnoliopsida > Caryophyllales > Plumbaginaceae > Limonium > Limonium bicolor. The sequence continues at coordinate 254,919,152 of CM041776.1, read as the reverse complement.
ACCAGATCTATCTCACATACAGTACAGTTTGATGGACTGGAACAATCAAGTACACAATACAATACTCAAATCATCTCTTTACTATACCGAGTCTACAATATACGGATGCCGACAACATATTCGGACTTACACCTCATTCAAGTACAAAAGTAAAATAAGATCTATCTACCCATGTTTAACCACCGACCCCGTCCTACTCTCGAACGGTATCGTCTTCGGTGTACCTGAAAGATAAAAACAATGCCCATAGGGGCTCAGCTTTACGCTGCATATGAAATTCACATACCCCGAGTGCTAACCGGGGTACGCCGACTACTTTTATCGAGAGCATGAGATTCGTTTTAATATAATCAACATGCAACATAGCAATACATTACATATGTACACTACACAAGGGTTCACATTCAACCATGGAATTCAATCCTTAGCTAACATAACAAGGTTGTTAGTTGTGTTCATTTTACTCTTAGGCCTTGAGGGTTATACCTCACTATGCCTCGGTTACTTGTTCGATAACTCACCCATACACTTGGGTTACTTAATCTTATTCTCACCCATCCTCTCGGGTTACATATTCTTATTCTTACCCATTCTCTCGGGTTACTCATTCTTATACTCACCCACACTCTTGGGTCATTACTCTCTATCGCACCCACTCTCTTGGGCTACTTATACTTATCCCACCCACACTCATGGGTTACTAATACTCAACCTCGCGTAGTTCTCGAGACACTACAGGTCTCCTATGCACTTCTCGCTTGTTTCTCTTAATACATACTTAAGCCTAACTCATGGCTTTCGAGCTTAGTTTTACTAGCTCCCGGAACTCGCTCTTAGTTCCTACTACCTTCGCATAGGTCCGACTACTCTCAGACTTCTCACATTCCCATACACTCCTCTCTCGGAGTTATAATTTATTTAGGCATAATAGTCTAGGAGCATCTCCCTCGATGTTCCTAATGATTATGGAACATTACTTAAATTCGGGTAATCTTAGTTTCGAGGGTTACCCATACATTTCATATACTTATCTTTTCGGTTATTTTCTTATACCGGGTAAAATCCTCTTATAGGAGGTCGACCATGTCTCAAGGGAGTTACTTAGTCCCTTAGGTCTCTTTTACCTTTCTTATAAGTTCACATCATTGGACCAACTTCAATCCTCTCGATGGAGGTTCATTTATCTCTCCACTCTTATTTATTTCGTGGATTGTTTCATTATGGTTTTCTAACCGTTATCGGGCATTTACTCAAACCGTACATCTCCTCACATTCTAGGGAGTTCATATGTTTGCGTTATCATTATACTTTAATCGATAGCTTGTGTGTGTTTGCATATTTCCATTGTCTATGAGACTACCCGATCTACGGGATTCTAGTCAATCGATACTCACTATGAGTCGGTCTATGCACTACGTTAGACCACACCGACATACAAGTATGTTAGCTCATACAACATACAACAAGGCATACATAATCAAACAATGGATTATTTTCATGCTTTAATCTTGATTAAGCCGGCACACAAACACACAAATCAACGTAACTCGGTTAGTACGCGGGGTATGAGAAAATCATACCTTTCACCGGGGTTTTTACTTTTACCGTGTCATCTCACCATGCTCGGTTCACACCCGATCCTCTGATAATGTTCCAAACACTATTATTAATACTAAACTCATACGGTACATAATTAAATGCTACTCCCGTACTTACCCCGTTAACCCGTTATCTCGGTTTTACTCTTGTTAACTTAGGTTCATACTTCTCATTAACTCCTAGCACTTGTTTACACTTCTTATGACCTTTAATAGTCACCAAACAAGGCCTAATCATCATCTAAAACCATTACCAATCAATTCCCCATGTTTAGAACCCATTAAAACACATTCTGTTCAATTTTTATAGTGGTCCGGGTTTATGTCCGGGGTTACAAACCTAGACCAAACACTGGAATCAGTTTCTGTCGCATTTTTCATGTGGTCCGGGGTTACAAACCCGGACCAAACCCTGTTATGACTTTCTGTCAAAATTTACAGTTTTTCACCAGTTTTCAACCCCTAATTCACCTCTAATCATTTCCTAATCATTCCACATGTTTTCTACATGTTTAAACACCTTTAAACATATTTTAAACCTCCTCAAAACATAGGTTTATTCCTTACTCAAATTCTTGCTCAAATTCTACAAATTCCATTCTCTCTGTTACACTTGCACACTTGTGCTACAGATTTTTACCCCCTTGGCACTTGCATTATTATTTCTCACTCTATTTGACCATTCCCAATATTCCAAGACAATGCACTTCTCATGCCAAGGTTCATGCCTCACTCTTAAAGCCTTAACTCCTCATCCTTTTTCTAAAACTCCCAAGGCACTTAACAACTTCTTTGGCTCCAGATTTTGCACAAATCTCCTCTCCTTGAACAAGCATTCCCAAAGGGTTTACTAACCCAATTCAATCTCCATTCGTACCTAGCTAACCCTAGGTTATACTTTACTCAAAACATCACTAAAATCACTTAGATTTCTACCAGAATTTCGCCATAGTCCAGCTACTTTTCTAACATTGCCCAAAACTCATACCACCATTTAAATCAACCTAAAACTAGCCAAACCACAAGGGTTCTATCAGCACACATATAAATCCATTAATACTAATCAATTCTCCAAATACCACACAATGCATAATTCATAAAATGCATAGCTCTAAAATCAAACACTAAATTCACAAATGTTTTCTCACTTGCATTATTTCTATGCAAGCACATTATTACCACAACTCAAGTGGGGTTCATTTATTTTATTTACCCATCCCAAATTCTAATACATATAGAATATACATTAGGGTTGGTTTCTTACCTTGAATTCTCTTAAGTATCCTTTAAATACTCTTCTCCTTTTCTCCTCTTCTCATCCACCCAAAATCGGTCATGGCAAATCACTTGCCCAATTCTCTAGACCAATGTATCATTGGACATAAGGAGCACTAATTAGCTCTCTTAGCTTGTGAGGATAATTCATGAATTCAAAAAGGGGCTTAAGGCATGAAATTGGACATTACCTTTGGAAACCCTAGGATTGGTTTTGGCATGAATCAAAGGAGGAGCTCCAACCCACCATTGGAGACTTGAAGAATAGCTCAAAACAAGAAGAAGCAAGGCATTAAAACATGCCAAAATCGGCCAACGCAAGAGGGTGAAGGAAAATGATTTTTTCTTTGGATATTTTTACCTTGGATGAAAGAGGAAGCTTCAAGCTTCAAAATGGTGTGTTTTTCTCTTCAAATGGCCAACACCCACGAAAATGAAACTCATCCTTTTCGAATTTTGAAAAGAGAGAAGGGTGGAGCTTGATGAGGGGATAACAAATATGTAATTATTTTTGAGTTTGGAGCTTTAACAAAGCTTGGGCATGAACAGGAAGGTGGAGGAGCCATGGAAGGAGGTCCATTGTCGCCCAACACACACACACACACACACACACAGAGAGGGAGAGAGAGAGAGAGAGAGAGAGAGGAGGAGAAAATCGGTGGAGGAGGGGAAGAAGGAAGAAGAAAGGAAATGGAGGAGAGAAGGAGGGAAATGCTTTTTACCTTTTCACTTTTTACTTTTCCTTCTCTTTTCTTTTTCTTTTTCTTTCTTTCTTTATTTGTGTGTGGGTGAGGGGGATGACTCGCTAATAAAACCGGCCCCCTCTATATTAATAGGCTGGAGCATTTTTCGTCATTTACAGAAAACGCTCGTTATTTTACCCGGTTTGGCACTATTCACTAACCGGGCCCGTTTTTCGGATTATTCTTGTTTCTTTATTTTTAATGGCTATTAAGCTCCCAATAATACTTAATTATAGTTATATGATCAACCATAATTTTTTACGGGTCTATTTGACCACTTAAAGTCACGTTTTTAGGTTTTCTCAAAAAACGCGCTTTAAAACTCTGTTAGCGTTTTAATCCATTATTTGGATCCCTTTCTTCGGGAATCCATAAGCATTCCCTTCGTATACTCAAATTACCTAACTAAGCCTTTAATCCATCTAATCCGGACCCTAACCGAGGTCTTATACCTGCATATACTCATTTAATGTGCGTTTTTCGCTTTTCAAGCGTTTTCTCTTTTCTTTTGGTTTTATTCTCTTTACCATACTCTCTAGGCACCATTAGCCTTATATCACATTAGTGAAATTTAATCACCATTTTTAGATCTGGGGTATTAAAGGAACCAGAGCCGAAACTGAATCTGGTACATTTGATGTAAGGATGAATATGAAGAACCGAAATCGGAACATATGGAACCATCCCGGAACAGATCAAAATGATCATTAATTTCTACCTCCCCTTATGTTTTTTTTTTAAAAAAAATCAAATTTTGGATCCAACCTATAGAACCGGAACCAGTAAAGAACCGGACCGAATCGAACCAAATACACCCTAACTACAACATATAAGAGCTATGGAGGTAACTTTTATTGCCTCTGAATGTCAAAAAATTGCCTTTGTAGATATTTAGAGGCAATAGTTTTGTTGCCTCTAGGTTGCCTCTAAAGAGTCGCCTCAGTTGATTATGGAGGCAACTAAAACATTTGCCTCACTTGATTTTACCTATGGAGGCAACCGTAGTCGCCTCTATTGATCATAACATATTGGGGCAAGCATTATCTCGCCTCTATTGCTCTTAAACTACTGAGGCAACTAGATTAGCTTGCCTCCGTTGAGCTGTGTGTAGGTTTGTACAAAGAACAAGCAACAGAGGCAACCAAAGTGAATCGCCTCCATTGACATCTGACAAACGAGGCAAGGCTTCCAAGTTGCCTCGGTTGCTTTGTGTAGACAGAGGCAACCTTCTTCTACTCACCTCCGTTGATATCCAACAAATGAGGCAAGACTTTTTAGTCGCTTGTTGTATTGTGTACAGAATGAACACGGAGGCAACCTTCTATCTTCGCCTCTTGAGTCCTAACATTGAGGCAATAGAAAGTTGCCCCGTGATTATTTATTTTCAACAAAAATACTAAATTGATATACCAATTACGCGGCATTATTATTGCAGAAAAAGGATTTGTTAAGATCACTTCCAGGAATCAAAATTTCACAATTCGTCTTCCATTAATAAGATTTAGGTACATACACAAGTTTACCCAAACACTTAAAACAATTATCATAGGCTCTGATTCACAAAAACTTGAAGCCCCAAGCAGCTAACATTGAGAAAATTTCTAGAAAATAAATTAGCATAGTATCGCAATTCCCATAGATGATTTCCAGTTTGAATAATCTCCTCATATAAAGTAGGCATGTATCCGCAATTAACTTCCAATACTGCAAAAAAAGAAAAGAGAAAAAAGAATAGCAGAAAGTAAGATGTCAATTAAACTCATACAATGCTACTATTAAAACCCATTTGCTTTAGACTTAGAATTCCTTTCTCTTAGCTGATCTACATGTTCTTGGTTGGTGCCCATAAACTTATCCTATATAAAATCAAACCACATGCCGCACGTGTTTGCATCTCACATATATTAATTTTTTTAAAAGCTTGTAGATACGTACCTGTAAGTATGATCACACCAATTGAGTAAAAGCAGGCTGCAAAAACGGTAGAAGCAACTGGTCTTAATAAAGATGAAAACATATAATATATTACCAAAAGTTCAAGGATCGTCGAATGACACTGCAATTTCTAGAGCAATTATATCCAAAACAGTCGATTGGGTCAATATTTGCATACCAACATTGTCAGGTTTCAGACCTCAAACATTTAATTCATATATTAATGTTTTACTGTATACCAACATTTAATCAGCTTGGTCAAATAAGGTTATGCTACTGCTAAAAAACAACCAAGAATAGTACAAGGGAATGAAACTATGACTTACAAGGATGGAGAGTAGTAGGAAACTGAAGCCCACGAGCAGCAGGGTCACCATCACAACAATAATTTCCTCCCTTCTTGTACAAAAAATAGGCAACTCTGAGAAGGTCAAGAAGTACCTGCAACACTAAAATGTCATGTTGACGAGAAATAAAAATGTCAGTTACACAAGTCTAACTCACAAAAACTTACAGTGGAGTCCTTTCCTCCATTAAATCTTTGGGGTGTATTGAGAAATTAATAAAAGATTATGACAAGAACCAAAATAGCAGGCTGAAATATCTAAAGAAAGATTTCAAACTGAGATGCAGTCCATGCCTAAAGAACTTAAGGTCAGCTGCTGAATCCAATACATATGTTTATTTTCCTGTTATTGATGTCAATTATGTGTTTGCTGTTGAGTCCCTCTGTTTCATTTATAGTTATCAGGTTGTAGTTATTTAGGAGTTGAACATTTAACAGTAGCAGAAGCAGTTGGAGTATGAGCAAAATTAGAAGACTAAAATTGCAGGAAATTGTATTATTTAGGAAGAAACAACAGCAGCAAACGTCTTGCAAGATCCCATTTCATAATCAAGGCTTAAAAGCCGAACATTGACAGGCTTGAACATGTCCTATTAAGGCCCATTTACTGAAGCATCCAAGCCCACTGGTCACACATAATCTATCACAAGTTTTTTTAGATCAGTAAATAATCTATCACACGTATCTATGCTATACAACAAAAATTTTGAAGACCAGTAAATCCTCCAGTGTTAATGCTCCATTAATAGCGAATAAGAGTATATATGGAAGATAATGTTCAAGCTTCCATTAATAGCGAATAATCTATCACAAGTATCTAGTCTTTTTCTCTCTTTTTGGTCTAATAGAAGTGCCTACGACTAATTAAATGTTTGAATTGTGCTGTAAAATGAAAAAAAATTGTTGCTCACACTGTTTCAAATGCATCCATTTCCTATTGTACTCTAACTCGCTTAATTTATGGACTGTGTGACACTCTTATTAAGGACATTATCTCTTTTCTACAATACTTAATTTGGCAGACAACTTAGTTATAGAAGCAATATAAATAATGGTAAATGGTCTATTGAACTTTGTATTAGTACACTGACAAGTTGCTACCGTATACTTGGATTCTCTATTTAATGTGGCAGTCACTAATATAAATATGATTGTCGTTCAATATATTGGATACTTGGTTTCTCTGTTTAATGTAACAAATATAACGTTCTTCTTATGATTGCAAGAATTACCATTATGCAGGAAAAAGAAGCAAGGAAGGATTCGTAATGGAGGATATTATCTTTTGACTGCTAGAATTACCATTATGCAGGAAAAAGAAAGCAAGTCCGGGATGGAGGATATTTTCTTCTGATTGCTAGAATTACGACATTTATCCCTCACATCTATCCCTCACAACACTACTACACACAACTACCAGACCTGTACATACTACTAGTCTACTACCACGCCATACAACAACAACACCAGCACAATAAAGCAGAGAGAAAAGCGACAACGCAAGCCGAATGATATATTTCAGAAACAAAGGAGGCAAGGAAAGAAAGGGTAGCTCACCATGATATATTTCAGAGAAGCAAATGAGAAGGTGAACCTGCAAAATCCATGTGTTCTGCCATCGATTTGCTTCTCTAAGCTCGTAATCTTCTCCGGTGCATCTTTATCTTCCCCAAAATCCCTTTGAAGAACGAACATCTTCTATTGTTAGAATAATAGCCCACATGTCTTCTGTATCAGTTTACAATTCATTGTTAGCCCATACCATGTACACGGCCCACACATGTATATGTTACCGTTGTTGTACAAGTGTATATATTCAATGCAGATGCTTAACTTTGTTAAGCAAGTTATTAGGCAATATAATAAGCTCATAATTTCTCATGGTATCAGTTGTCAATAGAGATTAGAGCAACATAATCACATCATGCCTAATATCGGTCAATCAAGAAAAGAAACCCTTCTTTCTTCTTGAATCTCTTTCATCTCCTCATGGCCGACGGCAACCCTAATCCACATCCTCCCTCCGACAAACAACCACAAACGTCAGGATCTCACTCCGTCGACACCGGCAAAACCAGAGAAAGATAAAGTTCTTTACATTCACCCTTCTGACAGTCCAAGCTCCCTTCTCGCGCACAAGTTTGATGGCAAACGATTCGCAACCTGGAAGCGTTCCTTTCTTGTTGGTCTTTCCACGAAATCTAAAGTCGGCATCCTCAACGGGACTGTCACACGCAGCGATTACGACTCCGATAAGCAATTAGACTGGGACAAGGCAAATAGCATGGTGCTGGCTTGGCTATTCAGTGCCCTAAGCGACTCCATCAAAGAAAGTATCATCTACTACAACACCGCAGCTGAAGCTTGGGCAAATCTCTGCAAACGCTG
>CM041776.1:254752529-254910367 GCA_023374045.1 Limonium bicolor | reverse complement strand
GACAACTTAAAAAAAAAAACCTATTTTTACATGTGTATGATAATACACTAAAATCATATATGATTCATTAGTTTTGATATTATGATTCATTAAAATTGTTATTATGATTCATTAAAATTGATATTATGATTCATTAATTAATAAGTGGTGAATTAGATTACAAATTTGAACCCGATAAAAATCATTATTGTTTTGTAATGTATTATTATTGTTGTATGGTGTATTTTAAACCTTATACGGTGAATCATATATTTTTCTTACGTACCAAATATTGTTTTGTGTTGTATTATTGTTTAAAAATTTACTTTTTATATGTGACTGATGATTCACTAAAACGATGTTATGATTCATTAAATTTGATATTATGATTCATTGAAATTGGTATTATGATTCATTAACTAATAAGTGGTGAATTAGATAACAAACTCCGGAACCGATAAAAAATTATTATTGTTTTTAGTGTATTATTATTATATTGTAATAAATTTTAAACCTTATATAGTGAATGATGTATTTTTCTTACGTACCAAATATTGTTTTGTGTAGTATTATTGTTTTAAAGTTTTCTTGTTATATGTGATTGATGATTCACCAAAATGATGTTATGATTCATTAAATTTGATATTATGATTCACTGAAATTGGTATTACGATTCATTAACTAATAAGTGGTGAATTAATAACAAAATTCGGAACAATAATGAATCATTATTGTTTTGTGGTGTATTATTAATGTTATATGGTGTATTCTAAACTGTATGTGGTGAATCATAAGTGAAGTTGATATATGTTGATATGTACATATAACTAACATAAATTTTTAAACTTGTCAAAACATATCCATGATTGGTCTTGTTTCAAAGAGGTTGAATTTAGATGAACAATGGTGCAAATTTTTTTAATTTTGGACTTATATTTTAAAATTTATGACTATTTAAAGTTAATACAAATATTACCATTATTTATTATGCCACATAAGCAGTCCAGTCAGCAAGCTGACTAGACTGCCACATAACAGCCGCACAATATTAGGAGTAAGCGTCCCGTACAATCTACTGTCTGGTTACAGATAAGGTTCATTATATAGGCTTCCTTAAAGATAGAAAAATCCGGTAAAAACCGAGATTTACCGACGTTTTAGCTCAAGGGCTTCCAAATAGAATTTGACTATGAAATTTTAACCACGTGTAAAGGATGATAATTCTGATTTTTCCAAGGTGGAATCGAATTTTTTGAATATCGAAATATTTTTAAATTCTATTTCTGGTCAGATTCAATCATAAATTACTAGAGAATTATTGGAAATTCGAAAAATCAAAAATCTAAAGCCATTATGCTTAAAACGTCATACTCTATCATGGGTTAAAATTTCAAAGCATTTCAAGCTTATTTAAGCCATTTTCGGAGGAGAGAGAAAGCTCATAGGGGGCTTAGGTGCCTTGAAAATTTATGAGAATGCCCTGAAGATGACTAAGCTGTCCCTAGTACTACGAAATATGCCGATCGAAATGGGAACCCTCGCTACTTGACCAAACTAGCCTATTAGTAGAGACCGTCTTCCCGGGGGTTAAAATTTTGGGTATAACAAGTGCTGCTGACAGATTTAGATGGAGAAGAGTTTCAAAGTCTTCTCAATCTCAACCGGTTGAAACGATATTATGTTTGAACCACCACAAAAATTTGAAAAAATGCATACATCCAAAAAACCAAAAAAATGTATACATCCAAAATCAAAAAACCAAAAAAATGTATACATCCAAAATCAAAAACATGCATCATCATCATCATCATCATCATCATCATCATCATCATCATCATCATCATCATCATCATCATCATCATCATCATCATCATCATCATCATCATCATCATCATCATCATCATCATCATCATCATCATCATCATCATCATCATCATCATCATCATCATCATCATCATCATCATCATCATCATCATCATCATCATCATCATCATCATCATCATCATCATCATCATCATCATCACATCATCATCATCATCATCATCATCATCATCATCATCATCATCCTCATCATCATCATCATCATCATCATCATCATCTCATCATCATCATCATCATCATCATCATCATCATCATCATCATCATCATCATCATCATCATCATCATCATCACATCATCATCATCATCATCATCATCATCTCATCATCATCATCATCATCATCATCATCATCACATCATCATCATCATCATCATCATCATCATCATCATCATCATCATCATCATCATCATCATCATCATCATCATCATCATCATCATCACATCATCATCATCATCACATCATCATCATCATCATCATCATCATCATCATCATCATCATCATCATCATCATCATCATCATCATCATCATCATCATCATCATCATCATCATCTCATCATCATCATCATCATCATCATCATCATCATCATCACATCATCATCACATCATCATCATCATCATCATCATCATCATCATCATCATCATCTACATTAGGTTTAGCACATCTGCATTTGCATTCGCATACCCTAATCCCGAAGTGCGGCTGAATCTTTAATTCTATAAAAGTCACGTGAGTTGTTACATAGGTCGATGAACTCTTGTGTCATTTTCCTCGAAGGAGTCTTGAAAGGATCTCCAACCATCCGTGAGAGTCGAGCGCATGAGAGAAACGTAGAGCATGTAAAACCCAGAATGTTTGACGCATTTTAACTTTGAAGCATTGTGTGAGAACCTCCCTTCACGGAAACAAATGTTGATGGGAAAAGTGCATTACCATTCATGTAAGAATTTAGGAATAGTAGAGGAAACAATTATTTGTCAATAGGGATGACGAGGCACCTAGGATCTAAGAGATCCTTCACAAGGCCAAAAGCATTATTGACCCTGAAAATAGTCCCTTAGTGAACCCCGGTGAGCCTTTCATTAAAATCTTTTCGAAAATAGCTCCACAATATACCACCCCACACCACACAGAAATCCACCCTGCAAAAGAGGATAAAAAAAAGCCGGAGCCATGATTTCTTCCCCATCATTTAAAGCATAAAAGAAAGCTTGAAAGAGATACACAAAGAAGATGAGAACGAGAGAAACAAAACACAAAAACTCAAAAGAGTAAAGAGCGGATATGAAAGCATCGCATCATGTGAAACGTTCACACTTGAGGAATAGATAAGAACGAGAATGCAAACACAAAAAGTGCAAATAGACTGGTTAAGGAAAGTAGTAAATCAAAATGGAAACACGTCATAATTCGCACAAATGCGAGAGAAGTCCGAAATCACTCCACCCATGGCAAAGGCGAAGCGTATCCTCCATTGCACAAACTCTCCACAATTCTCAAACAAATCCTCCAGTCCCGTGTGACACACTCTGCAGCCCCATTATAACCTAGTGAAAGACCTCCGACTTAGAGATGGTAATTGCTTGATTTGAAAAGTTCCAAATTCGAAACATGAGAGGCAACAACGCGTTCGATCTTGTCAATACAATCATGCACAAATGAGCGTTAGGGAAATCAAGAAGAAAGGAAAAAACGAGTGTTTATCACCTCGATTAAAGAAAGCCTAACTGACCTTAAGAAAGGTAACAGAAAGGTATAAGAGATCCCGAAAGATCTCTTTTGGGAAGATTTTTCAAGAAGGAAGTGACTTAGAGATGGCTAATACGACTTGATTAGAATTCTCGGCTGAGCTCACCTTGTCGCAACATCCCCTTTACATTCAATCATATCCAATTTCAAAAAATGCATGTAGAATAGATTTGCATTCATCGGTTCGGACATAATATCCTCCACCACGGAAAGAGAAAGATAAGTATAATCTCCTTGTAGGGGAGGCCACAACATAATGCCTGTCACCTTCACTAAGAGGCATGATAGCCATTCTCTAAATAATGTGAAAGACTATGCAGTCATCGAAGCAAAGGGCACCGTTCAAAGAAAGGCACCACAAGACATCTCTCCTCACCACCAAACTCCTCACTTGCCAAAATTCATTAACTACGTAAGGTCTGATCTCAATAGGGAGTTGAGTACGTAGGCAACCCGCCTAGGGTGCGACCCCGTTCCAAATAAAAAACCCTTCACCCCCTCGAACCCCAAAGTCATTGACATTACTCAGGGTTATACCGGAGCCATCCCGGCTATATGAGAGCCATCCTAGCGCTATACCAGAACTATCTCAGATCTATACTGGATCCATGTTAGGGCCATCCCCGAAGCCATCAGGGACATACCGGAGCCATCTTTGAACTACCGGAGCCATCAGCCAAAGCCTTCTCCAAACCTCAGAAATCACACCTAACCACAACACTCTCCTGAGTCATATTAAATCATCCAACCATATTGGAATCACCCGATCACGTCAAACCCTACACTTCTGCAGTCAAAGGCGACAAAGCCAAAGGACAATTTCCAACCCCTATTTCCTTTACTAAGGATTAAATGGCCCACCAGAGAGCGCCCGACCCCAAATTAGCCTACAACCAGAAGTAACTTCAGATCAATCACCCATCGCAGTGAGTTTCGTACAACACCTTAGATGTATTCTAGGCCCGTCATTAGTCCTAGAGCTAGACACCGAGATCTAGTTGAGGCCTGTCATTAGTCCTCATACACTACGAAGATGCATTCTAGGCCTGTAATACGTCCTAGAGCTAGACACCGAGTTCTAGTTAGGCCCGTCATTAGTCCTCATGCATAACCAGTATACTGATGGTATTCTAGGCCCGTCATTAGTCCTACAGCTAGACACTGAGATCTAGTTGAAGCCCGTCATTAATCCTCACCAAAGATGCATTTTAGGCATGCCATAAGTCCTTGAGCTAGACACCGAGTTCTAGTTGAGGCCCGTCATTAGTCCTCATGCATAACCAGTATACCGAGTGTATTCTAGGCCCGTCATTAGTCCTAGTGCTAGACACCGAGATCTAGTTAATGCCCGTCATTTGTCCTCATACACTTCGAAGATGCATTCTAGGCCCGTCATAAGTTCTAGAGCTAGACACCGAGTTCTACTTGAGGCCCGTCATTAGTCCTCATGCATAACCAGTATACCTATGGTATTCTAGGCCCATCATTAGTCATAGAGCTAGACACCAAGATCTAGTTGAGGCCCGTCATTAGTCCTCATACACTTCAAAGATGCATTCTTGGCCCGTCATAAGTCCTAGAGCTAGACACCGAGTTCTGGTTGAGGCCCGTCATTAGTCCCCATGGATTACCAATATACCGATTGTATTATAGGCCCGTCATAAGTCCTGTAGCTAGATATCAAGAGGTCTAGTTGAGGCTCGTCATAAGTCTTTGGCTAGATATCAAGTGGTCTAGTTGAGGCTTGTCATGAGTCCTCTTACTTTCAATCGTATTCGAGGCACTTTATAAGTCCTCGTGCATCCAGTTATCATGTAATCTTCCCGTAGAATACGTGCATTATTCCATTTGCAACCGCATCTCGATGTGTGCCTAAAACCTTAATGAGAATTTTTGGCACCCCATCAACCTTGATCCAATTCTGCAAACCTTCTATTGCAGAATTTAATCAAGGGAAGCCATCTGTAGACACCAATAATTCTCACCCATTTTTTTATATTAAAATGAAAATACAAAAGTAAGCATGTTTTTTAATAAGACGGTCGTCCCCGTTTTCAATCAACGGAATTTCTTTTTCCAGACATTTTAATCTCACATTCATTATGAAAAGGAGCCTGAGCCTTTTATTTGTAATCTGTTTTAATCTACTTTATTTTGTATACTTATTTTGTCGCCTTTGTTTTAAGTTATTCCATTGTTTCGTTATAGCCTTGCATTATTTTATGTACTCGATTGATTCCTACTTTTGTTATTATTTCCTTTAAATTTTCTCATTGTTTTTCATTACTATTTCTATCATTTTATGTGTCTCTTTTCCTTACTACTATTTTTTCATTCATTTTATTGGTTTCATCTCCGTTATACAGGCATTATTTTTATTATTTTATGTACATATGCTCTTCTATTTATTTATACCTCGTTATGTTTTGAATCTTATTTTTAGTTATATTCCATCATTTCATGTCATTAGATTAATCCTCTCATTTTGTTGTACACTTTCTTTTGGGCTCATAGCTTTTTTTAAGAAAAGTTATTCAGTCGAAATTAGAGCTTGTGTATTATTTCACTCATGTGTATACTGAAATTCGGCCTAGCTTAACTGGTTAAGGTAGTTGTCATACAAACCCATGGGTCTTGGGTTCAATTCTGGGCATGAGCAAAAATGTTTTCTTTATTTTCTTAGCTCGCAACATATTTCTTTTTTTATTTCGTTGCTTTACTTAATGAATTAAATCATAGCTCAATCGGTAGAGTATTCGAGAGGAGAAGGTGGAGATACCGTGTTCAAAACTTAGCGAGAGCGTTTTTGTTCTGAACTACCGTTTTTTGCCCAGGCCCCAACTGGGTCGGATTTTAATAAGCCAATGTTGCTTAGTTAGCACAACAAATAGCCAATGGACTCTAGTTTACTGAAACCCTAGACTCTTATTTGTAAAAGGATAACCACAAACCCTTCACTGTACAGATTGCATATTGAGCCAGCCAACCAACTAAGAACATTCCATTCTCAGCCCTTTTCAAAACCCTCGAGTTTCTCGTCCCTGTCCCGTGTTCTCATTTGACGTCCTTGCCACGACCACAACCACCATCACCCCCAACACCGTCACTTTCTCCGTTCGTACAAAAAAACCACCGCACAATCCCCAACCACCTACGCCTATTCCTTTTCTACCTTTTTGAATTACCGCTCACACCATCTCATTCATCAAAAAAGGGAGTTTGACATCCCCAATCAACAGAGTAAGTGGTACCGAATTCTCTGCACAAGTGGTTGTGTCCTTCTTTACGATTTTCATTGCTTCTGCGCGTTTCAATTTTGAGTTCTTCGCAAGTTGATTCTCAAACGTTTTCGCTTTCGTTAGCCTTTTTATATTAAGTCTGCATTCTCCATTTCGTTTCACTTGGAGGATCATTCTTACATCCCCCTTTCTTTTTGTTTTGTAGGAATCCCGGGATCAGAGCTTCAAACCTCTATTTTGCAAGCCTTTGATTCCGGAGATGCATATAAACTACCTATGCTCATAATCGTTCGGACCCGGTTATTTTTCTTTCTTCGTTCTAATTTACATGTTTCCCATCCTATTTTAATCTCCTCTGCGTACTCGGATGAATATCCGGCCTGGTATGGACTCAGAAGTTCATAGACATGGCAGATTTGGTTACGAATTTGATTGTTGAGTTCTGTTTGTTTTGGTTACTTCTACTATATTTCCTATATGCTCATGTCATTCGAGTTATATGTTAGGTTTTAATGTGCCATCTACCGTCGGCAGTTGAAGTACCGACTATGCATACCCCCTTCATTTGAAATGCTCTGTACACTCTCATTATTTTATTTTGTAACACAATAGACTGGCCCCCTTCCAGTCATGATTGTTTGTTTTATGCTCACCGCACTCAGATTCGAATATCCAATAGACTGGTCCATCTCCAGTCACATTTTGGTCTACTTACACGATATATTTGGTTCGATAGAGAGCACGGTAAAGGTGTTTGTAGTGGTTTGATTTTATTCGTTCTGATTTATCTATTGGACTTATGTTTTGTTTAGTCTCTGGCGTGTCTTGGTACATTTGCAGGAAACCACCTATGTTTGTCCCTGGTACTGATTCTAAATCATTATTATTACTCCTCAAACCCCGGTGAACATTATTGCCCAGTTTTGTATGCTTGTTGCGCATTCCTTTCCATAGCTGATGTGTGTTGCATGCTTTCTGAAACGTATGCTGAGAATATGAGTTTCTTCCAATGATGTGAATACTTGTCATGCCCCACCCTTTGGATAATGGTTTTTGAACCTGGTCGTCACATCTTGTTTGCCCCTCGAAACATATGTCACTGGTTTCTGGCTTCTGTAATCTATTCATGCCCATGTGCGTAGGTAAAAAGATTGACAACAACTTTAGGGTTAAAACTTTCACTTTATTTATCTAGAAATCAGTAAGATCAATAGTGGCAACCCATAATCTGTCACACTGTTTTCTCTTTATCTTATATTTGGTAAACCTGTTCAGTAAATAGCAAACAGAATAGTGATTAGGATATTACTTTGGCAATTTCTTAATTCCTCGCTGTCAGTTGGTAGTTTATTGGGAAATTAATGATCTGCCGGAGTACACCTATACAATTAGGCGACTAATAGTAGGATGGCATGCTTGGTTTAGGTCCTTCTCTGGTGCAGTTAGAAAGCCTGTTTAAAAACTTCAGCCAAAATTCTAAACCAGGTTTCAAATCAATTTTGAATTGCTCAACCGTTTGCACAATCTAGTAGGCTTTTAGATGATTCAACAATGACCTTTTAGCAAAATGAATTAAGACTGGTTGAGTAGTTTAAGCCTTGGTCTGTTTTGCTTGAAATGACTAATAAGCTCTATATGCTAGTTTCTTCACTGTTTTACAATTTTGATCCATGCTTCTTTGTGCTGAATGCTATGCGCCTGATCTGTACATGTTTTACTTTTAACTCAATGCATTGTTGGATTTTTTGTATACTGTAACACCCCCACCGTTAATCTCGTCATTACCTCTTAAACTGCTACCCATTACTCCTACTCACGCAGCGGAACTCTAATTACAACGAGGGGTGAAACAACGCCGTTAGCCACCCATGTGGCTAACCAGGCCTTTCTTACATACCGTAACGGTCTGATGAACTGGAACAACCGAGTACTTCATACAAATACAATACTCAATTCATATCTCTACTATACCGAGTCTACAATATACGGATGCCGATAACATACACGGACTTACACCTCATTCAAACGCATAAGTAATTACAATCTAACTACCCATGCTCACAGCCGTCCCCGTCCTACTCTCTCGAACGGTGGTCAGCTTCAAGTACCTGCACACTAAAAACGTTCCCCCTAGGGGGTCAGCTTACGCTGCGCATGAAATTCGCATATACCGCGTGCTAACCGCGGTACGCCGACTACTTTAGGTCGGATATACATGGAGTTCATTTTAATCAAACAACATGCATCATGGCAATACAATATATATGTATATCACACAAGGAATCTACATCCAATCACGGAACACGATTCCTAACTAACATAACAGTGTTGTTAGTGGTAACTGGTTACTCTCAGGCATTGAGGTTTATTCCTCACTATGCCCTGTTTACTCATTCAATACCTCACCCGCTCTCTCGGGTTACTTAATCGTATACACACCCATTCTCTTGGGCAATTCATTCTTATACTTACCCATTCTCTCTTACTCACACATATACTCACCCCTTTCTCTCGGGTTACATACTCATTATCTCACCCACACTCTTGGGTTATTCATACTCAAGCTCTTGTAGATTCTCGAGACACTACAGGTCTCCTACGTCACGCTTGTTACTCTCTTACATACTTAAGCCAAAACACATGGCTCTCTAGCATAGTCTTACTTCCCCGGTTTCGACCCTACTCTGGGTCTAGCATGGTGGGAAGGTTCAACTAGCTAACGGAACTCTCTCTTAGTTCCTATCTCTTTTACTTAGGTCCGACTACTCTCGGACTACTCTCGTTCCCATACACTCCTCTCTCGGAGTTATAGTAATATCATGTATATTAGTCTAGAAGCATCATTCTCGATGTTTCTAATGACTTTGGGAACCTACTTAAATTCGGGTAATCTTAGGTTTAAGGGTTACCCTCACAATCATATGCTTGTACATTCGGATATTTTCTTATACCGGGTAAAATCCTCATTTAGGAGGTCGACCGTGTCTCAAGGGAACCACGTAGTCCCTTAGGTCTCTTTTACCTTTCTTATATATTCACATCATTGGACTAACTTCAATCCTCTCGATGGAGGTTCATTTATCTCTCCACTCATATTTATTTCGTGGATTGTTTCAATAAGGTTTTCTAACCGTTATCGGGTATTTACTCAACCCGTACATCTCCTCACATTCTAGGGAGTTCATATGTTTACGATATCGTTATACTTTAATCGATAGTTTATGTGTGTTTGCATATTTCCATTGCTTATGAGACTACCCGTACTACGGGTTATTAGTCAATCAATACTCACTATGAGTCGGTCTAGGCACTCTGTTAGACCACACCGGCATACAAGTATGTTAGCTCATACAACATACATCAAGGCATACATAATCAAACAAGGGATTATTTCCATGCTTTAATCTTGATTAAGCCGGCACACAACACACAAATCAGAGTAACTCGGTTAGCATACGGGGCATGAGAAAATCATACCTTTCACCGGGGTTTTTACTTTTACCGTGTCATCTCACCATGCTCGGGTCACGCACGATTCTCCGATAATGTTTCAAACATTATTATTAATACTAAGCTCATACGGTACATAATAAAATGCTACTCCCGTACTTACCCCGTTATCCCGTTATCTCGGTTTCACTCTGTTAATTTGAGTTCTCACTTCTCAAACACTTCTAACACTTTCTTACACTTCTTAGGGCCTTTACATGTTACCAAACAAGGCCTTAACATCTTATAACATCATTAACATTCAAACCCCCATCATTTACAACCTTTAAAACACTCTCTGTAGGTTTCTGGGGGTGGTCCGGGACTTGGTCCTTACCCTAAGTCCCGGACCAATTGCAAACTTAACTCTCGGGTGAAATTTACACCTGGTCCGGGACCTTGTCCTGGAGTATAGTCCTGAACCAAAGCAGCACTTGCACTCTCGACCTTAATTTAGGTGTGGTCCGGGACTTTGTCCAAGGACCAAGTCCCGGACCCTGCTAAAACCTGCTCCAAACTTGATTTTTCCACTCTAAATCAATCCTTAAACCACCCTTAATCTTTCCATAAACTTTCCACAAGTTTTCCACATGTTTAATCACCTTAAAACATGCTCTAAAACTCTTCAAATCATAGGCTCAAACCTTACTCAAACTCTTGCTCAAATTCACACATTTTCATTCTCATTTAACACTAATGCACACTTGTGCATTTCTAACTTCTCCTCAACCCTTTGCATTAGGCTCTCTTTCATTTTGACCATTCCACATCTTCTAAGGTAATGCACAACTCATACCAAGTTCCAAGGCTCACTCTTTAAGCCTTAAATCTCCTTTGTTTTTCTATAAACTCCTAAGGCACCTAACCACTCTTTTGCTACAGATTTTAGCATCAATTCCCTCCCCTTGAACAAGCCTTCCTACAGTGGTTAACTAACCCAATACAATCTCCATACATACCTAGCCATTCCTAGGTTATTCTCCACACAAATCATCACTTAAACCACTTAGATTACCACATAAATTTTGCCATAACTTGGCTACTTTTCTAACATTGCCCAAAGTTCATACCACCATATAAATCATCCTAAAACTAGCCAAACCACAAGGGTTCTATCAGCACTCAATAATTCCTCGTTAATCAAACAAAACTCATTAAACACCATAAAGCATTATTCATCAAATACATAGCTCCCAAAACAAACATTAACTCACAAATGTTTTCTCACTTGCATTTATTTCTAAGCAGCAGCACATTATCACCACAAATCAAGTGGGGTTCATTCATTTTATTCACCCTTCCCAAATCCTAATACATATAGGATACCACTAAGATAGGTTTCTTACCTTAAATTTCTTAAGTTTCCTTTTATTTCTCTTCTCCTCTTCTCCCCTCTTCTTCTCTTCATTCCAAATCGGCCAAGGCAATTCAATTGCCCATTCCTCTAGCCACATTCAAATTGGAAAGTAAGCACTAAGGAACTCTCTTAGGCTCATCAAATAACCTAGAATTCACAAGGATGCTTAAAGCACCAAATTAGGTTTTACCTTTGGAGTTTCTTGAATGGTTTTCAACTCTTGAATCTTAAGAGGGACTCCCACCACCATTAAAGCTTGGAGAATATCTCAAACAAGGAAGAAAAGCTAGTCATTACCAAAAGCCAAAATCGGCCAAGGTGGGAAAATGGAGAAGCATGACTTTTTCATGGATATTTTTACCTTGTTAGGAAGAGGAAGCTTCAAGCTTCAAGATTATGTGCTTTTCTCCTCAAATGGGCAACACCCATGAAAATGAAACTCAACCTTTTTGAGTTTTGAAAAGAGGGAAGTGTAGGGTTTGATGAGAGGAGTTCAAATATACAATTATTTTTCAATTCGGAGCAAGAATGAAGCTTGGGCAAGGAGAAGAAGGTGGAGAAGCCATGTGTGGAGCTTCCATGTCGCACAGCACACAGAGAGGGAGGAAGGAACCGTGGAGAAGGGAAATAAAGAAGAAGAAGGAAAAGTGAGAGGAAAGAGAGTGAGAGAATAGTTTTATGTTTTTACTTTTTACTTTTCTCTCTCCTCCTTTACTTTCTTTCTTTCTTTATTTGTTAACTAATAAACATGAGAGGGGGAGGCTTCTTATTTAATAAAACCGGCCCCCACTAGCTAGTTAAGCTGGAGCGTTTTTCGGTTTCTGACAGAAAACGCTCGTTATTTTACCCGGTTTGGCACTATTCACTAACCGGGCCCGTTTTTCGGATTTTTCTCGTTTCTTTATTTTTAATAGCTATTAAGCTTCCATTAATACTTAATTATAGTTATATAATCAACTATAATTTTTACGGGTCCATTTGACCACTTAAAGTCACGTTTTCGGGTTTTCTCGAAAAACGTGCTTTAAACTCCGTTAGCGTTTTAATCCATTATTTGGATCCGTTTCTTCGGGAATCATTCCCGTATACTTATTAGGCCTAACTAAGCCTTAGGAATCCATCTCGGACCCTCTCGAGATCATATATCTCTTATACTCATTTAACGCGCATTTTAGCGTTTTTCGCTTTTCAAGCGTTTTCTCTTTCCTTTTGGTTTTATTCTTTTTACCAATACTCTTTAGGCACCATTAGGCCCTTAATAATTTTATTAGAGTAATTTAATCACCATTTTTAGATCCGGGGTATTAAATATACTAACTTATCATTTACGCCTTAGTTATCACCCTTAAGGCCTTTTAAACTGACAGAAAAGTTTTGGATGCATTATGGCTCTACACCTAACGGATCTCTCATTCGTTTCATGGGGCAATAATCTCTTATAACTTTAGAAAACACTTAAACCACCTTTATATGTATATAAAAACAAAATCTTTAAAAATAAGCCCTTAAGGCTAGCCTAAAAGGGTTTAGGATGTGGAACCACCCCATGCCTAGCGGGTCTCTCATTCGTTTTATGTGGGTGAAATCCTCCTTTACCCTCAACACACCTATAATCAAGATTAATTGATTAAGAAATCCTATTATTCCATCTTGTCCAGATTTAGACATCTTTACTCTTGTCCTCATTTCTATAAAAATCATTTCACAAAAGTCAGAATTATCTCTCTATCTTCTTCATTAGATTTTACATTCCACACCTCCTCAGTCTATTTTGATTTCACAAAAAACATTGGTCCTAGCCCAATTCGAAGCTCAAAACCCTTCAAAACCTCAAAACTTACAAAATCTCAATACCGTGAACTACGTAAGATCTGATCTCAATAGGGAGTTGAGTACGTAGGCAAACCATCTAGGGTGCGACCCCATTCCAAAGAAAAACCCCTTTCGCCCTCTAAGGTGTTCTTCATACCACTCGAAACTCTCAAACCTTCTTCGGCCCCCACGAACTTCAAACCATCAGACTCCAAGTCTCGTTCATTCACTCAACCTCAAACTTTTTGAAATACCCCGAACTTAATTATAGTGATTAAAATTATTCTAATAGGGTATTTAACGACCTAATAGTTCCTCAGGAATATTGGTGAAGGAAATAAAACCAAATGAAAAGAGAAAACAATTAAAAACCAAAAAGTGTAAAAATGAGTGTTACATAACCATAGGAGTTATGTAACCTTGACTAGGATCCTAGGTGGATTCCTAAGGCTTAGTGATTCCAAAATAGTATGTAGAAACAATTCCCGAAGCGCGTTTTTCAAGGAAACCGGGAAAACACGACTTTAAATGGGTTAAATAAACTCGAAAAATTATAGTTAATCAAATATCTATAATTAAACATTAGTGAAGGTCTAGAACCATTAAAATTAATTAAACGAGAAAATTCCAGAAAACGGGTTCCGGTGAGTGAATAGTGTCAAAACTAGAACTTGTGGGGTGTTAAGTGTAACAAATCCAAACTAACATCCCCCTTGTGTAAACAAAAATCAGGAATTCCAATTGTGTGGGTGAGTGGACGATTTTGATCAGCCTTCTCCCCTCTCTTATGCACTAGAGGACAAAATAAATAAGGAAAAAAGTAATAAAGTATAAAAACTACTTTACTCTTCTCTCACTTCCCATTCTCTTCTCTCTCACATACTCCTCCCCCTCCATTCTGATTTCTTATTCTTCCTCCCAGAAACAATGACAATTTTACTCCCCTCCATTTAGCTCTCTTCTTCCTCATTTTTGAAGGCTCAAACAAGCTCTAAAAATTACAAAAATTGTACAATTGAACTCCCCTCACTTAGGAGATTAATTCCCTCTTTTCAAAAATTGAAAATCACCACTTTCATCTCCATGGGTGAAGCTCATTGAAGGCTTGAAGAACACCATTTAGAGCTAGAAGAACTCCTTGTTGGTTTAACGTAAGAAAGGGTTCAAAAATCCCTTTTTTTCTAGCCTTCCTTCACAACCGAAAATTTTAATTTTTGAGCTCTCTTGTACTCCTTGTGCCAGCCGGTTTTGCTTCAAGAAAAGGGCTGGAATATTGGGATTCTTAGTTGCCAAAAACTTCATCTAGAAATGCAAGGTAATCCCTCACCTTAGAACCTTGGAATCACACTTGAATTCTAGGGTTTAATTCTAGGATCATGTATTTACTTGTCCATATGTGTATCCCATTGGACAATGGGCTGTAGCTTGACTAATTGGTAAAACAAGAACAAGAAAGGAAGGGGAAGAACACGGAAGGAAGGAGGAAAGAAAGGAAAAGGAATCAAGGAAATCACAAGGTAATGAACTTACCTTTGAATGAGTTTAATGCCTTGTAGTATGGGGAACTACATTGTTTTAGTATTGTGTAACTACAACTATGGTAACCAAATGATGGAAGGTATTCTAGTATTGATAAAGTAATGTTTAAGGGCCTTGGAGTCAAGTGTTTAAACTTTATGCACAATGGAATTATTGTGTGATTGTGCAGGAAATTATGTGTTGTTAGTACCCCTTGGGGAAGTGGCTAGTTGAGTAGGTTTAGTGAATGAAAATGATGCTTTGAGAATTTTAAGAATTGTGGGGAAACTCTGCCCAAATTTGTGTAGGAATTTGATGACTTAAGAGTGTTGATGAAAAGAAAAGAACCTAGCTTAACTAGGTGTTTGGAGGCAAACTTGAGTAGTCAAATGCCTTGGTTTTGGATTAGAAGAGAGTGATGTGCTTGGGTTAATTTGAGAATGATAAATGATGTAAATGTGTACTAGAATGACATTAAGTGTAAGCCATGGAGAGGTTAAAGAGGAGAGCAAAATCTATAGCAAAGGGTCTATCAATGGTGCCTTGGAATGCTAGAATCAAACTAGGTTGAATAACCTTGAGGAAATGGTTGAGCTTTGGAATTAGAAACATGAATTTCTAGGAAGGGTTTGAAATGATCAAATGAGCTAAGGGTATGGTGAACTACCTAGAGAAAGGTTGGAAAATGCACTAGAGTGCATGAGTGCAAAAGTTAGAATTTAAGTTGTAGAATTGGGCAAGAATGGAGTATAAGTGTGACTAACGGTTTGGGAATGTTTAAGGAGTGTTTAGGGGTACTAAAACATGTGGAAATGATTAGGAAAGGATTAGGTAAGAATTGAGGTGAATTTGGAGTTCAAAGTCAGTAATTAAAAGGAGTACTAGGCTGGACCGACCCTAGGACAGACCTTGGTAAGGTCGGTCGACCTGTAAATTGCAAATCCGGAGCATTCTGACTTAGACCGACCTTAGGACCAACCTTGGTAAGGTCGGTCGCGCTTAAATTTTCAAATCCAGAAGTCTTATGACTTCGACCGACCTTAGGACCGACCTTGGTAAGGTCGGTTGGGATAAAATTTTGTTAAAATGTAACCTACTGACTCCGACCGACCTTGCGACCGGCCTTACAAGGGAGGTTGGGCAAAAAAAATGGCGTTAGTAATAAGCCATTAGGAGTATAATGATGATAAGGACAATATGCACCTTAGGACCTAAGTAAACGAGTGCCAGAAGTGAATGAGAAGTTGTAGACATAAGTACACTTGAGTAAACCTAAGTTAACGGGATAACGGGGTGAGTACGGGAGTAGTAAATATTTACATATCGTAATACCTTAATGTTAATAGAAGCAATTCGAATGTTACCAGTGGAACAAGTGTGAGCCGAAGAACGTAAGGCGACATGGTAAAGTAACCATTGGTGTAAGGTATGGTTTTCTCATGCCCCGTATGCTACCTTGGTTACCTGATTTGTGTGTTTATGTGATCACCTAACTAAGAAAAATGCACAAATTGGGTTTTTATTGCACTCTTTTTGTGCTTGTATTATATTAATCTTGTTGTATTGTCTTGAACCTATAGTTTTGTATAATTCATGAAATGTATAAATGTGAATGCGGTGTATGTGTGGCCTTGATGTGTAATGTATTAACCCATTGAATGGAAGGAAGGACTTCTAATTAATTCCAAACTACCTAACATTCTAACTTGAGAAATTAGTAAATTGGAATAAGTAGAAGTCCGATATAGTTTCGGCCACGCGTGAGGAGGAGGAAACACAAGAGGTTGGATCTGAATCCTGACCTTAATCTTTTCCATGGACCAAATCCCTTAAGTGGGTAGCATCCTGGATTAGTGAGCCACCCTAAAGCCCAGTGGTGGGATATTGTAGTCCCTACCCAGAGGTCACACTGACTTGACTTGAGTATGTAAGTAAGAAAAGTATTTGTATTGTAACGGTCATGGCTAGTGTAAGTCATTGACCACGAGTAAAAGAGTAAAGTACACCCGATTAACCCGGGTGAGTAAGTAACTAACAAGTAATGCATATGAATTGAAGAATTGTATCTCCATCCCTTGGTAAGTATGAACGGTGGACTCATGAATGTCTTCCCTTGTATGTTGTACTATGGTATGAATGTATGTTTACTATGTATAGCATGTATGTATGAAATAAATGAACCACATGTATTCAACCAAGTAGTCGGCGTACCCCGTTAGCACGCGGGGTATACGAATTTCATATGCAGTGTTTTGCTGAGCCCCTTGGGGCACTGTTTTTTTTATTTTCCAGGTACCCAAGAAATTTAATGGTCAATGTGTGAGACCGATTTGCTATGCTTAGTAGCTAGGGTTAACTTGGTTATTGTAATAGGTTGTATACGGGCTTGTAGCCCATTTGGATTACTAGTGTACCAAGTGGTACACCCTTGTGTACTTGGAAGCATGTAGAATTGTGAGAACATGGGTAAGAGGCTAGACTCTTAATGAGTATGTATAGACATTTGGAAGATGTTATACCTTGGTATTGTACTTTAGGAAACGCGGTATAATGTATTGTAAGTATTGAGCAATGTATGAATGGAGGATTGTTATATTCTGTTTAGAATTTGAAGTGTGAATTGTATTGTATGTACTCGGGTATTCCGGTCCATCAGACCGATGTTGTAGTAGAAGTAGGCCTTGTTAGTCACATGAGCGGCTAACGGCTTTGTATCGCCCGCCGTTGTGTAACAAATTATCCGCTGCGTAAGTATGGAAGTACGAGGAGATTAGATGTTAATGACGAGATTAGCGGTAAGGGTGTTACAAAAAATGGTATCAGAGTGAAGTATCGCTCTGATGACTGGAAATATCTAGCTTAGGAAATACCGAGTTAGGAATTATAAGCTTAGGGCTAAGGACTAAGTGATAGCGTGAGAGATATGCTAGTTAGGAATCACCAATGTGTATCGGATACCTACAATATCAGACCCGCCCCCACATCCCCCATTGTATAACTTGGGAAAGGACGCCAGAGAGAAGGAAAGTCCTCTCATACTCGGGAGAACCCGATCTGGTAGTTGTGAAATAATCCTACGGAAAACAAAAATCCGTCATGCAGTAGATTCCAAGCATTGGAAATCCCGGGGATGGTTCCCGGTTGAACAACAATAGTACCTGCACTTAATAGCGGTAGGATGAGAACCCTAACCATAAGTAAACTAGAACTTATGACAACATGGGGCGACATGCTTAGCAGTCACGAGAACCTGTTTGGTCAAATAGCAGCAGGAAGAGAAGAACCAACTGTGCAACGAAATGGGAAAAGGAGCAGTAACGAAACCCGAGACATAAGTCTACGGAACAATAAACGCTAGATAATACCACAAATGGTATAATAACTAAGGACCAAGTCAGGAGTGGTTAACTCCAAAACTGCAATGCCAAAGAGGTTACAATACCTGGCCGACATAGCTCAGACAGCTACGAGAACATTCACGGGATATAATCCGACACAACTACAGAAGTAGTGCCAAAACAAGCTGAGGCTCGGTAACCACGGTAAACGTGTGGGAACGAGCAACAAGGAAAACATAGAACAAATAAATAGGGATCTCCAAGGATTGGAGAAGCACCCTAATGAATGACAGCCATGTCAGACTCACTGAGAAGTTGCTCAGAAGATTGATTAACCCAAGTAAAGGATAAGTGGATCAATGGAAGAGCTGACAAGGCTACCGAATACGCAAGGAAACAATACCGTGACCGGTATAGGTTAACCCAAAAACCACCAGTATCACACACTTGCCACAGAAAGTGCAGTAATAACAGGGCTGTTCGGAGAATTTTTTTTAGCAAAGAACAAGTACTTAGTAAAGTACCGTGATCGCAATGAAGCAACTACAAGATCACAAACCCTAAGGATTGAAGAATTAAACCTTGGAAGGGCCTAACGGTCCAACCATTGTGGTAAGAAATATACTTGTCAGCGAGGAGCTAGACTTGGACAGAATCAACCGGCATTAAAATGCCATGAAGATTTTTCTATCAAACCCAAATTTTCTTTTAAAACTCAAATACTTCTTGTAAACCCCCAATTTTAAAACCAAGCTAGAAGATTTACAATAAGTTATCATAAGACGATATAAGAGGAGTTGACAACAGAATACTTCACCTAGGCGTGTGATGAATACTATGAGTGTACAACAATGAGATGTGGGACGACCGCACTCCGATAGGAGCTTGCGGGCCTGATAGACCTACTCATAAGTTAGCCGGGTAAGTAACAATGTATTAGTAAGGTACCCCACATATGTATACAAGTAGTGTACGGAACACGGGATGTAGTCAACTTCGTTCTACGGACCGTAAGTAAGTTCAAGCCAGAACAGTTTGACACCACGGACGATCAAAGAGAAGGAACTTAGTTAAGCTAACGAGTGTCAAAGAATTCAGTGAATTCAACTAAGGATGAAATACCCCGTAATTAAAAATAGTGACTAATTAGGCTAATAAAAATTTTAGAAGCTTAATTAAGTAGAAATAAATATTAGGGAACAAATCTCGAAGAAAATGGATCCTTAAAATGGATTAAAAACACTAACGAACATTAAAGCGCGTTTTTCGAGGAAACCGGGAAAACGTGACTTTAAGCGGGTCAAATAGACTCGTAACAATTTTAGGCAACGAAATAGTCATTAATAAATATTAGTGAAGCCTTAGAACCAATAAAATCAATAAAATAAGAAAATAGTAAAAACTGTCAAAAACGGGAAGTTGTGGGGTGAGAGTGTAATTAAAATAAGTTAGTGTGTCCACTATTGCAATTAATGTTTTAAAAACCCATGTGAGGAGGGTGTGCAGCCGGATGACTTATTAGCCCATACCCCTCTCTTAATTCCCTCCTTATTTGCAAAAGGACAAAATAAATAAAAAGCAAAAAGGTAATCTCTCTCCTCCCTCACAACTCTCTCTCACGATTTCTTTCTCTGCCCAGCACCCTCTTCTTCCTCTCTGCTCTTCGATGGCGATTTGAAGAACCCACATACAGAGCCTCTTCTTCCTCACTTTTGAAACCTCAAACCACCACCAAATGCTACAAAAAACATACCATTGAATTCGTATCGTCAAGGAGATCATTCTCTACCCTTCAAAAATCTAAAAGCACCAACTTTAGTTTTGAGGGTATTATCGGTTGAGAGCTTCAAGAGCACCATTTCAAGTTCTACATCCTTCTACATGTTCTAAGGTAAGAAAAATACCAAAACTTCACTCTTTTCCATTTTCCTTGCAAAAAAACCAAACTCACGTGAACACCAGTGTGTTTCCTCACCCAGCCGGTTGGTGTTCCTTCTTGAGAGCTGAAGCACTATCATTTGTTTACCCAAAAACAACATTAGAAGCTCAAGGTAAGAGTTCCTAAGAGTTAAATAAGTCCTTATATGTTAGGATTTGAAACCTACGTAGAAAAATTTATTAGTTTGGTGTGTAAGTGTGTGCCTTGTTACATGGTGTAGCTTGGTTTAATTAAATCAAGAAAACAAAGAAGGAAAGAGGAGCAAGAAAGGAGAAGAAAGAGAGAAAGGAAAAGAATCAAGAAAACCAAAGGTAATGAGAAGCCTCTGTATAATTTTAATGTTTGTGTATGTGTAGGTATATTGTTTTAGCAATGAACTAACCCACTGTAACCGTATGAAAAGAATGGGGACATTAATGTGAACGGTAGTTGTAGTTTGAAGTTTTTGAAAACAAGAAAATAATATGCTAAGTGTAAATGTAGAGTGTACAGGAGGTATTAGAAATATATGTGAGAATAATGTATATGTTGAACAAATTGTGAATATGTTGAGTGTGCAAAATTATGTGGTGAGAACACTTAGAAATGTGGGGAACCTCTGTCAAAATTTGGTTAGGAATTTATACACTTATGTGCTGTTAGAAAAGGAAGAAACATAAGAGAGTTGCAGTGAAGGAAAGAATAAGGTTTTTCACTTTGTTTTGTAATAGGAAGGAAGAGTGTAGTTGAGTGGAGTTGTAAATGGTAAAACGTGAGTTGTCAAACTAAGTTAGGATAGTTTGAGAGTCAATTTAGTGAGTGGGAAGAAGAGAAGGAAGGTCTGTAGCTTTTCTATAAGAAGTAGAAATTTTAACAGAGGAGAAACTTACAGTGAAATGAGATTATGTAACAGATTTTTATAGGATTGGGTTAGGCTAGTTTAAAATGCTTAAACAAAGTTAAAACATGCTAGATTATATGTAGAAATATTAGGGAAGAGATTGGTAGAAGTTTGGAATTTAAACAAACTCAAAAACTTACATATATTGCAATACTGTAACTAGTCCGGGTTTGCAAACCAGAACACAAACACGGACTAGCATAAAAAAACGACAGAAAGTTTTACAAAGGGATGGTCCGGGTTTACAAACCAAGACACTAACCTGGACCACCCCAAAAACATACCCGTAACATACCAAGACAAGTTGTCCGTGTTTGCAAAGTAGCACACAAACCCGGACGATGTCAAAAACTCACCCGTAACATTTCCAAATAGGTGGTCCGGGTTTGTATATAGGGATGTAAACCCAGACCATGCATTTATTTCACCCGTATGTTATTCCAGCGAGTTGGTCCGGGTTTGTAAACCCGGACACCAACCCGGACCAACACAAATTTCATACAGAATGTGTTTTAATGCTTAGGTAAGGATGGGTAATGATATTATAAGATGATTAAGACATAATTAATGATGTTTAAAGGTCATTAAGGCCATAAACAAGTTTAGAAAATAATTTTAAATAAGTAACCTAAGTATATGTATTTGAACAATAATGAATTAGTAAGTATAAACTAGGAAATGTTAGTAAAGTAATTAGTAAGGTAAAGTAAGGGTAATTAACCACCCAATTGTATGTACATGATAGGACCTTGATTGTGAACACCGGAGGAACGTCGGATACAAGTACAACGGTGAATGGTATGAATTCCTCATGCACCGTATGCTATCTTGGTTACTCTGATTTGTGTGTTGTGTGCTAATTGATCACCAAATAAGATAAATGCACGAATCGGAGTTACTATGCATACTTGTGACTATGTAGTGTTGTATGTTGTGAATATTTTTCTTAAATCTTAGTTTGTATAATTCATGAAATGTATGGATGAATATGAATGTGTGTATGTATGTTGTATTGCACTGTGACCGATTGTGATTGTGCTTGGACTTCTAACTTATTCCTAACAAGCTAACCAATCTAACTTAAATTGGTAATTAAATTGGAATGAGTTGAAGTCCGATATAGTTTCGGCCACGCGTGAGGATGCGGAGTCATGAGAGGTTGGCTCCAATTCCTGACTCTTAAACTGGTCTGCGGCCCAAATCCCTTAAGTGGGTAGCATCCCGGATTGGTGAGTCAAGTAAATCCCGGTGGTGGGACGGTGTAGTCCCCGGGCCGGAGGTCATACCGACTTAACTTGAGTATGAGTAAGTAAGTAAGAATGAGTAAGTAAAGTGAATGTAAGGAAGTAAGTGTAAGTAAGAGTAAGTAATGTGAAATGAGTAAAAGAGTAAATAGCATTCCGATTAACCCGGATGCGTAATTTGGCTAACCCTTGTGAAGGTAAGAATGGTGTATGCTATCGTATTGTTGCCTTGGATTGTGTATTGTATATTGCATGTATGTTGTATGTAAAGCATGTATGTATGAAATTAATGAACCTCATGTTTAGTGGACGTCAAATAGTCGGCGTGCCCTAGCTAGCACGCGGTATATGCGGAGTTCATGCGCAGCTTTTGCTGAGCCCCTTGGGGTGATGTTTTTACTACACGCAGGTACTCGAGAAGGATGAAGAGGACGAAGAGTTTTAGTTTGATTTCTTTTTGGATTGTAAACATTGAATTATGAATGGTGTACTAAGTAGTACACGGCT
Source organism: Limonium bicolor (assembly GCA_023374045.1). NCBI lineage: Eukaryota > Viridiplantae > Streptophyta > Magnoliopsida > Caryophyllales > Plumbaginaceae > Limonium > Limonium bicolor. The sequence goes on along the minus strand of CM041776.1, from coordinate 254,887,439 downwards.
GTAACCTTTTGATTAGCTGGTGTACCATGGGGTACACCTTTTTGGATTTTGATAGGATGGGATTTGGTATAGATGAGTAGTCGGTAGAAACTCATTCTTTTGGCAAACTTGGAAGGTTGTAAATGATTATACTTTGAATACTCGGTAATCCGTTAATGTAGGCGAAGGGTATTTTGTGTTCAGTAAGTAATGTTTAAGTAGCTTGGTATACTATGATCATCAGACCGTCACTGTAAGTAGTAATAGCCTAGCTAGCCGTACGGGCAGTTAGCGGCGTTGTATCACCCGCCGTAGTAGTAGTACTTCCGCTGCGAGTAACTTTGACTATTGGGATGATTGGACGGTAAGTATAGGATTAGCGGTAGGGGTGTTACAAAAAGTGGTATCAGAGCGTAGTAACGCTCTGATGTCCTTAGTTGTCGAGCATAGGGATTACTGAGTTAGGATTTCAACCGTCTTAAGACGGATACTTAGAAACCTAACTGGGAACTACCGTTGTTAACAACGGATACCCTTGACGTTCTTAGGAACGATATCTTGCTTAAATTCCAAGACCATTGAGTCATATCTTGCGGAGCCTAATGTAACTGTTATATATTCAGATGTCAGGAAGAGGTCTAGGTCGCCGAGGGACCAATGACGGACCGGGCACGCAGACGATAGCTGAGATCGTCGCTGCCACGGTAGCACAGATGCTACCACAAGTAATCAACGCTATGCAACAAAACCAACAGACTCAAACGGGAACAATCCCTCCCCCTCCACCCAGAGAAGCTAACTAGGTAAAAGCTGTAGCGGAACTCCGCCCTCCTTGCTTTAGGGGCGAGAGTGATCCGGCTAAGCTAGAAGCCTATATCTCCGAAATGGAGACGGCGTTTGAAACCCTCGAAGCTCCTGCTGGAGTTCGAGTTAGAGTTGCAGCCTACTAACTGAAGGATGCAGCTATGGATTGGTGGAAGCTAGTCAAGCAAGAGCATGTCAACGACCCCACCTTCGATTGGGAATCTTTCGCATCACTCCTCCGATCCAAATATTACCCGGAACATGTCAAGACCAAGAAGAGGCTTGAACTCGATGCTTTGAAAATGACAGAGAAGATGTCTGTCGATGAATACTACAGAACCTTCACTTCTATCCTCCGTCTTCTACTCGACCTAGGGTACACCGGCCAGGTGTTGGTCGATCGCTTCTATGGCGGTCTGAGCCATCGCCTTCGGTACGGTATGGGCTACACTCGATTTACCTCCCTTCAGGTAAATATCAGTTTAACCCTAAGTACCATTGCAATTCCTAAAATCTTTTCTTATCTTCTTTTAAATAAGAATCCCGGCTAATACCTGAAATTTCAGGAGTGTTATCACGCGGCTTCTCGTGTTGAGATCACTTGCCAGCTAAGGGATGAAGAAACCGCGCTTAAGCGCAAAGCCAACAATAACAACACCAATGGCGAGGAGCAGAACCAGGGTAAAAGCTGGAAAAAGAAGAAGGGAAATTTCTTTCAGCAATCCCAAAAGAAATTCCCAAGTGAGAGCAGTGCCCATGCTAAGCAGGGCAAACCAGTTGAGCTGCTTCAACTAGGTTCTTCTGCACCGGTGGCCGCATAGCCACTGAGATCACACCCACCTAAGGGTAAACTTCTATTCCTAAATCGCAATCGTATAAGTATCATATCTAGTATATCCACGCACACATGTGCTAACCCTCTAAACCTCAGGTTCTGGCTCCGGTTTCACCAAAACCTTCTCCGACGGCCGCACATATGTGTGCAGAAAGTGCAACCAAGACCATCCCGGCAAGGATTGCTATGAGAGAGAAATCAAGTGCTGCAATTGCCAGAAACCAGGACATACAGCCAATAGATGCCCAGAGAATGGGAAGCCAAAAGGGAACTTCCAAAGCTATAAGCAAAGGGAAGGCAAGGAGGTTGCATCTGGCGATGCACCAGCCCAGCAGGCACCACAGGGACAGGGATCCCGGGGACCTCAGAGGGGTGCACCTCAGAGGCAGCCCATCTTGCATGTGATTGACCGTGACGGGTCCGGTTCTAAGTCCAGCCCAGGTAATAATCTAAACCTTGAATCCTTGAAAAGCATGACTAAGTAGTAGAGTAACTGTATGAATGAAAGCATGATTGAATGAATTGAAGTGTGTAATGAGCATGAAATGAAGTAGTTGAAATTAGTACTCACCGTAGATGAAATTTGTAACCATAGGAAGCTTTAGTATCTGTTATCCGATACCGGTAAACCTGAATCAAGAAGAGGTCGACATCACCAACCACTACTACACCAATGAACAGTGTCAGGTCATCCGACCAGGTATGATCTTATTAAGGGGATACCTGACACCCGAAGCGTAAATCTCAATCATTCGACGGTGCAACGAGCTAGGAACGGGTCAAGGAGGATTTTACACACCCGAATTCCCTGGTGGAGCGTAGATGAAGTTGAAGATGATGTGCTTGGGAAAGGATTGGAATCCTTATACCAAGACATACCAAGAGACACGAACACAAGACGAAGCAACGCCACCGACAATACCTCCAGAGTTTCAGACACTCATCAGACAATCAGTAGAACTTGCACAACAATGCGAACATGATCCGATCCCCGCGCTTGAGGCGGACCTTTGTATCGTCAACTTCTATGAGAAAGAAGGACGACTTGGGTTACACCAAGACAAGGACGAGACAGCGGAATCTCTTGAACAAGGAGTGCCCGTAGTGTAACACCCCAACCGCTAATCCTTCCATTATCCTCTAATCATTCCCATAATTACCTTACTCGTAGCGGAATACTTACTTACTCCCGGCGGGTGATACAACGCCGTTAACCTTCCAAGGTTAACAAGGCTACTACTACTTAGCGTTTCGGTTTGACGATTAGAATAAACTAAATACATACTACTTACTTTACAATACCAAATACTTAACTTACATTTGATTACCGAGTATCCAAGTTACACGAATTACATACCAAGACTACTTCCCAAAAATGAAGAGTTTATACATCCTCTCCTTACTATCCAATTATGACTTCATTATCCAAAAAGGTGTACCACATGGTACACCGGCTACTCAAAAGGCCTTAGCCGTGTACAACTCGGTACACCATCCCAATCCTACTAACTACCAAAGAGAATTACATCCGGTCCTTACTCTACCTTCACGCCTCGCGGGTACCTGTGGAGTAAAAACATTCCCCCTAGGGGGTCAGCTTACGCTGCATATGATAACCGCATACCCCGCGTGCTAGCGAGGGTACGCCAACTAATTGGTCGAGTACATGCGGTTCATTTCATTCATACATACATACATGCTTTATACAATACGATACATTACATTCCATACACAAGGCATACATACATACAATGCATACAAGGAGGACAATTTAAGTCAACCGTTTATACTTACCCATACTCACCGCATTACGGAGATACAATTCTCCAATACATACAAAGGTCTAGTTAGCCTCATTACACACCCGGGTTAATCGGGTGTTTAGTACTCTTTTACTCCCGGTCCATGACTTCCGGGCAGGGATTACTACATCCCACCACCGGGCTTTAGGGTGGCCCACTAATCAAGGATGCTACCCGTTCAAGGGGATTGGTCCAAGGAAAAGATTATAGCCAGGATTCGGATCCAACCTCTTGTGTTTCCTTATCCTCACGCGTGGCCGAAACTATATCGGGCTTCTACTCATTCCATTTTACTCATTACTCATGTTAGGAGTTAGATCGTTAGGAATTAGTAGAAGTCCATACTTTCTTTCCATACACCAATACAATACACAAGTACTCATACTTACACATACACTTCATCTCATTCATACATTTCATGAATTATACAAACTATTTGTTCAAGAAGATACAACAAGAACAAAATAGTTCAAACACAGTTAAGTGCAATATAAGTCTGATTCGTGCATTTATCTTATTGGTGATCACATAAGCACACAAATCAGGGTAACCAAGTTAGGATACGGGGCATGAAGAAATCATACCGTTCACCGACATATACGTACTACCGGGTTCCTTCAAGGATCAACTATTTGATTCCTACACATACATGAAGTAGTATGATCAATGATCCATTATTGATCTACTTACTCCTTCATTGATACTTTCTATACATGCTTACTACCTCATTACTTTCTTACTTGATTATATAACCATTCTTTTCTTTACTACTTCTTAGACTTGTTTCCTTACTCATTTACTTACTTTCTCACCATTACTACTTCATTAATGGTGTATTACTACATACATATGCATATATGTGTATAGGCATATATATATACATATGATTACTATAATCATATAATAAAACTTTTTTTTTTGACTCGACCAAACTTGCAAGTCCGGTCGCAAGTTCGGTCCAAGTCAGTAGGCTACATCGTGTGAAAATTCCAGGGCCGACCGACCTTGCAAGTCCGGTCCCAAGGTCGGTCCATTCCAGTAAGTTTCCTTCGTGAGAATTTTAGCCCGACCAACCTTGCAAGTCCGGTCGCAAGGTCGGTCCATTCCAGTAGCTTGCACTACGGGAATTTTTCTGGCCGACCGAACTTGCAAGTCCGGTCGCAAGTTCGGTCCATTCCAGAAGGTTTCTGACGGGAGAAATTTCTGGTCCGACCGAACTTGCAAGTCCGGTCGCAAGGTAGGTCAATTCCAGAAGGTTCCCCGTCTTTGTAAATCTGGGCTCGACCGAACTTGCAAGTCCGGTCGCAATTCCGGTCCGGCCCAGTACTTCAGTTTTAAAATCTGTTTTTGGGTGTTTTCTTTACCCATTGCTTCCCCAATCTTTACCAATACTTCCCCACATGATTTAGCACTAATTAAACCCTCTAAATCACCTTGGTTCATCCACCAAACTTACTACTCAATCCTAAATACACTTATACAATTTTTCTCACTTCTCCCAACACTTACACTAGTTTGCATTTCACTAATGCTACAGATTTTGCTCTCTCCTCAAATGCTACAGATTTTCCACCAATCTTCCACATTCCATTACTCTCCCAACTAATGCTATTCCTAGCATTCATAATACATTACTTTACACCCTATCTCTTCCCATTAACACTCTCATTTCCAAATCTGTTTCAAACTACAAAACACTCCTCAAATACACCTAGTTGTCACCTAGGTTACTTCCTCTTCTTAAGCACTAAATTCCTCTCATTCCTACACAAAATTTGACATAGTCTCCCCTATATTTTTAACATTCTCCACACATTATTTCAGCTCACAAATTGCTCATTCACATACCTGTTTATTCAATACACTATACACACAATTCAACTCCATTACACACATTAAAATTCCTGCACATACACATTCACTACCCAATGTTTTCCCAAGTTTTTAAACACCATTTAAAAACTTCAAAACTGTTACAATACCATTCCTCATTATACTACAACATACTTACTACTCATTACTCAAATACATTACTCATTTTACTACTCAAAAACTGTTACACTACTACATACAAAACAAGCTCAAGGTAAAGGTAATTACCTTGTGTTTCTAGTTTTTCTTTTCTTTCTTGCCTTCTCCTTCCTTCTTTCCTTCTTTTTTGTTCTTCCTCACACAATGCATAATACTACAACCACCGTACCAATCCACACTAACCATTTAGCATTCAATTTATACTAACCCTAGAATCTAGATGTTTTAGGGTTTAGAAAAGAGTATTACCCTCCCACCAATGGATGAAGTTCTTGTCTAGCAAGAGAGAAAGATTCCTAGCCCACAAGAGAAGCCAAAATCGGCTGGAATGCAAGGAGCAAAGCAAGGCTTACTTTGAATTTTCGTTTTGCAAATGAGGGCTAGAAAAAGATGGGTTTTCAAGAATGTTTTTACCTCAAAATGACAAGGAGGTGAAGGTGCTTCTAATGGTGTACTCAAGCTTCAAATGCAGCACGCCCATGGAGATGAAGTTGGTTGTTTTAGATTTTTGAAAGGAGGAAAGTGTTCTCCTTGGTGAGGGGATTTCAATGGTACAATTTTTGTTGGATTTGGACAAGGATTGAGCTTGGACAAGAGGAGAGAAGGAGAGAGTTGAGTGAGGTTCTTCAAATCCCCATTGCCATCGCCCAAGGAAGAAGAAGAGAGAATAGAGAGGTGAGAGAAATCATGAGAGAGGAGTGGGGATAGGAGAGAGAGGGTTATTTTTTTTTTGCTTTTACTTATTTGTTTGTCTTTTAGTAAATAAGAGAGGAATTAAGAGGGTGTGAGAGAGTGAGCTGGCCGCCCCCCTTACACACACACAATCATATTTTGCTTTTTATTTACAAAAGTGGACACATTAATTTTTCTTATTTACCTTCTCACCCCACAACTTCCCGGTTGTTACAGTTCTTACTATCCGGTACCCGTTTTCGGAATTTTCTCGTTTAATTAATTTTATTGGTTCTAAAGCTCCACTAATATTTATTAGTGACTATTTAGTTGACCAAAATTGTTACGAGTGTGTTTGACCCGCTTAAAGTCGCGTTTTCCCGGTTTCCTCGAAAAACGCGCTTTAAGGTTCGTTTATGCTTTTAACCCATTTTAAAGGTCCGTTTTCTTCGGGATTTGCTCCCTCATCTTTTTTTAAGTGTAATTAAGCCTTTAAAAATATAATTAGCCTAATTAATCACTGTTTTAAATTACGGGGTATTTCAATCTACCCCCCTTAAGAAACTTTGCCCTCAAAGTTGCTCAAGGTTACGGTTTACATTTCTACTCATTTGGCAAGCCAATTGCCACAATACATTCTGCTACCACCTTACAAGGTGTTCACAATTCTTACACTACCAGCATACACAATTCAGATACCATACATCATACTCAGTTCAATTTCCATACACAATACTCCATTCAATTCGCACATTCCACAATACATTCACAATACACTTCCCAATGTCATTCGAGTCATATACCGTACAACAAAAATGCATTACTCATTACACACATGCCATACACATACCATACTCATCGTACTACTACTGAATACTAGCACTACTTTGTGCCAATAAATACAATTACAATACATACATACTACTACAATGCTAACCCGAAGCAATGCAAAAGCAAAAGGCTCTACCCCCCTTAAAAGGGGTACGCCCCGTACCCTCCGTACTATACGGATACTAGACATCTAGTCTACAAATAGATTCGGGTACTTCGCCTTCATGGCGTCCTCTAATTCCCAAGTCGCTTCCTCGACATCGTGGTTAGACCACAAGACCTTCACCATTCGTACAGATTTATGGCGAGTGTCTCTTGTCTTTGTATCAAGGATTCGCAATGGAGTCTCGACATATCTCATCGTCGGCTCTAGGGATAGTGTTCGGGTTCTAATACATGAGAGGGATCGGCTATGTATTTCTTGAGTTGTGATACATGAAAGACATCATGAACACGCCCCAATTCTTCAGGCAATGCTAGCCTATAAGCTACGGCTCCAATCCTCTCGGTAATGGTATACGGGCCTACAAATTTCGGGCTCAGCTTGCCCTTTTGGCCAATCGAAAGACACCCTTCATAGGTGAGACACGCAAGAACACTTGGTCGCCCACGGCGAACTCAAGGTCGCGTCGTCGCACATCCGCATAGGATTTCTGTCTATCTTGGGCTGCTTTCATATTTGCTCGGATTTGTTGTACTCAGCTTGTACTTATTCTAAATACTCCGGTCCTATGATGACCGCTTCGCTTGACTCATCCCAACACAACGGGGTACGGCAAGGTCTACCATACAAGCTTGGAATGGCGACATCTTAATCGAAGCATGATAGCTATTGTTATACGAAAACTCGATAAGATGAAGCTTCTCAATCCAGCTCCCCTGGAAGTCTAAGGCACATGCCCTAAGCATATCCTCTAGTGTTTGGATGGTCCTTTCTGTCTGACCGTCGGTCTGTGGATGGAAGGCGGTGCTAAGCTTCAACTCAGTACCAAGCGCTTCCCGTGTTGCTCTCCAGTATCTCGAAAGAAATCTGGTGTCGCGGTCAGATACAATGGTTTTGGGACTCCGTGGTGTCGGATGATCTCCTTGTCGAATAGCTCCGCGAGCTTCGCCACCTTCCAGGTGTCCTTCATCGGTATGAATCGGGCAACCTTGGTGAGACGATCGACTACTACCCAGATCATGTTGAGTCCTCCCCTAGCAGGTGGGAGTCCAACAACAAAATCCATAGAGATATCGTGGAATTTCCACTCCGGAATGGGCATGGATTGCACCATTCCTCCCGGTCTTCGGTGCTCGAACTTCACCTTCTGGCATGTGAGACACCTCAGAACATACTCAGTCACGTCAGATTTCATTCCTGACCACCAGAAGTACCTCTTCATGTCTTTGTACATTTTAGAGGCTCCCGGATGGACATGCAATGTCGAACAATGTGACTCTCGCAGAATGCGATCCCTTAGCTCAGCATTGCTTCGGGGGACGCATAATCTGCCATTCAATCGGATCAGACCATCTTCATGCAATTTGAAGTCGTACTTTCGGCTCTCGAAGGTACCATCTGTGATTTTCTGTCTGATCTCTGTGAAGTAAGGGTCGCTCAACTGAGCGTCTCGCACCTCGTCAACCAAGCTAGAAGAAGCGAGTAGCGAATGGAGCGAGTGTGCTCGACGACTCAGGGCGTCGGCTACAACGTTTGCCTTCCCTTCTTTATACTGGAGGTTGATGTCGTAATCTGAGAGGAACTCCATCCACCTCCTCTGTCTTAGGTTCAGTTCTTTCTGGGTAAACATACTGCAAACTTTTGTGGTCGGAGTAGATGGTGATGCTTACCCCATAGAGATAGTGTCGCCATATCTTCAAGGCGAAGACAATGGCTCCTAACTCTAGATCATGTGTCGGGTAATTCTCCTCATGCTTTTTCAGCTGGCGAGAAGCTAGGCTACTACCTTGCCATGCTGCATGAGTACGCATCCCATGCCCTTACCCGATGCATCACAATACACCTCAAATCCCTCTGTGCCCTCTGGAAGTGTGAGAATTGGCGCTGAGGTCAATGAGTCTTTTAGTTTCTGGAAGGATACCTCGCACTCGCTTGTCCATACAAACGGTGCATCTTTCTTCATCAATGACGTCATGGGCTTAGCGACTTTTGAGAAGTCCTTTACAAACCTCCGGTAATAACCGGCTAAACCAAGAAAGCTCCGGATGTCGGTAACAGTCTTAGGTCTAGGCCATGATCGCACTGCTTCGATTTTGGATGGATCTACTGAAATGCCCGCGCTCGAGATGACATGACCAAGGAATGATACCTGATCTAGCCAAAACTCGCATTTGAAGAACTTCGCATACAGCTGGTTCTCGCGCAGTGTCTCAAGTACTCTTCTCAAGTGGTTTTCATGCTCTTCTGCTGACTTCGAATACACAAGGATGTCGTCGATGAATACTACTACTGAAGTGTCCAGCTGATCACTGAATAACCGATTCATTAGGTCCATGAATTTGGCTGGTGCGTTAGACAAACCGAATGGCATCACCGTGAATTCGTAGTGGCCATATCTTGTTCGGAATGCTGTTTTCTCAATCTTGCTCTTTGATAGCAATTTGGTGATATCCGGACCGGAGATCAATCTTAGAAAAAACTGATGCTCCCTTCAACTGATCGAACAGGTCGTCGATGCGTGGCAATGGATATTTGTTCTTTACAGTGACCGCATTTAATTCGCGGTAGTCGATGCAGAGGCGGAGACTACCGTCCTTCTTCTTCACGAAGAGGACCGGTGCTCCCCAGGGTGATACGCTCGGGCGTATAAACCCTTTGTCGAGTAGATCACGTAGTTGCTCTTCCTGCATTTCTGCTGGTGCCATACGGTATGGTGCCCTAGCAATGGGACCAGTACCAGGTACAAGGTCGATTTCGAACTCTACTGCTCTCTGTGGTGGCATACCAGGTAGCTCTTTCAGGAATACATCAGGGAATTCTGAGACTACGGTCACATCATCACTGAATTCTGGATCTCTCTCCAGATCTTGCACATGGCATAAATACACTTCATGTCCTTTCTGAGCTCCCGATACATTGCCATAGCGGAGATGACTGTGTTGAAGGCTCTCTTGGCTCTGGCGGTATGAAACAGTGACCCCAGATGGACTCTTGAGCAGCAATCGGTGCTCGGCGCATAGGATCCGTCCTTTGTGCCGCTCCAAACAGTTCATTCCAATTATCAAGTCGAATCCCTATCCGTTGAATTCAATGAAGGAAATGGGAAACGCTTCACCTTTGATTTGAATGGTGGCGTGTGGTAATACTTAGTACACTTTACCCGCTCCTTCGACGGGAGAGTAACCAAGAAATTTGGTAGCTCATCTGCGTCTAGCCCCAACCTTGTAGCGAATGATGGCGATACAAAGGTGTGAGAGGCGCCGGAGTCGAATAATACTGAGGCTTCGATGCCGTTTACTGGGAATGTTCCCGTTAGAATGGTGCCGCTCTTGCCGGCTTGTTCTTCGGTGAGGATACTCAGGTTACCTTCGGTACCGAGTCCACAACCTATTGATTCATGAGATTATAAGTAAAGATGGTGGAACGCAAGTGGAATTTAATAACCAACACTGCTTTTATTGAATAACCAACCATCATACATACTGTGTCTCTAATACACGTTACTACTGGATTACATGCTACTACAAGATTAATACTTTCTAAAGGTAAGGTTCAGGCGTCCTGGTTTCATGTGTGTGGCATTGATTATGCCGGTGGTGCCGTATTCAACTTGATCTTCTGGATCCCGTGATACAGCAACCTTGATTTTCCACCCATGATTAGAACATCTCCTGATCTCAATACCAATTTCTCTGCGAGGTCCACACGCTTCTGCTCGCTATACAAAAATACGGCGTCATCACCAATGGACCAAGACACTACGGGCACTCCTAGTTCAAGAGATTCCGCTGTCTCGTCCTTCTTGGTGTAAGCCAAGTCGTCCTTCTTTCTCATAGAAGTTGACGATACATAGATCTGCTTCAAGTGCAGGGATTGGTTCATCTTCACATTGTTGTGCATTTCTCACTTGTGTGACAAGCGTTTGGAATTCTGGGGGTATTGATGGAGGTGTGCTGCTCCTTCCTGCGTGTTGTTTGGTATGTCTTGGTATAAGGGTTCCAATCCTTTCCCCACATCATTTTCAGCTTCATTGTAGCTCCACCGGGGAATTCGGGTGTATAAAATCCTCCTGGACCCATTCCTAACTCGTTGCATCGTCGGATGATTGAAACTTGTGCTTCGGGTGTCAGGTATCCTTTTAATAAGATCATACCTGGGCGGATGACCTGACATTGTTCGTTGTTGAAGTGGTGATTGGCGATGTCGGTCTCTTCATGAGGTGAGTTCGAAGGTATTGGGTAACAGATATGGAATTTCATCTAGAGTGAGTTCTAGGCTTACTATTCATTTCATGCTCAATACATACTTCCATGTTACTTACTCATGCTCAATTTCATACTTCAAGTACTTACGCATTCATACTCCCATTCATACAATTACTTTAATACTTAGTCATGCTCTTCAAGGATTAAAGGTTTCAGTTATTACCTGGGCCGGACTTAGTCCCGATCCCATCACGGTCAATGATGTGTAAGGCCGGCTGCCTCTGCGGTGCGCCCTTCTGCGGACCTCGGGATCCCTGTCCCTGTGAGGTATGCTGGGCATGAGCATCGCCAGATGCAACTCCTTGCCCTCACGCTGCTTGTAGCCCTGATAGTTGCCCTTGGGCTTAGAGTTTCTGGGCATGCATTAGCACGGTGCCCGGCTTCTGGCAAGTGTAGCAGCGGATCTCCCTTCCTTGGCAATCTGTGCCGGGATGATCCTTGTTGCAGTTACGATATGTAGCTGCGGCCATCAGATTGGTTCTTGCCTTGGCCAAATCCAGAACCTATAGCTTCCAAGTTAGCAAGGTTCGGTATACTTACAATACTCCATATACATACAATTCACAAGTGTACTAATTCGGTTTCGGGTTCTTACCCTGTAGGGCTGAGACCTCAGTGGCTTCGCTGCCACTGGTGCGGTGTAGGCAAGCTGTATGGTCAGCTGCCTTGCCCTTCTCAGTGGGCACCGCCGTCTCCTGAAGTGTTCTTCTGATGGGAATGCTTCCCTTCTTCTTCTTCCAAGGTTTGGATTGGTTTTGGTCATCGGAGGTGTTTTTGTTGCTTGCCTTGCGCTTGAGCGCTTGATCTTCATCCCTCAGCTGGCATGATCTCCACTCGGAGGCAGCATGGTAACACTCCTGAATTACTTAGGCATTAGGTTACACTTACATACGGGAATACTAATTCACATTACTCATGGCTTTTAAGGGTTCAACTTGTTTACCTGAAGGGAGGTAAACCGTGTGAAGCCCATGCCATACCGGAGTCGATGGCTCAATCCGCCGTAGAAGCGGTCGACCAAGACTTGGCCGGTATACCCAAGGTCGGGTAGAAGTCTGAGAAGAGAGGTGAAGGTGCGGTAATATTCATCAACCGTCATCTTCTCGGTCATTTTTAGTGCATCGAGCTCAAGCCTTTTCTTGGTCTTGACATGCTCGGGTACTTAGATCGGAGGAGAGAGGTGAATGCTTCCCATCCGAATGCAGGGTCGCTACTGCTCGGCCTTAATGAGCTTCCACCAGTCCATAGCCGCGTCTTTGAGGTAGTACGCAGCTATCCTCACTCGAACTCCAGCGGGAGTCTCAAGTGTCTCGAAGGCCGTCTCCATCTCAGAGAGCCTCGAGCTTGGCGGGGTCGCTCTCGCCTCTAAAGCATGGAGGTCGAAGGTCGGCGACTGCTTTACCCAATTTCTCACGGGGATGAGGTGGGTCGGGTTGCTGCTGTTGCTGCTGCTGTGTTGAGTTTGTTGTGTTTGCTGTACAGCAGTGATTACATCCGGTAGCATCTGTGCTACCGTGGCGGCGACGATTTCAGCTATCGTCTGCGCGCTTGGTCCGTCACTAGTCCCTCCTCTGGGACGACCTGGACCTCGTCCTGACATCTGAACAAGTGTGGATTACATTAGATACGGTGAAACTATGACCTTATGGTCTTGATTCAACAATGGTATCGTCCTTGCAGACGTTAAGGGTATCCGTTGTTAACAACGGTAGTTCCTAGTTAGGTTTCTAAGTATCCGTTTAAACGGTTGAAATCCTAACTCGGTAATCACTACACTTAGGGTTCTAATCATCAGAGCGAGACTTCGCTCTGATACCACTTTTTGTAACACCCCAACCGCTAATCCTTCCATTATCCTCTAATCATTCCCATAATTACCTTACTCGCAGCGGAATACTTACTTACTCCCGGCGGGTGATACAACGCCGTTAACCTTCCAAGGTTAACAAGGCTACTACTACTTACCGTTTCGGTCTGACGATTAGAATAAACCAAATACATACTACTTACTTTACAATACCAAATACTTAACTTACATTTGATTACCGAGTATCCAAGTTACACGAATTACATTCCAAGACTACTTCCCAAAAATGAAGAGTTTATACATCCTCTCCTTACTATCCAATTATGATTCATTATCCAAAAAGGTGTACCACATGGTACACCGGCTACTCAAAAGCCTTAGCCGTGTACAACTCGGTACACCATCCAATCCTAACTACCAAAGAATTACATCCGTCCTTACTCTACCTTCACGCCTCGCGGGTACCTGTGGAGTAAAAACATTCCCCCTAGGGGGTCAGCTTACGCTGCATATGATAACCGCATACCCCGCGTGCTAGCGAGGGTACGCCAACTAATTGGTCGAGTACATGCGGTTCGTTTCATTCATACATACATACATGCTTTATACAATACATACATACATTCCATACACAAGGCATACATACATACAATGCATACAAGGACAATTCAAGTCAACCGTTCATACTTACCCATACTCACCGCATTACGGAGATACAATTCTCCAATACATACAAAGGTCTTGTTAGCCTCATTACACACCCGGGTTAATCGGGTGTTCAATACTCTTTTACTCCGGTCAATGACTTACAATAGTCAAGACCAATACACATACAATACTTACTTCTTACATACTTTACTTCCAGTTAAGTCGGTATGACCTCCGGGCAGGGATTACTACATCCCACCACCGGGCTTTAGGGTGGCCCACTAATCCAGGATGCTACCCATTCAAGGGGATTGGTCCAAGGAAAAGATTATAGCCAGGATTCGGATCCAACCTCTTGTGTTTCCTTATCCTCACGCGTGGCCGAAACTATATCGGGCTTCTACTCATTCCATTTTACTCATTACTCATGTTAGGAGTTAGATCGTTAGGAATTAGTAGAAGTCCATACTTTCTTTCCGTACATCATTACAATACACAAGTACTCATACTTACACATACACTTCATTCTCATTCATACATTTCATGAATTATACAAACTATTTGTTCAAGAAGATACAACAAGAACAAATAGTTCAAACACAGTTAAGTGCAATATAAGTCCGATTCGTGCATTTATCTTATTGGTGATCACATAAGCACACAAATCGGGGTTACCAAGTTAGGATACAGGGCATGAAGAAATCATACCGTTCACCGTCGTATATACTACCGGGTTCCTTCAGGATCAACTATTTGATTCCTACATACATGAAGTAGTATGATCAATGATCCATTATTGATCTACTTACTCCTTCATTGATACTTTCTATATCTTACTACTCATTACTTTCTTACTTGGTTATAAAACCATTCTTTTCTTTACTACTTCTTAACTTGTTTCCTTACTCATTTACTTACTTTCTTACCATTACTACTTCATTAATGGTGTATTACTACATACATATGCATATATGTGTATAGGCATATATATATATATAATATGATTACTATAATCATATATAAAACTTTTTTTTTTGTTTGACTCGACCGAACTTGCAAGTCCGGTCGCAAGTTCGGTCCAAGTCAGTAGGCTACATCGTGTGAAAATTCCAGGGCCGACCGACCTTGCAAGTCCGGTCCCAAGGTCGGTCCATTCCAGTAAGTTTCCTCGTGAGAATTTTAGCCCGACCGACCTTGCAAGTCCGGTCGCAAGGTCGGTCCATTCCAGTAGCTTGCATTACGGGAATTTTTCTGGCCGACCGAACTTGCAAGTCCGGTCGCAAGTTCGGTCCATTCCAGAAGGTTTCTGACGGGAGAAATTTCTGGTCCGACCGAACTTGCAAGTCCGGTCGCAAGGTCGGTCGATTCCAGAAGGTTTCCCGTCTTTGTAAATCTGGGCTCGACCGAACTTGCAAGTCCGGTCCGGCCCAGTACTTCAGTTTTAAAATCTGTTTTTGTGTTTTCTTTACCCATTGCTTCCCCAATCTTTACCAATACTTCCCCACATGATTTAGCACTAATTAAACCCTCTAAATCACCTTGGTTCATCCACCAAACTTACTACTCAATCCTAAATACACTTACAATTTTTCTCACTTCTCCAACACTTACACTAGTTCATTTCACTAATGCTACAGATTTTGCTCTCTCCCAATGCTACAGATTTTTCACCAATCTTCCCATCCATTACTCTCCCAACTAATGCTATTCCTAGCATCCAAATACATTACTTACACCTATCTCTTCCCATTCACCTCATTTCCAAATCTGTTTCAAACTACAAACACTCCTCAAATACACCTAGTTGTCACCTAGGTTACTTCCTCTTCTTAAGCACTTAAGTCCTCTCATTCCTACACAAAATTTGACATAGTCTCCCCTATATTTTTAACATTCTCCACACATTATTTCAGCTCACAATTGCTCATTCACAACCTGTTTATTCAATACACTATACACACAATTCAACCCCATACACACATAAAATTCCTGCACATACACATTCACTACCCAATGTTTTCCCAAGTTTTAAACACCATTTAAAACTTCAAAACTGTTACAATACCATTCCTCATTACTACAACATACTTACTACTCATTACTCAAATACATTACTCATTTTACTACTCAAAACTGTTACACTACTACATACAAAACAAGCTCAAGGTAAAGGTAATTACCTTGTGTCTAGTTTTTTTTTTCTTTCTTTCTTGCCTTCTCCTTCCTTCTTTCCTTCTTCTTTGTTCTTCCTCACACAATGCACAATACTACAACCACCATACCAATCCACACTAACCATTTAGCATTCAATTTATACTAACCCTAGAATCTAGATGTTTTAGGGTTTAGAAAAGAGTATTACCTTCCCACCAATGGATGAAGTTCTTGTCTAGCAAGAGAGCAAGATTCCTAGCCCACAAGAGAAGCCAAAATCGGATGGAATGCAAGGAGCAAAGCAAGGCTTACTTTGAATTTTCGTTTTGCAAATGAGAGCTAGAAAAAGATGGGTTTTCAAGAATGTTTTTACCTCAAAATGGCAAGGAGGTGAAGGTGCTTCTAATGGTGGTACTCAAGCTTCAAATGCAGCACACCCATGGAGATGAAGTTGGTTGTTTTCGATTTTTGAAAGGAGGAAAGTGTTCTCCTTGGTGAGGGGATTTCAATGGTACAATTTTTGTTGGATTTGGACAAGGATTGAGCTTGGACAAGAGGAGAGAAGGAGAGAGTTGAGTGAGGTTCTTCAAATCCCCATTGCCATCGCCCAAGGAAGAAGAAGAGAGAATAGAGAGATGAGAGAAATCATGAGAGAGGTGTGGGGATAGGAGAGAGAGGGTTATTTTTTTTGCTTTTACTCACTAGTGGAACGCGAGGCTTTAATGACGGTGGTTTAATCACGGCTTAAACAGACACCGTGATTAATAGGAAGGCCGGAATTTATTAGCGACAATGATTGATTAACCCGTAATCAATAATCGATCGGAGGTTGGCGCGCCTTTTTTAGGAGGGACTTTAGATGACGGTTTTTAGTAAAACCGTAATCTAAAGTCCCGTGTTGACGCGCGCTTTACGGTCAACGAACTTTAGATTACGGTTTTACTAAAAACCGTCATCTAAAGTCCCTCCTAAAAAAGGCGCGCCAACCTCGTCAACGACGTCGTTTTGACCTGACGAAAAAAATTTCCCATATTATTTGATTTATTCGACTCCGCGCGTAATCTAAATTACAGTTAACGACGTCGTTTTAGCAGTGTATTTTAGATTAATAAAAACTTTATATTAATGTGTTACCTATGTTTAAAACCCAACATATGACAAATAATTATCGCGCTATTTTTTTAATTTCGTTACACTTTAGATTACATTTAACGACGTCGTTTTACCAGTGTATTTTAGATTAATAAAAACTTTATATTAATGTGTTACCTATGTTTGAAACCCAACATATGCCAAATAATTATCGCGCTTTTTTTTTTAATTTCGTTACACTTTAGATTACGGTTTTTTGGGAACCGTCATGTAAAGTGTGACTTTAGTTTACGGTTTACATGTAAACCGTAATCTAAAGTCCATTTAAACATTTGCCTACACTCTGCACACTCTACTCACAGTAACTCTTCTTCTCTTTCACGCTATCTTCCTCACTGAAATTGCCTCCTCTCTCCCGTCACCTTGCTAACGGCCATCGCCGCCGTCGCTCCCACCACCTTTGTCACTCCCATCGCCGCCGGTCACCACCCATCTACCACTGGTCTCACCGTCGACGTCTCTATCTATCGCGTATTGGGTATGCGATCGCGATTGATTGTCGTTTTTTTTAACTAACTTGTTCATATCATGCATTTCGATTGCAAGTTCTAACCTCGTTTGTATCGAATCCTGAGAGTGTAATGGCAAATGTTCTAACCTTGTTCATATATTTGTGCCCAGATTCACAGTTAATTGCGACCTAGTTCGTGGCTGATTTCTACACTACTTGCCCACTTCGGTGCTTAGTTACGGTAACTTTGCAAACCAATCTGTAAACTGTTGTATTTATTTGTTCTTAGCATTTAGTATTACAATTAATACATAATAGTGTAGTTTTAAAAATGCTACTACTTAAAACTGCCACAGGAAAGAAAGTAAGTTCAAGTATATTACCGATTCCTGAAAAATGAATGGTACATAACTGTAGCATATCTCAGTTTCATGAATGGAACAGAACTGTAACAAGTTGTTTGAGTTTTGGTCTGGATTTAAAAGCTTAATGGAATATTTAAGTAACTGGGTAAGGAGTTAGGAGAAGTATAATCAGTTGAAAGGAAAAAAAACAGACATGGAAGAAAGCAAGAACACAACTCAGTTTCTGTTTTGATTTCAGTTTGGATTTCAGCTTCAGTTTCGTATCAGATCAGGTTCTGACTAATTCTGCATCTGTAACAAAGTTGCCTTGGGTTTAGTTGAGTTAGAAACTTTATAACACACCAAATTGACAGGATCGACAATTTAGAAAGGTTTGAGAATTCAAACACGTGAACAAACAGAGAGGAGTCATACACCAGTCTCTGTCTGTCTGTTTCTTTTCTTTCAGTTTCTATTTCTGTTTGAGTTCTGTGTGAATCTGTTCAGTAGAGGCAACAGAAAGATGTTGTCGTTTTTCTGTTTCTGTAAACTAAATACATCAGTGAAATAAGTTTATGTATGTTACCATTCTAGATGGTGCGTGCGAATTTGACTTTGATAAAACTGATTTGGAGACGCTAGAAATATAGGGGAGATGCTGTCGATTTTTTTCCGCGGTTTAGCTAGCATTTAACCTTGATTTTTTGATGAATTCTAATGTTGTCGTTTTTCATTTATGCATCAGGACTACGACTTTATTTAGGCTTGACCTCAACCGTCTTAGCATCGGCTAATCGTCTACCAGAGGTAAGATTTATATATATACATATAATATTTGACAAACTACCAAACATAGTTATCCGCCCAAGATATACCTAATAGAGGTATATCTTCGGCAGTCCCTGTCGGGACTGTCCACGATTGTTAAATCACACACCTAGGGTGAATGTGCTTTTAATATGTACTTTATTGATTATTTCAGCAGTATCTCTTTATTGTTCTTCGAATGCATATATTATTGATTAATATCATAATATCGTGCATTTGAAGAACTATAGGGAGATGCTGCCAAATTTTCAATAAATTACATATTAAAAACACGTTCACCGGTGGGATTTAATACTCATGGATGGATTTAGGTTGATAAGATACAAAAGTGTAAAGACTCTGCCACGGGTGACGGTATGAAATGGCTGTCTTCATATAAATAGCTAGAAGGAGATGGAACATTCGTGGATTTACAGCGGAAATTTGGATGACAAGTTTTTAGAAGGAGTTGATAAGTTATGCACGGTGTTGGCGAACAATCTGAAACCTACAGACAAGGGATACATATTTTGTCCGTGTATCGACTGCCAAAACAATCTGAGATATCGCGGCGTTGAAACAATTAAGGAACATATGATCCGCCGCGGTTTTACAAAAGATTTCCAAGACATACTCCGATGGCATGGTCAGAGTGCGTTCGATGTTATTAAGCCTGACGAAGGGGATAATGGTCAGGCAAACACAGAAACAGAACTTGGAGATGATACAGTTGCTGGTGATCCAGAAGACGTTACAGCGAACGTTGTGCCAGATTTCTGGGATGATGACATTGAGACTATGCTTGAAGATGTGGAACGACATTACTCTAACACGCCAGACAAGCATGAAAATTTGTTGGATTCATCCAAAACACCGTTGTACCCCGGTGTGACCCTACAAAGTTAAGCAAGTTGAGTGTCGTCCTCAAGCTATTCAACTTGAAAGCGAAACATGGCTGGAGCGACGTAAGTTTCACTGACCTCCTGGAACTATGAAATACTTCTTCCGGTGGACAACGTTTTACCAACGACTACGTACTCAGCCAAAAAAATGATGTGCCCAATGGGTATGGGGTACCAGAAAATTCATGCTTGTCCAAATGGTTGCATGCTGTTTTGGAAATCGGATGAATTTGCTGAAAGCTGTTCAGCATGTGGAGCGTCACGGTATAAGAAACAACAAACTCACATTAGCGGTAGTAAGAAAGGTTCACCAGCTAAGGTATTGTGGTACCTGCCCATCATTCCAAGGTTCAGACGTTTGTTCTCCATTGAGAAAGACGCAGAGAATCTTCGGTGGCATTCAGTTCACAGGAAAAAGGATGGCAGATTGACACATCCCGCTGATGCACCATAGTGGAGAAACATAGACGTAAAATTTCCTGAGTTTGGTAACGAACCGAGAAACCTAAGGCTAGGCTTGTGCATGGATGGGATGAACCCTTACGGTACTTTGAGTAGCATACACAGTACCTGGCCTGTGCTTTTGGTTATTTACAATCTACCGCCGTGGTTATGCATGAAACCAAGACACATCTTGTTGTCTTTGTTAATATCTGGTCCAAAGCAACCGGGCAACAAAATTGACGTATTCCTACAACCTTTGATAGAGGATTGTTGGGATAAAACTACACTGTAATTAATATAGAATTATAACAAACTATTAGGCAAGTGTACCTATTCGTAGTAGTAAAACAAGTGTCGTATCCCAAGAGATTGTTTAATTATCCTAGTTTAGGTAGTTACTAAAGACTGTAAAAGGGGTTTTAGCCGGAGGCAAGCTTGATTTGTTGTTGGATTATTAAAGAAATAATAAAAACAGTAAAACGGTTGTGGATTAAGTGGATGGAAACTGTGCTAAGGAAGGTGAAATCGCCCGGTTATAACTCAGATAATAATATAATCCTAGTTTGCTCTTATTTGTCTGTTAAGATTTTATCTTGTGACCTTTCTAAATCATAGATAAGGACAGCTCTTAATTATTCATTAACTTCTTACAATCAGAAAAAGTCTAAAATCATTAATTAGCTTTAAGTGAGAATTCTTTTTATAACAGCGATGGATTTTATCTGCTAATCAAGGAGAATAAAATCTAATGTTTGTCTCTCTTTGTGGTCTATTCCCTAATTTTACAAAATCATTGAAATTAGAGAAACCGTAAACGAGTAAAATGATCAGTTCTTAAACATTTAATAATAAGAGAGACAAACAAATATTTATAAGCCAACTCGGTATTATAAATACGCTGAGTTTATTTGGGTTAAACACCCATCCTAAGCACAATTATGAGATTACTCAGACATTGAAGAAATAAAAACATAGTAGAGACTGAAATATTCATTACTCAGGAACTGCCTGCGAAAACGGGTCTGCACTCGCCTGCCTCTTTTCTCTCTTTGTAATTTACTGCTTCTGTTTGAGTACGTACGTGAATGAGGTGAAATGGTAAAATAAATAAAGATGGAGAAGTGTGGTGATACGGGAGGAATTAAATGGAAGAGAATGGAGTGTGGTGTTTTATTTTGATTTCTTCAGACTGTGGTCGTACGTGGTGTTTGTTGCAGTATTGGTGTTGGTTTATATAGAGAATTGAGATAGGCATCCGTACGTAAAATTGATTGAGCATTCATTGCTATCTTCATTTATTGCAGAGGGACAGACAGCTGCACGCGTGAGATTCATGGTAGGCGGTGCTGGAGTAGATAGATAAGGCGAGTTGCAGACGACGGCGCGAAGAAGACTGCGAAGAAGAACTGAAGAACTGTCGCGTGAATTAATCGCCCTGAAGAACCGCCCCGGTATTAGGCGGTCTCCTCTGTTGTGTCCGCGAGTGAACCAGGCGGTAGCCTGTGTCTCGTCCGCCTGATAAGGAGGCGGTAGCCTCAGTGTTGTCCGCGAGTTAAGAGGCGGTAGCCTCTATATTTACCGCGAGGCGGTAGCCTGACCGCGAGGCGGTAGTCTGTGTGGTGTCCGCCTATTAAGAGGCGGTAGCCTCTAAATTGACCGCGAGGCGGTTGCTTGTGACTCGTCCGCCCGGCGGTTGCTCTTGTGGACGTCCGCGACTTAGGGGGGCGGTTGCACAGTCCACCGCGTGACTCTCGCGTGCCTCTGTTTGACTGGCTCTACATTCTTCGTTATAATCCGTTTTCTGAGCCGTTTGCGTCTAGTGTTCGTATCTTTATCCACTTTACTCCCAGCTTGGTTTTCCTCATGTTAAACCAATAAATTTGTGAGATAAACAATAAACATAACTAGAGGAAAACTAACCGAAGTGGAGAAATGAGCAAGAAAAGTGCAAATATTATATAAGAATACACCTATAATCATGCTCATTTGGACACTTATCACACCCCCACACTTATCTTTTTGCTTGTCCTCAAGCAAACTACGTACCTAAGTAGGGAATGCTCAATATTAACAAATATTATTATGAAGGGTAGGATAAAGAACTCAATAGTACATTATCTTAAATTTTTTAGAGGAGTGTGATCCATCACCTACTGGTGGCATAGGTGCACTCAGGGCAAAAATAAAAATAAGAGTTTCGGGGTATGATCCGGAGTACTTCATGCTTCTTGATTTAGGTGACTTTGAGAACTTTTACCATGGCCAACTTCTCTCGAATGGGCATTGAGGAGAAAACAAAAGGGAAAATAGATTTTATGCATTTGTTTCACTTTTGCATAGGAGATGAAAAGATAATATGTAGGCATCAAGCCTTCGTTTTAAGAACACTCAACTCTCTTGTTGGTTACCAATGGTGTCTCGTAAGTCCCTTATTTATTTTATTTTTTCCTTTTTGACAGAGAAGCACCCTTAGCAATCCCTAAGAAAGAAGACAGAAAGAACCCCTGGTAATAAAATCCACCATTTCAGATCATTTGGTCACACCGCATAAAATGCTCCTCAAAGTATCAAAATTTTAAAATTTTTGTACATTTTATACCATTTATCCCACAATTCATAACAATTTTATTCCTAAAGAGAACACCCACATATACAGGGTCCACAATATTGAATTTGAGCAAACGCAAGATAAGCAGAGAGATTAAGCATTAAGCACAAAATGTCACCGAAAGGGCACACGCCCCCACACTTAATTTGAACAATGTCCTCATTGTTCACCAGAAAAACAGGGAAAGATTCAGAAGGCCTTTTCGGTAAGTAGATAAAATAGAGACAACACATTGGTCACAAATATTCATTTAAGCATATAAACTCTCCTCTGCATATTTTATTTAAATAAAAGCATAATTAAAGAAACTAGTACTCCCCTGATATTTATTTTTGCTGGCGTGTATTGGACTTCCCCCACACTTGAGCTTTAGCCTCAAGTAGCGTAGCTTGGTTGCGGTGTTGACATGAAATTGCACCTGCATAAAACACTAGAAGCAACCATACTATAAACGGGGTTAAAAGTTAGCAAAATAAAATTGAAGGGAATCCGAAATTAAAACAGCATTAAAGCATATAAAAGATAAGTTCGTCCGGGTTGCCTCCCGGAAAGCTGCCCTTGTTTAACGTCTTTGGCTAGACGCTTTGAAGCGTACTCAAATCTGAGTATCATGTAGGTTTATTGTGCGAGCATCAACTGTCTCAAGATTACCACCCTGGTAATGCTTTAGTCTAGATCCATTGACCATGAAAGTGTGTTTTTTCGAATCCACTAACTCAACGGATCCGTATGGGGTGACCTTGGAGACAGTAAATGGTCCAGCCCATAGGATTTGAGTTTACCTGGAAACACTTTAACCTGGAGTTGTACACAGAACCAATCTCCCTCATGAACTCCCGCTTGGATCATCTTGTCATGCCACTTCTTGCTTTCTCTTTGTAGAGGCGGGTATTTTCACAGGCATTCTCTCGAAATTCTTCTAATTCAGTGAGCTGGAATTTCCTTTTGTCACCTGCTCTTAAAGATCAAAGTTGAGGGCTTTCACGGCCCAGAATGATTTGTGCTCGAGTTCGACTGGTAAATGACAAGCTTTGCCAAAGACTAGTCGATATGGGGACATGCCGATGGGCGTCTTGTAGGCTGTTCTATACGCCCAGAGTGCATCATCCAGCTTCAGGGACCAATCTTTTCGGGAAGAATTAACCGTCTTTTGTAGGATCCACTTCAATTCTCGGTTAGAGACTTCAGCCTGGCCATTCGTTTGAGGATGATAAGGCAAGGCTACCTTATGTCTCACTCCATATTTGGTCATCAAGGCTGTAAACTGCTTATTGCAGAAGTGGGATCCTTGGTCACTAATGATAGCACGTGGGACTCCAAATCGTGTAAAGATGTTCCTCTTCAAGAACCTGAGTACTACCTTTGCATCATTTGTGGGAGAGGCGATAGCTTCCACCCATTTAGTGACATAGTCGACTGCCACCAAGATGAAAAGGTTTGAACAAGACGAAGGAAAGGGACCCATGAAGTCAATGCCCCACACGTCGAAAGGTTCCACCTCGAGTATGATGTTGAGAGGCATTTCGTGTTTTCTGGAGGTATTCCCAAGTCTTTGGCAGTCATCGCAGGAGGCTACAAAGGAATGACAGTCTTTATGTAAGGTTTTCCAAAAGAAACCTGATTGAAGTACCTTAGCCGCTGTTCGAGCTGGCCCATGATGTCCTCCTGCTTCAAGAGAGTGACAATGTCGTAGAATGCTGTGGATTTCATCTTGGGGCACACATCTTCTCACCATCCCGTCTGCACAGACCTTGAAAAGGAGAGGATCCTCCCAGTAATAATGTTTGACATCGGAAAAGAACTTCTTTTTCTGTTGGTAGGTTAACCCATGTGGTATACTCCTCGTGCGAGGTAGTTGGCCATGTCAGCGTACCATGGATCACCGGTGTCACCAATCATAAAACGCACTCATCTGGAAAGAATTCATTGATGGAAGTGCCATCACTTGGTGCCTCTATGCGAGATAGGTGGTCTGCTACTACATTCTGCACTCCTGGCTTGTCTCTGATTTCAATCTCAAATTCCTGTAGTAGGAGTATCCACCGGAGGAGTCGAGGTTTGGCATCTTCTTTGGCAAATAGATACCTCAGAGCAGAGTGATCGGTGTGAATTATGACTTTGCTCCCAAGAGATATGATCGGAATTTATCCAGAGCAAAGACTACTGCTAGAAGTTCCTTCTCAGTAGTTGAATAATTCTTCTGAGCGTCGTTGAGGGTTCTACTTGCATAGTAGATGGTTCTCAAGATCTTCTCCTTCTTTTGGCATAAAGCGGCACCCACGGCATAGTCGCTGGCATCGCACATAATTTCAAACGGAAGGCTCCAATCTGGTGATATCACAATGGGAGCAGAGATGAGGCATTCTTTTAGTGTGTTGAAGGCTTGTAGGCATTTGTCAGTAAAGTCGAACTTGACGTCTTTAGCTAGGAGTTCACATAGAGGTTTTGAAATTTTGGAGAAATCCTAAACCTTCTATAGAACCCAGCATGGCCAAGGAAACTCCTGATGTCTTTTACCGTCGATGGTGGTGGTAATTTTTCAATAACTTCGACCTTGGCTCTGTCGACTTCAATTCCTTTTGAAGATATTTTATGCCCAAGAACTATTCCTTCTTTAACCATGAAATGGCATTTTTCCCAGTTAAGCACAAGGTTAGTTTCTTCACATCGGGCGAGGATGGCATCCAGATTATTCAGACAGGATTCGAAAGTGGGACCAAAGACAGAGAAGTCGTCCATGAAGACTTCGATGCTCTTCTCAAGATAGTCGCTGAAGATTGCCATCATGCATCTTTGGAATGTTGCTGGGGCATTGCATAGACCAAAAGGCATCCGATTATATGCAAATGTCCCGTACGGGCATGTGAATGTGGTTTTGTCTTGATCTTCAGCGGCAATGGGTATTTGGAAGTATCCTGAATAACCATCCAGGAAGCAGTAATAATCTTGCCCGGCCAATCTTTCCAGCATCTGATCATGAACGGTAGAAAGTGGTCCTTCCGCGTTGCGCTATTCAGTTTCCTGTAATCGATGCAGACTCTCCATCCCGTCGTGGTTCTCTGAGGAATTAGATCACCTTTGTCGTTGGGGACCACAGTGAGACCTCCTTTTTTCGGGACCACTTGAACGGGGCTCACCCATTTGCTGTCGGAGATGGAGTAGATTATCCCGGCGTCGAGAAGTTTGAGCACTTCTTTCTTTACTACGTCTTTCATGTTGGGATTCAGCCTTCTCTGTGGTTGGACTAAAGGCTTGTAGGTATCTTCCATGTATATGATGTGTGCAGAAATGGGGGTTGATACCTTTGATGTCCGAAATGGACCAGCCTATTGCCTTCTTGTGGCTCTGAAGGATCTTCACAAGCTGTTCTTCCTGTGTACTTGTTAGGGATGAAGAAATAATAACAGGCAAAGTACAAAAATCAGAAAGATAAACATACTTAGATGTGATGGCAATTGTTTCAGTTCTACGAGAGGGGTTGGTCAATGGATGGTGGTGGGGGTAACATGATTTCTTGTATGATTTTACTCTATCCAGAGCTGCTACCATTTGGATTGTGTCAGGGTATACTAATCGGTTATCACAGATTTCAGACAAGGCATTTTCAAGAGCGTCATTACGGATAATAGCAGATAAATTATCCTGCACAATAGAGTCGACAACGTCTATGGAAAAGGTATCTTCTAAATGAGCGGGTTTCTTAACAACCTTGACATGTCGTATTCTAAAGTTTCGTTATGCAGCCTTAAAATGATTTTTCCTTTCTCAACATCGATTAGTGCTCTTGCAGTTCTCATGAAAGGTCGTCCTAAGATTAAGGGCACCCTAGTGTCTTCTTCCATGTCAATTACAATAAAGTCAGCGGGGAACACAAAGGTTCCTACAGTAACAATCAAATCTTCTATTATTCCTTTTGGGAATACTAAAGATCTATCTGCTAATTGTAATTGAATAGAAGTTGGTTCGCATTTACCAATTTTAAGTTTGTTGAAAGTTGACAGTGGCATTAAATTGATACTAGCTCCTAGATCACATAACCCACTACCGCAATCAACATTATCAATTGAACATGGAATAATTGGCAAACCTGGGTCTCCAAGTTTTGGAGGAGACTCTTGAGAAGTACTGCTGACACTTCCTGTGTAAGGTGTACAGTTTCCACTTCCTGCAACGATCTTTTGTTGGTGATGATATCCTTCATGAACTTTGCGTATATTGGCATTTGTTTTAAAGCATCGGCAAAAGGAATATTGATCGTCAGCTTCTTGAAGTGAGTAAGAAACTTTCCAAACTGTTCATCTAAATTTTTCTTTCTCATTCTGTTTGGAAAAGGAAGTGGGGGAAGAATTTTTGTGAGAGGGGAAGGAGTAGATTCAGGAGACTCCTTCTCCTCGGAGATATTTTTTGTAGGAGGAGAGGCTTCTTCAGCATCTTCCTGTTCTTGTTCTGAATTTTCTTGAGGTTCATGAGCTTGCTGCTCTTGATTATCAGTATCATCTCGGGGAAGAGATGAGTTGAGCGGCCTACCACTTCTTAACGTTACTGCCTTGGCCTGTTCCCTTGGATTTGGATCTGGCTGACTAGGGAAGGCACCAGGTGGCCTTTGTGCAAGCTGCTGACTGATTTGCTCCAACTGTTGGTTGGTTTGCTGTATCTGGGCTTCAACCCTTCTGTTAGTGGCTTCTTGATCCACGAGCCTGGTGTGGGTCGTAGTCACGAATCCTTTCATTAAGTTCCTGAATTCCTCATTTGGATCAGAAGAGGTTGTGGTTAGTTGTTGTTGCTGCTGCTGCTGGAAACCAGGAGGGGCACCTAGTGCTCGATAACCCATGTTAGAATTTGGTTGGGGTCTGTTCCCCTGATAGGTATTGAATTGTTGTTCTGCCTCCTTGGTTTTGATCATTATTCTTCCATGAGAAATTCGGGTGATTTCTCCATGGATAGTTGTTGTTGAAATTGTTGTTGTAGGAATTACCGGGACGGTTTCCTATGAAGTTTGCATCCTCGTACTGTCCTTTACCTTCGCACTGAGGGGTTTCATGAGGACCGGCGCATATGGCACATCCTTCTGTAGGTGGAACTGACGATGAACTTGTAGGTGGGGAAGCTATTGTTTTTACAATTTCGTTTTGTGATGTCGTTAGCTTTTCCACCATCTTTGTAAGGGACGAGATCTGAGCCGATAAATGATCTGTAGGCTCAACATGGAGTAGGCCTGCTGCTCGTGTGTTCTGCCTTTGGATCTCGTCCACTGTCTCGTATTGCTCGTCATGGTTTCGAGAAGGTCCATTCCTTCTTTAGGAGATTTCATCATGAAACTCCCTCCTGCAGAGGAATTGACGAGTAGTCGGTTCCCATCATCCAGACCGTTGAAGAAGGACAGGCAGAGGGATTGATCGTCAAGACCATGGTGGGAACACTTCATAAGCATATCTTTAAATCTGTCCCATGCGTCGTACAACGTTTCTCCCGGCTCCTGACAGAAAGTATTAATTTCACCGATCAATTGCCTCGTTCTACTGGTTGGGTAGTATTTGGCAAGGAATTTTTGGGCCATTTGAAGCCATGTGGTGATTGATCGGGAGGGAAGACTTCGATACCACCTGTTCGCTGAATCCGACAACGAGTGAGGAAATAGTTGTAGACGGATTCTTTCTTTAACGTTGCCGGTTTGACTAAAGGAATTGCAGAAGTCTAGGAAGAGACTCAGATGATTTGGGGCTTCATCTGGGTTCGCTCCACTAAACTTGCCTAGATCCCGGACGGCGGTTATGTAGTGGGTTTTGAAAACCCATCGTCCGGCTTCTTCTGGTGTTAGTTCAGGGAGAACTATAGCTGATGCTCTTCCTTCGGTATTCGGTTGGTGGTAGTCAGAGAGAGCACGGTGTTCTGGTGAATTGCATGGTCCATTTCATTTATAACTTCGTTATTGGCCATGGCTTGGTTTCTCAGGTTTCTCTGCGCTTGAAATAAAGTACGCTCGGGTTCGGGGCTCGGACTGATTGGTGGAGAGCCTCGAGTTCGAGTATTTGGCATGCACAGAAGATAACTTGTGGTTTGCGGAAGCTGCAAAATTAGTTAGTAAATAAAATAAGAAAGACAGAAATATTGGTTAGGCTGATAAACGTTAGGAGTTAGTATACAGAAATTATAAGTTAGTATACTGGGGAAATGAAATGTTAAGGACAATGGAAATGAAAGTTAAGGACAATGGAACGAAAGAGTTAAGGACAATGGAACGAAATTTAAGGACAATGGAAAGAAAGGACAATGGAACGAAATGACAATAATATTAAGATGTTAGGAGTTAGATGTCCAAAGTCCGAAGTCAAATGTCCAAGTCAGGTCCGAAGTCCGATGTCCAATTCAGATGTCCAAGATTAACAATTTAATAGTATTAACAGATTATTACTATATAGCGAGTGAACTACCAGAAACTAGGGAAATTGATGGAATCAATCTCCCCGGCAACGGCGCCAAAAACTTGTTGGGATAAAACTACACTGTAATTAATATAGAATTATAACAAACTATTAGGCAAGTGTACCTATTCGTAGTAGTAAAACAAGTGTCGTATCCACAAGGAGATTGTTTAATTATCCTAGTTTAGGTAGTTACTAAAGACTGTAAAAGGGGTTTAGCCGGAGGCAAGCTTGATTTGTTGTTGGATTATTAAAGAAATAATAAAAACAGTAAAAACGGTTGTGGATTAAGTGGATGGAAACTGTGCTAAGGAAGGTGAAATCGCCCGGTTATAACTCAGATAATAATATAATCCTAGTTTGCTCTTATTTGTCTGTTAAGAATTTTATCTTGTGACCTTTCTAAATCATAGATAAGGACAGCTCTTAATTAATTCATTAAACTTCTTACAATCAGAAAAAGTCTAAAATCATTAATTAGCTTTAAGTGAGAATTCTTTTTATAACAGCGATGGATTTTATCTGCTAATCAAGGAGAATAAAATCTAACGTTTGTCTCTCTTTGTGGTCTATTCCCTAATTTTACAAAATCATTGAAATTAGAGAAACCGTAAATGAGTAAAAATGATCAGTTCTTAAACATTTAATAATAGAGAGAGACAAAACAAATATTTATAAGCCAACTCGGTATTATAAATACGCTGAGTTATTTTGGGTTAAACACCCATCCTAAGCACAATTATGAGATTACTCAGACATTGACAGAAATAAAAACAGAGTAGAGACTGAAATATTCATTACTCAGGAACTGCCTGCGAATAACGGGTCTGCACTCGCCTGCCTCTTTTCTCTCTTTGTAATTTACTGCTTCTGTTTGAGTACGTACGTGAATGAGGTGAAATGGTAAAAATAAATAAAAGATGGAGAAGTGTGGTGATACGGAGGAATTAAATGGAAGAGAATGGAGTGTGGTGTTTATTTGATTTCTTCAGACTGTGGTCGTACGTTGTGTTTGTTGCAGTATTGGTGTTGGTTTATATAGAGAATTGAGATAGGCATCCGTACGTAAAATTGATTGAGCATTCATTGCTATCTTCATTTATTGCAGAGGGGACAGACAGCTGCACGCGTGAGAGATTCATGGTAGGCGGTGCTGGAGTAGATAGATAAGGCGAGTTGCAGACGACGGCGCGAAGAAGAACTGAAGAACTGGTCGCGTGAATTAATCGCCCTGAAGAACCGCCCCGGTATTAGGCGGTCTCCTCTGTTGTGTCCGCGAGTGAACCAGGCGGTAGCCTGTGTCTCGTCCGCCTGATAAGGAGGCGGTAGCCTCAGTGTTGTCCGCGAGTTAAGAGGCGGTAGCCTCTATATTTACCGCGAGGCGGTAGCCTGACCGCGAGGCGGTAGTCTGTGTGGTGTCCGCCTATTAAGAGGCGGTAGCCTCTAAATTGACCGCGAGGCGGTTGCTTGTGACTCGTCCGCCCGGCGGTTGCTCTTGTGACGTCCGCGACTTAGGGGGGCGGTTGCACAGTCCACCGCGTGACTCTCGCGTGCCTCTGTTTGACTGGCTCTACATTCTTCGTTATAAGTCCGTTTTCTGAGCCGTTTGCGTCTATGTGTTCGTCTCTTTATCCACTTTACTCCCAGCTTGGTTTTCCTCATGTTAAACCAATAAATTTGTGAGATAAACAATAAAACATAAACTAGAGGAAAACTAACCGAAGTGGAGAAATGAGCAAGAAAAGTGCTAATATTATATAAGAAATACACCTATAAATCATGCTCATTTGGACACTTATCACACCCCCACACTTATCTTTTTGCTTGTCCTCAAGCAAAACTACGTACCTAAGTAGGGAATGCTCAATATTAACAAATATTATTATGAAGGGTAGGATAAAGAACTCAATAGTACATGATCTTAAACTTTTTAGAGGAGTGTGATCCATCACCTACTGGTGGCATAGGTGCACTCAGGGCAAAAATAAAAATAAGAGTTTCGGGGTATGATCCGGAGTACTTCAATGCTTCTTGATTTAAGGTGACTTTGAGAACTTTTACCATGGCCAACTTCTCTCAAGAATGGGCATTGAGGAGAAAACAAAAGGGAAAATAGATTTATGCATTTGTTTCACTTTTGCATAAGAGATGAAAAATATGTAGGCATCAAGCCTTCGTTTTAAGAACACTCAACTCTCTTGTTGGTTACCAATGGTGTCTCGTAAGTCCCTTATTTATTTTATTTTTTCCTTTTTGACAGAGAAGCACCCCTTAGCAATCCCTAAGAAAGAAGACAGAAAGAACCCCTGAGTAATAAAAATCCAACCATTTCAGATCATTTGGTCACACCGCATAAAAATGCTCCTCAAAAGTAATCAAAATTTTAAAATTTTTGTACATTTTATACCATTTATCCCACAATTCATAACAATATTTATTCCTAAAGAGAACAACCCACATATACAGGGTCCACAATATTGAATTTGAACAAACGCAAGATAAGCAGAGAGATTAAGCATTTAAGCACAAAATGTCACCGAAAAGGGCACACTCCCCCACACTTAATTTGAACAATGTCCTCATTGTTCACCAGAAAAACAAGGGAAAGATTCAGAAGGCCTTTTCGGTAAGTAGATAAAATAGAGACAACACATTGGTCACAATATTCATTTAAGCATATAAACTCTCCTCTGCATATTTTATTTAAATAAAAGCATAATTAAAGAAACTAGTACTCCCCTGATATTTTTTTTGCTGGCGTGTATTGGACTTCCCCCACACTTGAGCTTTAGCCTCAAGTAGCGTAGCTTGGTTGCGGTGTAGACATGAAATTGCACCTGCATAAAACACTAGAAGCAACCATACTATAAACGGGGTTAAAAGTTAGCAAAAATAAAATTGAAGGGAATCTGAAAATTAAAACAGCATTAAAGCATATAAAAGATAAGTTCGTCCGGGTTGCCTCCCGGAAGCTGCCCTTGTTTAACGTCTTTGGCTAGACGCTTTGAAGCGTACTCAAATCTGAGTATCATGTAGGTTTATTGTGCGAGCATCAACTGTCTCAAGATTACCACCCTGGTAATGCTTTAGTCTAGATCCATTGACCATGAAAGTGTGTTTTTTCGAATCCACTAACTCAACGGATCCGTATGGGGTGACCTTGGAGACAGTAAATGGTCCAGCCCAATAGGATTTGAGTTTACCCGGAAACAACTTTAACCTGGAGTTGTACAACAGAACCAAATCTCCCTCATGAAACTCCCGCTTAAGGATCATCTTGTCATGCCACTTCTTGGCTTTCTCTTTGTAGAGGCGGTATTTTCATAGGCATTCTCTCGAAATTCTTCTAATTCAGTGAGCTGGAATTTCCTTTTGTCACCTGCTCTTAGAAGATCAAAGTTGAGGGCTTTCACGGCCCAGAATGATTTGTGCTCGAGTTCGACTGGTAAATGACAAGCTTTGCCAAGACTAGTCGATATGGGGACATGCCGATGGGCGTCTTGTAAGCTGTTCTATACGCCCAGAGTGCATCATCCAGCTTCAGGGACCAATCTTTTCGGGAAGAATTAACCGTCTTTTGTAGGATCCACTTCAATTCTCGGTTAGAGACTTCAGCCTGGCCATTCGTTTGAGGATGATAAGGCAAGGCTACCTTATGTCTTACTCCATATTTGGTCATCAAGGCTGTAAACTGCTTATTGCAGAAGTGGGATCCTTGGTCACTGATGATAGCACGTGGGACTCCAAATCGTGTAAAGATGTTCCTCTTCAAGAACCTGAGTACTACCTTTGCATCATTTGTGGGAGAGGCGATAGCTTCCACCCATTTAGTGACATAGTCGACTGCCACCAAGATGAAAAGGTTTGAACAAGACGAAGGAAAGGGACCCATGAAGTCAATGCCCCACACGTCGAAAGGTTCCACCTCGAGTATGATGTTGAGAGGCATTTCGTGTTTTCTGGAGGTATTCCCAAGTCTTTGGCAGT
Organism: Limonium bicolor; assembly: GCA_023374045.1. Taxonomy (NCBI): domain Eukaryota; kingdom Viridiplantae; phylum Streptophyta; class Magnoliopsida; order Caryophyllales; family Plumbaginaceae; genus Limonium; species Limonium bicolor. The sequence continues at coordinate 254,854,331 of CM041776.1, read as the reverse complement.
CATCGCAGGAGGCTACAAAGGAATGACAGTCTTTATGTAAGGTTTTCCAAAAGAAACCTGATTGAAGTACCTTAGCCGCTGTTCGAGCTGGCCCATGATGTCCTCCTGCTTCAAGAGAGTGACAATGTCGTAGAATGCTGTGGATTTCATCTTGGGGCACACATCGTCTCACCATCCCGTCTGCACAGACCTTGAAAAGGAGAGGATCCTCCCAGTAATAATGTTTGACATCGGAAAAGAACTTCTTTTTCTGTTGGTAGGTTAACCCATGTGGTATACTCCTCGTGCGAGGTAGTTGGCCATGTCAGCGTACCATGGATCACCGGTGTCACCAATCATAAAAACGCACTCATCTGGAAAGAATTCATTGATGGAAGTGCCATCACTTGGTGCCTCTATGCGAGATAGGTGGTCTGCTACTACATTCTGCACTCCTGGCTTGTCTCTGATTTCAATCTCAAATTCCTGTAGTAGGAGTATCCACCGGAGGAGTCGAGGTTTGGCATCTTCTTTGGCAAATAGATACCTCAGAGCAGAGTGATCGGTGTGAATTATGACTTTGCTCCCAAGAGATATGATCGGAATTTATCCAGAGCAAAGACTACTGCTAGAAGTTCCTTCTCAGTAGTTGAATAATTCTTCTGAGCGTCGTTGAGGGTTCTACTTGCATAGTAGATGGTTCTCAAGATCTTCTCCTTCTTTTGGCATAAAGCGGCACCCACGGCATAGTCGCTGGCATCGCACATAATTTCAAACGGAAGGCTCCAATCTGGTGATATCACAATGGGAGCAGAGATGAGGCATTCTTTTAGTGTGTTGAAGGCTTGTAGGCATTTGTCAGTAAAGTCGAACTTGACGTCTTTAGCTAGGAGTTCACATAGAGGTTTTGAAATTTTGGAGAAATCCTTAATAAACCTTCTATAGAACCCAGCATGGCCAAGGAAACTCCTGATGTCTTTTACCGTCGATGGTGGTGGTAATTTTTCAATAACTTCGACCTTGGCTCTGTCGACTTCAATTCCTTTTGAAGATATTTTATGCCCAAGAACTATTCCTTCTTTAACCATGAAATGGCATTTTTCCCAGTTAAGCACAAGGTTAGTTTCTTCACATCGGGCGAGGATGGCATCCAGATTATTCAGACAGGATTCGAAAGTGGGACCAAAGACAGAGAAGTCGTCCATGAAGACTTCGATGCTCTTCTCAAGATAGTCGCTGAAGATTGCCATCATGCATCTTTGGAATGTTGCTGGGGCATTGCATAGACCAAAAGGCATCCGATTATATGCAAATGTCCCGTACGGGCATGTGAATGTGGTTTTGTCTTGATCTTCAGCGGCAATGGGTATTTGGAAGTATCCTGAATAACCATCCAGGAAGCAGTAATAATCTTGCCCGGCCAATCTTTCCAGCATCTGATCAATGAACGGTAAGGAAAGTGGTCCTTCCGCGTTGCGCTATTCAGTTTCCTGTAATCGATGCAGACTCTCCATCCCGTCGTGGTTCTCTGAGGAATTAGATCACCTTTGTCGTTGGGGACCACAGTGAGACCTCCTTTTTTCGGGACCACTTGAACGGGGCTCACCCATTTGCTGTCGGAGATGGAGTAGATTATCCCGGCGTCGAGAAGTTTGAGCACTTCTTTCTTTCTACGTCTTTCATGTTGGGATTCAGCCTTCTCTGTGGTTGGACTAAAGGCTTGTAGGTATCTTCCATGTATATGTGATGTGTGCAGAAATGGGGGTTGATACCTTTGATGTCCGAAATGGACCAGCCTATTGCCTTCTTGTGGCTCTGAAGGATCTTCACAAGCTGTTCTTCCTGTGTACTCGTTAGGGATGAAGAAATAATAACAGGCAAAGTACAAAAATCAGAAAGATAAACATACTTAATGTGATGGCAATTGTTTCAGTTCTACGAGAGGGGGTTGTTCAATGGATGGTGGTGGGTAACATGATTTCTTGTATGATTTTACTCTATCCAGAGCTGCTACCATTTGGATTGTGTCAGGGTATACTAATCGGTTATCACAGATTTCAGACAAGGCATTTTCAAGAGCGTCATTACGGATAATAGCAGATAAATTATCCTGCACAATAGAGTCGACAACGTCTATGGAAAAGGTATCTTCTAAATGAGCGGGTTTCTTAACAACCTTGGACATGTCGTATTCTAAAGTTTCGTTATGCAGCCTTAAAATGATTTTTCCTTTCTCAACATCGATTAGTGCTCTTGCAGTTCTCATGAAAGGTCGTCCTAAGATTAAGGGCACCCTAGTGTCTTCTTCCATGTCAATTACAATAAAGTCAGCGGGGAACACAAAGGTTCCTACAGTAACAATCAAATCTTCTATTATTCCTTTTGGGAATACTAAAGATCTATCTGCTAATTGTAATTGAATAGAAGTTGGTTCGCATTTACCAATTTTAAGTTTGTTGAAAGTTGACAGTGGCATTAAATTGATACTAGCTCCTAGATCACATAACCCACTACCGCAATCAACATTATCAATTGAACATGGAATAATTGGCAAACCTGGGTCTCCAAGTTTTGGAGGAAGACTCTTGAGAAGTACTGCTGACACTTCCTGTGTAAGGTGTACAGTTTCCACTTCCTGCAACGATCTTTTGTTGGTGATGATATCCTTCATGAACTTTGCGTATATTGGCATTTGTTTTAAAGCATCGGCAAAAGGAATATTGATCGTCAGCTTCTTGAAGTGAGTAAGAAACTTTCCAAACTGTTCATCTAAATTTTTCTTTCTCATTCTGTTTGGAAAAGGAAGTGGGGGAAGAATTTTTGTGAGAGGGGAAGGAGTAGATTCAGGAGACTCCTTCTCCTCGGAGATATTTTTTGTAGGAGGAGAGGCTTCTTCAGCATCTTCCTGTTCTTGTTCTGAATTTTCTTGAGGTTCATGAGCTTGCTGCTCTTGATTATCAGTATCATCTCGGGGAAGAGATGAGTTGAGCGGCCTACCACTTCTTAACGTTACTGCCTTGGCCTGTTCCCTTGGATTTGGATCTGGCTGGCTGACTAGGGAAGGCACCAGGTGGCCTTTGTGCAAGCTGCTGACTGATTTGCTCCAACTGTTGGTTGGTTTGCTGTATCTGGGCTTCAACCCTTCTGTTAGTGGCTTCTTGATCCACGAGCCTGGTGTGGGTCGTAGTCACGAATCCTTTCATTAAGTTCCTGAATTCCTCATTTGGATCAGAAGAGGTTGTGGTTAGTTGTTGTTGCTGCTGCTGCTGGAAACCAGGAGGGGCACCTAGTGCTCGATAACCCATGTTAGAATTTGGTTGGGGTCTGTTCCCCTGATAGGTACTTGAATTGTTGTTCTGCCCTCCTTGGTTTTGATCATTATTCTTCCATGAGAAATTCGGGTGATTTCTCCATGGATAGTTGTTGTTGAAATTGTTGTTGTAGGAATTACCGGGACGGTTTCCTATGAAGTTTGCATCCTCGTACTGTCCTTTACCTTCGCACTGAGGGGTTTCATGAGGACCGGCGCATATGGCACATCCTTCTGTAGGTGGAACTGACGATGAACTTGTAGGTGGGGAAGCTATTGTTTTTACAATTTCGTTTTGTGATGTCGTTAGCTTTTCCACCATCTTTGTAAGGGACGAGATCTGAGCCGATAAATGATCTGTAGGCTCAACATGGAGTAGGCCTGCTGCTCGTGGTGTTCTGCCTTTGGATCTCGTCCACTGTCTCGTATTGCTCGTCATGGTTTCGAGAAGGTCCATTCCTTCTTTAGGAGATTTCATCATGAAACTCCCTCCTGCAGAGGAATTGACGAGTAGTCGGTTCCCATCATCCAGACCGTTGAAGAAGGACAGGCAGAGGGATTGATCGTCAAGACCATGGGAACACTTCATAAGCATATCTTTAAATCTGTCCCATGCGTCGTACAACGTTTCTCCCGGCTCCTGACAGAAAGTATTATTTCACCGATCAATTGCCTCGTTCTACTGGTTGGGTAGTATTTGGCAAGGAATTTTTGGGCCATTTGAAGCCATGTGGTGATTGATCGGAGGGAAGACTTCGATACCACCTGTTCGCTGAATCCGACAACGAGTGAGGAAATAGTTGTAGACGGATTCTTTCTTTACGTTGCCGGTTTGACTAAAGGAATTGCAGAAGTCTAGGAAGAGACTCAGATGATTTGGGGCTTCATCTGGGTTCGCTCCACTAAACTTGCCTAGATCCCGGACGGCGGTTATGTAGTGGGTTTTGAAAACCCATCGTCCGGCTTCTTCTGGTGTTAGTTCAGGGAGAACTATAGCTGATGCTCTTCCTTCGGTATTCGGTTGGTGGTAGTCAGAGGAGCACGGTGTTCTGGCTGAATTGCATGGTCCATTTCATTTATAACTTCGTTATTGGCCATGGCTTGGTTTCTCAGGTTTCTCTGCGCTTGAATAAAGTACGCTCGGGTTCGGGGCTCGGACTGATTGGTGGAGAGCCTCGGTTCGAGTATTTGGCATGCACAGAAGATAACTTGTGGTTTGCGGGAAGCTGCAAATTAGTTAGTAAATAAAATAAGAAAGACAGAAATATTGGTTAGGCTGATAAACGTTAGGAGTTAGTATACAGAAATTATAAGTTAGTATACTGGGGAAATGAAAGTTAAGGACAATGGAAATGAAAGTTAAGGACAATGGAACGAAAGGTTAAGGACAATGGAACGAAAAGTTAAGGACAATGGAACGAAAGGACAATGGAACGAAATGACAATAATATTAAGATGTTAGGAGTTAGATGTCCAAAGTCCGAAGTCAAATGTCCAAGTCAGGTCCGAAGTCCGATGTCCAATTCAGATGTCCAAGATTAACAATTTAATAGTATTAACAGATTATTACTATATAGCGAGTGAACTACCATAAACTAGGGAAATTGATGGAATCAATCTCCCCGGCAACGGCGCCAAAAACTTGTTGGTACAAAACTACACTGTAATTAATATAGAATTATAACAAACTATTAGGCAAGTGTACCTATTCGTAGTAGTAAAACAAGTGTCGTATCCACAAGGAGATTGTTTAATTATCCTAGTTTAGGTAGTTACTAAAGACTGTAAAAGGGGTTTAGCCGGAGGCAAGCTTGATTTGTTGTTGGATTATTAAAGAAATAATAAAAACAGTAAAAACGGTTGTGGATTAAGTGGATGGAAACTGTGCTAAGGAAGGTGAAATCGCCCGGTTATAACTCAGATAATAATATAATCCTAGTTTGCTCTTATTTGTCTGTTAAGAATTTTATCTTGTGACCTTTCTAAATCATAGATAAGGACAGCTCTTAATTAATTCATTAAACTTCTTACAATCAGAAAAAGTCTAAAATCATTAATTAGCTTTAAGTGAGAATTCTTTTTATAACAGCGATGGATTTTATCTGCTAATCAAGGAGAATAAAATCTAACGTTTGTCTCTCTTTGTGGTCTATTCTCTAATTTTACAAAATCATTGAAATTAGAGAAACCGTAAATGAGTAAAAATGATCAGTTCTTAAACATTTAATAATAGAGAGAGACAAAACAAATATTTATAAGCAACTCGGTATTATAAATACGCTGAGTTATTTTGGGTTAAACACCCATCCTAAGCACAATTATGAGATTACTCAGACATTGACAGAAATAAAAACAGAGTAGAGACTGAAATATTCATTACTCAGGAACTGCCTGCGAATAACGGGTCTGCACTCGCCTGCCTCTTTTCTCTCTTTGTAATTTACTGCTTCTGTTTGAGTACGTACGTGAATGAGGTGAAATGGTAAAAATAAATAAAAGATGGAGAAGTGTGGTGATACGGAGGAATTAAATGGAAGAGAATGGAGTGTGGTGTTTATTTGATTTCTTCAGACTGTGGTCGTACGTGTGTGTTTGTTGCAGTATTGGTGTTGGTTTATATAGAGAATTGAGATAGGCATCCGTACGTAAAATTGATTGAGCATTCATTGCTATCTTCATTTATTGCAGAGGGGACAGACAGCTGCACGCGTGAGAGATTCATGGTAGGCGGTGCTGGAGTAGATAGATAAGGCGAGTTGCAGACGACGGCGCGAAGAAGAACGAAGAACTGGTCGCGTGAATTAATCGCCCTGAAGAACCGCCCGGTATTAGGCGGTCTCCTCTGTTGTGTCCGCGAGTGAACCAGGCGGTAGCCTGTGTCTCGTCCGCCTGATAAGGAGGCGGTAGCCTCAGTGTTGTCCGCGAGTTAAGAGGCGGTAGCCTCTATATTTACCGCGAGGCGGTAGCCTGACCGCGAGGCGGTAGTCTGTGTGGTGTCCGCCTATTAAGAGGCGGTAGCCTCTAAATTGACCGCGAGGCGGTTGCTTGTGACTCGTCCGCCCGGCGGTTGCTCTTGTGACGTCCGCGACTTAGGGGGGCGGTTGCACAGTCCACCGCGTGACTCTCGCGTGCCTCTGTTTGACTGGCTCTACATTCTTCGTTATAAGTCCGTTTCTGAGCCGTTTGCGTCTATGTGTTCGTCTCTTTATCCACTTTACTCCCAGCTTGGTTTTCCTCATGTTAAACCAATAAATTTGTGAGATAAACAATAAAACATAAACTAGAGGAAAACTAACCGAAGTGGAGAAATGAGCAAGAAAAGTGCTAATATTATATAAGAAATACACCTATAAATCATGCTCATTTGGACACTTATCATGATCCTCTTCAGCGGATCGCTCACCATGTTCAGGGTCATAGTGACCCTAACGTCCATCCGGCTTGGTTTTTTCAGCGTGTCTGGACCGGGAGGTTGGCGAGGTAGCGGTGGCGGCTGGCGATTAGATCTTCAAGGTGGATGACTAAGAAGTGGTCGAGGTCATCATGAGGAGCTGAAAGAATTCATGGACATCCCACCTCCGGATGACGATGGCCCGACCACTAACAACGGAGGTGACCTCCCTCGGCTGCCTGCTTACTGCCGCATTGGCATAGAACTCTTTGATTAAGCGGAGGTGGTTTGACCACCCATGGTGGGCACAGCTCCAGCCCAAATATTCGAAGTATGGTCGGAGCTCTAGGTCCTCTACGAGAGATGGATCCACGGTCCGCTCCCGAACAATCTCCCGGCGTCTGGGGGATGTGAACCAGCGTCGTGCCTCTTCATTGATGAAGATGCCATCAATGAGAACATTGGGGTGGCCTAGCTCTCGGTTGGGAGCGGCTGTGTTCCTCCGTGCGCGGCGTTGTCGGTTGGCCATTGTTCTGCAAAACAAAGAAAAAAAAGGAAACGTAAAAGAAAAAGGAAAAGTATAAAAATGGAAATGTTAGAGCATAATTAAGATGACAATAAGTAATTTAGGTAAAACATTAACATGAAGCACGATGAAGAGCAAAGAAATGACGTTTTGTTTGGAAAAATTTTATCATGTCTCCCCTGTTTTTCTATCCTTTCCCGGTGCTATGAACCTCCATAATTCAAACAAAAGGTTGTCATTCAAGTGTTTAGGCATTCGAATAGCACATTCCAACCACAAAGTATAGAATTCATCAAGTAATTCAATCAGTCACTCCATTTTGCATATTTTAAACAACCTAAATCTCAACCATGAAAGTGCATTACTTATGTATTTTATCAATCACAGACCAAAATTGGTTGCGAATCAACCCCACATGTAAACGGTATTAGCACTATCGATTGGAGCTACAACATGATGTATTAGACACAATGTAATATCAAGCATCAACATACCAATTATGCTAAAACCATTAAAAATTCACCATTTCTAGCCCAATTCCACATACAAAAGCATAACAACATCAATTAAGAACAGTCCCCCTAACAATACACCAAGATTCAGAAATTGCTCCCAAAGCAACGTTAGATTCGCACAGAATTAGCCTAAAATATGACCTTGCTCAAAAACATCAAAAGAATGATAAATGAGGGTTAGAACAACATACCTGAGTGTTTTGTAGAAGATTAGAGCAAGAAGTTGACAATGTTGGGCTAAAAATTGAGTGAACTCGATTTGGGGGAAAAACTGATTTTTTAGGATTGGAAGTGGGTTAGGGTTGGGGCTTGTCCGTGGGTGAAGTGGGGCTGGATGGCTGGGACGCGCGACATCCGGTGGTGGGCGGCGCTGGGGCGGCAGTCATCGTGGGCTGTTGGGGCGCGGCTGGAGAAGGCTGGTGGCTGGTTGCACGAGAGGGAGAACGGGAGGATGCTGACGATTTTCTGTTTGGCTGGTAGCAGGGGTGCAAACAGGGAAAATGTTCTACTAAAACTAAATTGATAAACCTAGAAATTAATAAAACGAAAAGCCTGTCGGGTTGCAAAAATCCCGGTCACTATAGTATAGAAAATTAAGTAACCAGGTATCGAATCCACGGGACTTGAAAGGAAATAAGTCTACTCCTAAGAAAACTGGAATCAATTGGTTGTTTGTTGTTTTTGAAATAGAATTTGCTAAAGTAAAATTTAAATAAACAATTAATGAAATTAAATGATAAATTTGATCAGATGAATGGAACTCCGGGTTTGGGTTTCTTTATTGGATGCAGTTAGCAATTTCTACAATTTTCTTATGAGATTCGGATTGGCCAATTCTTCTACTCTCTTCAATGCTAAATCCTAGTTCATTGAAGAGCTCACTATCAGAACAAGTCAGCTCTAATCCAGTAACAGACAAAACACATATGGGCGGAATAAGTGCGAAGAATTATTAGCAATTGCAGGGAGAACTTATCTATCCGACTAGCTCTCCACAAATTTTAGATTAATTTGAACTTTTTGTTAATCACCTTATCTGATCATAACAGGATTCGCAAAACGACTCTATAAACGCGTAAATTTAATAGAGAAGATGAATGATTATCATTAATCTAGAAACAATCCGATACAATCTCATATCAAATTACAGAAATTCTAACTAATTTGTATCCATTACGAACAACTCTCCCCCAGAGCAAATCCTATCTAGCGAGACATAATCATAAAATAGACAGAGAAAAGAGATTGAGAAATCATCTGGAATAGAAACTTCTAAATTCGCTCCGCTATCCAGATCTGGAGTTTGCCGGGCTAGAGGTTGAAGATGGTGGTGGTGATGGTGTTTGATCGATGGTGATGGTGATGGAGGGAGGTGAGGCGTGGCGTGAGAGCCTCGTCTGAGGCATCCGGCGTGAATCAATCTGTTCTTCCAACCCTCGGTGACTTTTTATAACAAAAATAGCATTTTTAACTCTTAAAATGCATATTTTCGAATTCTGTACGCGACGTCCGAACTTGGAAGTTCGGACGCATGTTGGGACAAATTTTTAGAAAGTTTCGACCTTTGTCCGAATATCAAAGTTCGGACCTACGTTCGGACATGTCAGTATCCTGACAAGTGAAACTTGTTTCGGGCGTATATTCTCTTTTGGACTCTGTTTTGCTCCCGTTTGTTGCGTTGCGAAGCTTGTGAAGTGAAGAATGCAATTCTATGACTTTTACCTGTATTGATACATAAAATGCATCAATTATTATCTAAACATAATCATTGGAAAAACACATGATAAGTGAGAAATATTGGCCAAACCACTACAAAAAATTAAGCAAATTAACCTTTCAAATGCTCTATATTTCACACTTATCAAGGGGAAACACAGGGGCCGGGGTTGGTGTCACGCGGGAAGAAAGAAGACAGGAGGAAGTTTTAGTAAACGCGGCGCTTTCGCCCCTTTTTTTCAAATTTTTGACCCGACCGACATGCAAGTCCGGTCGCAAGGTCGGTCAAAGTCAGAATGTTTTGGTTTCAAATTTTCTACCTGACCAACCTCGCAAGGTAACACCCCAACCACCACCGTACACTTAACAACACATTGCAGCGGAAACTCAACTCATCACATTACTTATTTCAATGGTGTTACACGCCGTTAACCACCCACGTGGCTAACAAGCTAATACATGTACTTTGTATCGGTCTGATGGACTAGACTCCCGAGCAACTACACGTTACATTTGCTTCTCTTAACAACAACCCATACTTTATACATTCCAACGTACCAAGTATTTACAAACTATGCCGATAACAATTTCGGTCTTACTACCTACAATGCGTACGCCATTTAAATGGCTACCCAGTTAAAATCTACCCCGTCCTACTCTCGAACGGCCTCCAGCTCCTGTGTACCTGAAATAGAAAGGAGAGAAGGTGGGCCCCCAAGGGCTCAGCACCTTTGCTGGTATGGTAATCCGCAGCCCACATGCTACCGGGCCACGCACACTAATTGTCGTCTTAGCATGCAGTTGATTATATTTAAATCATGCATACAAACCATAAACATACAACACATAACATTTCGCCTCAATGGGCTCAACCTATAACCAACACATCCACACTTAACAAATCATCCAATGATTCCTTAAACCCCTAGAGTGGCTCTCCTCTAAAACGGAGCTACTTCCTTAATGAACGACACGTACCCATTAATCGGTATCCTTAACCGACTTGTCACAACTGGGATCATTTCCATGATCCACACATCCATATCCTACAACATATCTCATTCCTCACATAACAAAACATAACAAAACCTTTCTTGTTTCGGCGTACACATGACAACATCGCATTCATTTTAAAACTAACGTATACATATCATAGCATAGCAGGGGAAATTGCTTAGCACAATAACCACACAAACACCATAAGACCGGTTCCACACAAGGAACCTTCCACCATAGTTAGTATATAGTGAGCCTAGAGATTATTGCCAATCTCATGCTAAGCTCGTTACCACCTCGTTACCGTCCAGTTATATCGAACGGTTAACTTAAACCCCAAGGTGTGTGGATATAGTAATCCCAAGCACACCGAAATAACATACGTATGCCCCTGTGGCCCGACGTGAGTCAGAACTAAGCTTGGATAAGCTAGGGAAGGTAGAAACCAAATTGGAATACAACCTATACATACACCAAGAGAGCCGAACCGGATATGACATCGACTCCCGTCCATCACACGCGTGGCCGGAACACCGGACTCCTCACCCCCCATTATACATATACACTTATAAATAAGTAGTTAGAGATCCATTATGGAGCCTACCACATCCACACACCATACGGTATCATAACCGAGTTAAGCACACAAGGGAGGTTCACACACTTGCAGACAACAACAAATATCCACCACTAAATCACACATAGCCGTGGTTAGCACGTTCCCAAGGTTTGGGCCGTCAACTCCGCATACCGATCACTCATGTGTTCCTAGTTTTGGTTAGCTAAGGTTTAACACATACTTGAGGTTACATGGTATCGGAGGCCAAATTCACCACATAAATGAATTACTATAAACTCATTACATGTTTAATCTTACAAGGTGGCAACACTCAGAAAAACACTTTGGCATACCGTGTCATCCGTAGGACACAGGTTGCAAGAAAACCATACCTGTCACCGGAGTCCATTTTACATGTCCACCTACGTTCCCTCGAAAATTCTCGAACAACTGGCACATTAAAGTTACCTTCATTAACATTGGGGTAATGTGTTTGTGTGTAACGTCGAATGACCATAGTTAACCCCGTTTACTAATTAAATATCTTTACATTTTTAACATGTTTCACTCTTTCATTTTACAACTTTTTCACCCACCAAATTGTGACTATAACTCACCTAACATGTCCTACACAACCTTATAACATCATTTCCATCATTCCCATCATTAGACATCTTTTAATAACCCTAAAACCCCGTTTTTATAGGGTCCGGGACTTGGGTCCCTAACTTAAGACCCGGACCAGAGAAACTCCACTCGCGGCCTTTAAAATGGGGTGGTCCCGGACTTTATACAAGGCCTAAGTCCCGACCACATCCTTATGTGACTCGGCCTATTGTTACACCCCTGGTCCTGACTTGAACCATGACCTAGGCCCGGACCAAAGCTAACAGTGGTAAATTGCATTTTTCAACCTTGTTGCATTATTTCTCCACCCATTAATTGTATAAAACCTAATGTTCCTAGGTATATTCTAATGTCCAAATATCATCTTTCTACCATAAACAACTTTTTTTTTTGGTCCGACCGACCTTACCGACCGAACTTGTCCAACCCGGTCGATTCCAGAACACTCCGTCAAATTTTCTACTCCGACGACCTTGTAAGTTCCGGTCGCATGTTCGGTCTATTCCCGAGAGTTCTTCCCTTTGGAAATTTGCCCGACCGGACTTGCCAAGTCCGGTCCTATGGCCGGTCCCCAAAGGTCGTCCATTCCAGAAGCTAATTCTCGCAGGGTAAACTGGGCCCGACGAACTGCAAGTCCGGTCGCAAGTCCAGTCTGCCCCAAATCTTTGTTTTCCTTTTTACATCCAACTCCAAACTTCACCCCATCTATAACTAGTACTCCCTAACCTCATTTGGCACTTTAAACACACCTCAGACTCCTTAAACCTCATAAAACTCATTTTCTAATTCCTTAAGCCTTACTTATATCTTCAACAAAATCCTAACACTTACAATGTTTTCTCCTTAAGATTTCTAGGGGTATTTCCTATAATGACCACTATACCAAGGTGTTTCATCTACACCTTAACACATCTCTCAACTTCTTTTCTTACTAACTAAACCTCCTTTTTTCACATCTTACCTAAACATCACTTATTCCTTGGATATAACATTACCTAAACCTTAAACAACTTCCTAGTTCACCAAAACTTTCTTAAGACACTTAGAACTTCTTACACCTTTTCCAAATTTTTGCCATAGTCCTCTTGTATATACTCACATCAAGCATTAGGTTTTTAACCTTATTCATTCAAAACACCCAAAACCATCAGAACACCATCCTCACAACACTTCCCAAATTACACTACATCACAATATAGGCAACAATTTAATGCTTGGCACTTGGCCCTTAAACAACATGGCTCTTAGGCCCTTAAATTGCATAAAAGCTTAACCTGAATTTCCACATATACTAGAGCCTTTGACCTGCAATTACATACACAAGACATATGTTCTTTTACTAGTCTCCTGAGAACACTTTACTAAGTCATTCACCATCTGCTCTTTAGGTTAGTTTTTTAGCATCATGATAAGCCCCTTTCTCTCTAAGGCATTAAACCACATTGAGATGGCATATTACCTCTTTTCCTCACACTTCTTTCTTGTTCCTTACAAAACCGGTAAGGCATTTGGTTCCTTGTCAACTACTAAACATTATACCACATTGAAATGAGTATAAAGCTTTATGCTTCATCTCATTGTAAACCCTAGGTTACATTATTTCAAAAACACTTATGTGTTGTTTTACCTTGGTCTTTGAAGAAGTTTGAATATCCTATGAAGAGGGACTCCACCCAGCCCTTGAAGATTCAAATGAAGCTAAAACAAGCAAGGTAAAGACAACCATGGTGAGGTGACTTTTCGGCCATGTTACAAAAGGAGAGGAAACATGATTTTTTTTTGAGATCTTTACCTAGAAGCAAAGGAGATCAATAATATGTAGAAGTATAAGCTCAAGCTCCATCAATGTGAATCTCCATGGCACCGAAATTGAGTTCTTGAAGATTTGAAAGAGGGAAATGAAAGCTTGCTTCCAACTAGAAGATGGTGGTCTTGGAATTGAATTTGGCCATGGAGCTAGGAGTTACAAGTGATCAAAGAGGGAAAACAATGGTGGTGTTGGTGTTGCTGTAGCAGCTCGTAAAAGAGAGCAAGAAGGGAGGCTGGAGACGTGTGAAGTGAAGGAGGAAAGGAGAAATGAAGATAGAACTTGCTTTAAACAAGATATTTTGTATTAAAAGGTAACTTTTCCTTTTTACCTTCCTACCCTTCCCTTCCTTAATTGATTTTTACATGTTGGTGACTCACCTTGATAAAACCGGCCACCATTTAGTTAGAAGGGTGTTTTGGTCTTTGTTGACCAATCAACTTACTTATAATAACATATGTTACAAACTAGCTAATAAAAGTTACTATTCACTAAAACAAAGCACATAGTGAAATTTTTGATTTCCCATTGATATAGCCACCCAAATGTGATACTATATAGTACACATGTTAATTAAAGAGTAATGATGGACATTTAGCCATTCAAAACTCATTTACAAGACAATTTTTCAAAAACGTGCTTTAAGACTCCTTAAAGCACTTTTTGTGTTTTAACTTGTTTTCAAGCTTGGTTTTCTTTGGTAATTGATTTAATATGTTCATTAACATATTTATAAGGTATAGGTATGACCATTAGGTCTTTTACAAATTTATCCCAAGCTTAGAGCACATTTTAGCCCTTATTGACTTTAAGGTACTTATTTGTGTTTTGTTTGGTTTCATTGTCTACCAAAGTTTCCTAAGGACTTAATTAGCCTTATAAAGTCATAATTAAATATTATCAAGTCTTGGTAGGCTCTTTGGATCCTAGCCAAGTTCACTCCAAGCTTAGAGCATGTTTTTGCTCAAACCGTGTCTTAGTGTTTTATTGTGTTTTACCATGGTTTAAATGGTTCATTTATGTTTCTAAGGCACTTTTTAGCCTTTAAATACCATAGTTTAACATTTACACAACATACCAAGGTTTGGGGTATTTCAATCTACCCCCCTTAAAAGAACTTCGTCTTTTCCTCGCATCATTGGATTAGAATACGGGAATTACTTATAGCCATAAAACTTCCATTACCAACCACTCTTTACATCCAACCTCGGACTTAATTGTCCGGGCAACATATCCACATTATACATAAAATATCATACTCACATGGTAACCTCGGACTTAATGGTCCGGGTACCTTCACCACACTTGCACTTACATATTATCCCTCAGACCCTTAGGTCCGGGTGACATAACCACATTTGGACTCGTAGGCCCGGGTAACACAATCAATTCAGAACCCTCCCACATTAGAACTCAAGGTCTAAAATAGTATTTATTACTTATTCCACACAACATGTCTTAGCATGTATATCAAACAGAAATACCTTTTCCATCTCTCCATGGGTTCGAATCCCACGTTGAGTACATATACACAGTGATCCCGCAGAACCCGGTCGCGATGGACACCTTCTGGTCCCCGTTCCTTTGGGAGATCAAAACATTCACTTAATTTTTAACATATATACTTCTCATGTCACCGGTCCGAAGACAAAGGCTCATACGTCCTCAGCTCGTGAGCAAGTACTACAAAAATATTCTTTACTAGGTTAAGTATATAAGAAATCCTTTATTCAAAATATTAATCGTTGTTTTGGAAATACTAATTGAAAATCCTTTTTGAAAACACAACTCCAAGTCCAGTTTATGCTCTTTGCATCTTTCTTAACATGGTTATTTGTGACCACTTACAGGGAGTTTCAAGAATCATCCAACCCTGATGTGATCAGCATCAGTGTTGAACTATCTCTCCACCCCAATTTGTGTTCGGCTTCCCTTGATCTCATGATAATCAAGTTTTACCTCCCACTTCATTTTCAACCAACAACTAATATTCCATTTTCTATCTTTCAATCCTTCTAGTCATAATCATTACATCTCCAAGGGATAGAACTCCGTCTATCAATCATCACCCAAATCCAACTTAATTCAAGTTACCTAGGGAATTTAATTCTCACTAAGTTCTATGTCGGTCTCATACCCCTTCATAAATCACAACATTGTATATAAATACATATATTTTTTTTTCAAAATACAATACATGGTTTACATTTATGCACCGTCGGGGTTTTAGTTCCCCGGGAGTTTCTTTACTCCCTTCCACTTGTACTCTCACACACCACTGTCAACAAAATAAACACACTTCCCACAATGGTATTCGCATCTTCTGTGCGCAATTACCACAATTTTAACCATAAATGAGTGCGTATGTTTGTATAACACACGCGCCAACCATCATAACAAATCATTTTGTGCTATGCACAACCCAGTTCACGTACACTTGTACGGTAAAACACACTAAGTGGTTTTGCGCTCTACCCCCCTTAAAAGGGATTACGCCCACGTAATCAATCACTAGACCTTGGCTTAAAATGTTCTGCCGTCGTGAAGTGTTTTGACTTCCACGCGGTCTATTACACAATGGATTCTGATTAGAGGATCTTAACCATATTGGCGGTTTAGTCCCTAAACCAAGAATTCGCATTGGAGTTCTAACTCATAACCGGTTTCGGTCCTGGCCTGTGAGGCTTTCATATTCATTACTGGCATACAACATTTGCATTACTGGTTCACCAGTTTCTGCTGCGCAACTCTGATAATTATAGGGCTAGTTTGCCCCATTCGTTACTGTTTGTATTGTACATCTCCAATGTATTACCCTTATCTTGGTAAGAATGGTGTCTCAACCGACGCATGGTATCTCTTACCCTGAGCGAATTCGGTGAGTTTCAAAACTTTCCATCCACTTCTCCAACAGCTTACAGCGTAAACTACTATGTAATTCACAATGATTGACTTGCTTCTACCGACTTACTGTCGGTTGAGATTGAGCTACTACCTAGTGTGTAGTGCTCTCTCAACTATTTACAACATTTGGGGTATATTCCATACCGATATTTGGCAGTTAGTGCTACTGTAGTCACTTACTGTTAATCATGTCTCCACATTTGGTTTTGTACAAGTACTCTTTTATTGGTGCGGCCTTGCATTTCCTATGCATCGGCCATTATAACATTATTCCTCCACAATTACCATGCTTCTGATTCCTAGCTATCCCACTCGATCATTACTGCTCAAGTGCAATACCAAAACACTCAGTCATACAGAGTGCAGAGGCGTAAACCCTTGACAGCAAATCTCTCATGCGATTGCGATAGGAATTTACACTGTGTTTTACTGAAATTCTTATCACATAATACTAGTCACCGGCTTACTGCTCGGTTCGTTTGCTATCACTTATTGTTGTATCTTTACTGGGTTTAACTCATAACTCTGCTCACTCCCATTTTATCATCTAACAATACTCACACAACGGTCGCTTATTGCGCACTGTATCCTTACTCATTATACAACATCAACTTATACTGCATCCGCTATTATATTAGCTTCCGCTATTATGCTGGGTTTATCTGGCCACTTATTTGGCTGATTTTAATATTACTACTATTTTTCTTGAGCCTTTATGTTTCTTGAGCATTGTTCGCTACACATTTAGCTTCACACACCTATGGTGATTGCTATCAGACTTATTACTCTTCCTGTGTACACAACTGGTACGAGCACTTCTTTTCGTATTATTTTATTCAAATCATCCTGGGGTAATAACAACGTGGTCCATCCTCCACATATTTCTTGAACTTGGTCCACACAACTACCGCTCTCGCGGTTTCACAATATCGAGAGGTATCCCCACTCTTACTGCAGTGGTTCGTCCTCCGCTCTATTACTTGTATAACATATACTTCTGCAACTGATCAAATTTACATATCACAAGTTGTTGTGGCTTATAAGCCTTACCGTCACGATTCCTTCCAAGTTGTCTCTTTGGCAACTTAGGGTCTTACTGTTGAGTAGGTTATCTTCAGCGTTTAATCCGAGTATTTGTTTCAACTCTTGCGTTTCAATTATATTGCTTTATCCAACAATGTTTAATCCAAATACCCCTCAAGGACTGCTCTTGGGTGTTATTAAAATATGCCATTACATTTGGCTTACACTTATGGGTACTTTCAGTAAACTACGCCTTCTCCAATGTCTTTATATAACAGTCGGTCCGCACCTCCTGAATCTTAAATATTTCCTTGTACACATTCACTGATTCCTTCAGTCTCTTTAATTTAGCTGGGTTCCTTTACTTCAACCATTCATGGTAATCCTTAGCTCTTGTTTGACTTACACTGCTGACCGTAGAACGGAGTCGACTACTTCCCGTGTTCTGGACTCTACTCGTATACATATATGGGGTATCATACTGATACATTAACTTACCCAACTAACCTATAAGTAGGTCTGTCAGGCCCACATGCTCCTATCGGAGTGCGGTCGTCCCACAACACAGTTGGTACACTCGTAGTGTCCGTCACACGCCTAGGTGAAGTATTCTGTTGTCAACTCCCTTATATTGTCCCGTGACAATATTCATTCCTTGCTTCTCGAACTTAATCGAGGGAAAGTTTATCCACTGTTGTATCTTTATCAACTGCCCCTGGTTTTACTGGTTTGGTTTAAAAGAAGGTTGGAAAGAAGTGTTGGTTTGAAAGAAAATCTGGTTTGAAAAGAAAAAGGGTTTGAGTAAATCTGAGTTTGAAAGAAAATTTTTATGGTTTCACAACATCTTCTTACCTTAACCATGTCTAGCTTCTTGCTGACTGGTGTATTTACAATTACGGGGGTTAGGCTAACAGGCCTTTCCACTGTTATGACGATCACATTTAACTTCATGGTACTTTTCCAAGTACTTTGTAGTGGTTATAAATTTCCCGAACAGCCCTGTTATAGCAGCACTTGCTATGGCAAGTGCGCCATGCTAACTGGCTATCGGTTTGACACATACCGATGTGGTATTGTTTTGACCCATATTGTCATCAGTGGCCTTGTTGGCCCTCACTGATCTTACTGCCTTGATAAATACTCTTCTAGGTGACTTCTCACTGTCTTCACATGATAATCATTAACTAGGGTGTTTCCCATTCTAGGAGTCCCTATTTTTTTGTATTGTTTCCTCTTGGTAGCCCGTTCCACGCATTGTCGTGGTTCCTGAGACTTGTCTCTTGTTTGGGCACTACGTTGTAGTTCCTTTGTCGGTTGGTATACCATTGGTGTATTATTTATCAACTGTGGTCCCGTAGACACTCGTCTCGGGTTTTATTAATCCACTTCTTTCCTGTTGCACGGTCAGTGCGTTGCAAGCTGGTTATTCTCGACTGCTCGGCATGTCGACCCAGGTTGCCGGAAATTCTGTTCTCTTACACACCAAATGCTTCATTCCTCGCTATGAAATGCGGTTAACACTGTTTGATGGGAACCGTCTCCGGGATTCCCAGTTTTCGGGATCTACCGTATGACAGGTTCTCCGTACCTTAGATGTGTCTAATAACAGCCAGATCGGGTATTCCCGAGTAAGAGTGGACTTCCTCTCTCTGGCGTTGTTTCCCAAGTTATATAACAGGGATTGTGGAGGGTGGGAAGGATACTGTAGGTTTCCAGTATTCACTGGTAGTTCCTATCTAGCGTATCTCTCACGCTATCACTCAACCCTTAACCCAAAGTACTTAAATCCTAACTCGGTATTTCCTAAGCTCGGTAATTCAGTCATCAGAGTGATACTTCGCTCTGATACCACTTTTTGTAACACCCCACCACCGTACACTTAACAACACATTGCAGCGGAAACTCAACTCATCACATTACTTATTTCAATGGTGTTACACGCCGTTAACCACCCACGTGGCTAACAAGGCTAATACATGCACTTTGTATCGGTCTGATGGACTAGACTCCCGAGCAACTACACGTTACATTTGCTTCCCTTAACAACAACCCATATACTTTATACATTCCAACCGTACCAAGTATTTACAAACTACTGCCGATAACAATTTCGGTCTTACTACGCCTACAATGCTTACGCCATTTAAATGGCTACCCATGTATAAACATCTACCCCGTCCTACTCTCGAACGGCTTCCAGCTCCTTGTACCTGAAATAGAAAAGGAGAGAAAGGGTGGCCCCCAAGGGGCTCAGCACCTTTGCTGGTATGGTAATCCCGCAGCCCACATGCTACCGGGCCACACACAACTAATTGTCGTCTTAGCATGCTATTGATTATATTTAAATCATGCATACAAACCATAAACATACAACACATAACATTTCGCCTCAATGGGCTCTACCTATAACCAACACATCCACACTTAACAAATCATCCAATGATTCCTTAAACCCAGAGTGGCTCTCCTCTAAAACGGAGCTACTTCCTTAATGAACGACACGTACCCATTAATCGGGTTATCCTTAAACGCCTCTTGTCACAAACTGGGATTCATTTCCATGATCCACACTCCATATCCTACAACATATCTCATTCCTCACATAACAAAACATAACAAACCTTTCTTATTCGGCGTACACATGACAACATCGCATTCATTTTAAACACCTAACGTATACATATCATATCATAGCAGGGGAAATTGCTTAGCACAATAACAACACAAACACCATAAGACCGGTTCACACAAGGAACCTTCCACCATAGTTAGTATATATAGTGAGCCTAGAGATTATTGCCAATCTCATGCTAAGCTCGTTACCAACCTCGTTACCGTCCAGTTATATCGAACGGTTAACTTAAACCCAAGGGTGTCGGATATAGTAATCCCAAGCACACCGAAATAACATACGTATGCCCCTGTGGCCCGACGTGAGTCAGTAACTAGCTTTGGATAAGCTAAGGGAAGGTAGAAACCAAATTGGAATACAACCTATACATACACCAAGAGAGCCGAACCGGATATGACATCGACTCCCGTCCATCACACGCGTGGCCAGAACAACCGGACTCCTCACCCCCCATTAGTACATATACACTTATAATATAGTTAGAGATCCATTATGGAGCCTACCACATCCACACACCATACGGTATCATAACCGAGTTAAGCACACAAGGGAGGTTCACACACTTGCATACAATAACATATCCAACTAACTCACACATAGCCGTGGTTAGCACGTTCCCAAGGTTTGGGCCGTCAACTCCGAATACCGATCACTCATGTGTTCCTAGTTTTGGTTAGCTAAGGTTTAACACATACTTGAGGTTACATGGTATCGGAGGCCAAATTCGCCACATAAATGAATTACTATAAACTCATTACTGTTTTAATCTTACAAGGTGGCAAACACTCAGAAAAACACTTTGGCATACAAGCCGGTAATCCGGTAGGACACAGGTTGCAAGAAAACCATACCTGTCACCAGAGTCCATTTTACCATGTCCACCTACGTTCCTCGAACAATTCTCGAACAACTGGCACATTAAAGTTACCTTCATTAACATTGGGGTAATGTGTTTGTGTAACGTCGAATGACCATAGTTAACCCGTTTACTAATTAAATATCTTTACATTTTTAACATGTTTCACTCTTTCATTTTACTACAACTTTTCACCCACCAAATTGTGACTATAACTCACCTAACATGTCCTACACAACCTTATAACATCATTTCCATCAATCCCCATCATTAGACATCTTTAATAACCTAAACCCTGTTTTTATAGTGGTCCGGGACTTGGTCCCTAACTTAAGACCCGGACCAGAAGCAAACTCCACTCTCGGCCTTTAAAATGGGGTGGTCCGGGACTTTATACAAGGCCTAAGTCCCGGACCACATCCTTATGTGACTCGCGGCCTATTTTACACCCCTGGTCCGGGACTTGAACCATGACCTAGGTCCCGGACCAAAGCTACAGACTTGGTAAAATTGCATTTTTCAAACCTTGTTGCTTATTTCTCCACCTCCATTAATTGTATAACTTACCTAATGTTCCTAGGTATATTCTAATGTCCAAATATCATCATTATAACCATAAACAACATTTTTTTTTTGGTCCGACCGACCTACCGACCGGACTTGTCCAAGTCCGGTCGATTCCAGAACACATCTCCGTCAAAATTTCTACTCCGACCGACCTTGTAAGTCCGGTCGCATGTTCGGTCTATTCCCGAGAGTTTCTTCCCTTTGGAAATTTAGCCCGACCGGACTTGCCAAGTCCGGTCCTATGTCCGGTCCCCAAGGTCGGTCCATTCCAGAAGCTAATTCTCGCAGGGTAAACTGGGCCCGACCGAACTTGCAAGTCCGGTCGCAAGTCCAGTCTGCCCCAAATCTTTGGTTTCCTTTTTACATCCAACTCCAAACTTCACCCATATAACCTAGTACTCCCTAACCCTCATTTGGGCACTTTAAACACCCTCAAGACATCCTTAAACACTCATAAACTCATTTTCTAATTCCTTAAGCCTTTACTTATATCTTCACAAATTCCTAACACTTACAATGTTTTCTCCTTAAGATTTCTAGGTGGTATTTCACCTATAATGACCTATACCAAGGTGTTTCCTACACCTTAACATCATCTCTCAAACTTCTTTTCTTACTAACTAAACCTCCTTTTTCACATCTTACCTAAACATCACTTATTCCTTGGATATAAAATTACCTAAACCTTAAACAACTTCCTAGTTCACCAAAACTTCTTAAGACACTTAGAACTTCTTACAAATTTTCCAATTTTGCCATAGCTCCCTTGTATATACTCACATCCAAGCACTTAGGTTTTACCTTATTTCATTCAAAACACCCAAAACCATCAAAACACCATCACTCACAAGACTTCACCAAATTTACACTACATCACAATATAGTGCACAATTTAAATTGCTTGGCACTTAGGCCCTTAAACAACATGGCTCTTAGGCCCTTAAATTGCATAAAGCTTAAACACTGAATTTCCACAATACATAAGCCTTTGACCTGCAATTACATACACCAAGACATATGTTCTTTTACTAGTCTCCTTGAGAACACTTTACTAAGTCATTCACCATCTGCTCTTTAGGTAGTTTTAGCAAGCATTATAAGCCCATTTCTCCTAAGGCATTAAACCACATTGAGATGGCATATTTACCTCTTTTCCTCACAACTTCTTTCTTGTTTCCTTACAAAACCGGTAAGGCATTTGGTTCCTTGTCAACTACTAAACATTATACAAACATTGAAATGAGTATATAAGCTTTATGCTTCATCTCATTGTAAACCCTAGGTTTACATTATTTCAAAAACACTTATGTAGTTGTTTTACCTTGGTCTTTGAAGAGAGTTTGAATATCTATGAAGAGAGGACTCCACCCAGCCCTTGGAAGATTCAAATGAAGCTAAAACAAGCAAGGTAAAGACACCATGGTGAGGTGAATTTTCGGCCATGTACAAAAAGGAGAGGAAACATGATTTTTCTTTGAGATTCCTTACCTAGAAGCAAAGGAGATCAATAATATGTAGAAATATAAGCTCAAGCTCCATCAATGGTGAATCTCCATGGCACCGAAATTGAGTTCTTGAAGATTTGAAAAGAGGGAAATGAAGAGCTTGCTCCAACTAGAAGAATGGTGGTCTTGGAATTGAATTTGGACCATGGAGCTAGGAGTTACAAGTGATCAAAGATGGAAAACAATGGTGGTGTTGGTGTTGCTGTAGCAGCTCGTAAAAGAGAGCAAGAAGGGAGGCTGGAGACGTGTGAAGTGAAGGAGGAAAGGAGAAATGAAGATAGAACTTGCTTTAACAAGATATTTGTATTAAAAGGTAACTTTCTCCTTTTTACCTTCCTACCCTTCCCTTCCTTAATTGATTTTTACATGTTGGTGACTCATTGATAAAAACCGGCCACCATTTAGTTAGAAGGGTGTTTTGGTATTTGTTGACCAATCAACTTACTTATAATAACATATGTTACAAACTAGCTTATAAAAGTTACTATTCACTAAAACAAAGCACATACAAGTGAAATTTTTGATTTCCCATTGATATAGCCACCCAAATGTGATACTATATAGTACACATGTTAATTAAAGAGTAATGATGGACATTTAGCCATTCAAAACTCATTTACAAGACAATTTTTCAAAAACGTGCTTTAAGACTCCTTAAAGCACTTTTTGTGTTTTAACTTGTTTTCAAGCTTGGTTTTCTTTGGTAATTGATTTAATATGTTCATTAACATATTTATAAGGTATAGGTATGACCATTAGGTCTTCTACAAATTAATCCCAAGCTTAGAGCACATTTTAGCCCTTATTGACTTTAAGGTACTTATTTGTGTTTTGTTTGGTTTCATTGTCTACCAAAGTTTCCTAAGGACTTAATTAGCCTTATAAAGTCATAATTAAATATTATCAAGTCTTGGTAGGCTCTTTTGGTCCTAGCCAAGTTCACTCCAAGCTTAGAGCATTTTTGCTCAACCGTGTCTTAGTGTTTTATTGTGTTTTACCATGGTTTAAATGGTTCATTTATGTTTCTAAGGCCCTTTTTAGCCTTTAAATACCATAGTTTAACATTTACACAACATACCAAGGTTTGGGGTATTTCAGCAAGTCCGGTCTCAAGGTCGGTTCAAGTCATTAGCTTGACGATTTGAAATTTTTGGACTCGACCGACCTTACAAGTTCGGTCCTATGGTCAGTTGAGACCAGAATCTCCCTAAAATGTTTGTTTTCTTGTCCACAACACTTATCATCATCCACAAACAGATTCAACACGCAAAAATAACCAGAAAATACAATAATAAAAGCATAAAATAAACAACTAACTAACATAACTAAAATGAGAAAATAATGTAAGGTAAAGACGCAAATAGTCCGGTTTGCCTCCCTGAAAGCTGCCCGTCTTTTAAGGTCTTTGGCTAGACCATAGTGAAGGTTAGAAGGAACCTGGAGGGTCTCAGAAGTAAAGAGCCCAAGCTTCAACCTTTTCAATGTCTCCTCCTTGGTAGTGCTTCAACCGGGAACCTTTGACCATGAAAGTGTCCCCCTTGACATTCTTCAGCTCCATAAGGGGTGACCCTTGTGACAGTGAAAGGGCCAGCCCAATGAGACTTTAATTTCCCGGGGAATAACTTCAACCACGAGTTATAAGGAGAACCCGGTCGTCTTCACGAAACTCCCGCTTCCATTCATCTTATCATGCCATTTTGGGCCTTTTCTTTGTAGATGCGGTTATTTTCGTAGGCTTCCTCTCGAATCTCTTCTAACTCGGTCAATTGGAACCGTCTCTTGTCACTGGCGCTCTTGAGGTCATAGTTGAGGGCCTTCACCGCCCAATATGACTTATGCACTAATTCAACCGGCAAGTGACAAGCCTTCCCATAGACGAGTCGGAACGGGGACATATCGATTGGAGTTTTGTAGGCAGTCCAATATGCCCACAATGCATCATCGAGCTTCATTGACCAATTTTTCCTTGAGGAGTTGACTGTCTTTTGGAGGATCCATTTGAGCTCT
The DNA here is from genome assembly GCA_023374045.1 of Limonium bicolor. Taxonomy (NCBI): domain Eukaryota; kingdom Viridiplantae; phylum Streptophyta; class Magnoliopsida; order Caryophyllales; family Plumbaginaceae; genus Limonium; species Limonium bicolor. Next base: position 254,829,411 of record CM041776.1, on the reverse strand, counting down.
CTGTTGGTGACCTCAGCTTGGCTATTACATTGTTGGTGATACGGAAGGGCAACCATGTGTCTCACTCCATATTTATTCATCAGCGTTTCAAATTGTTTGTTACAGAAATGAGATCCGCCATCACTTAATATGGCTCTCGGTACCCCGAACCGAGTGAAAATATTCTTCTTCAGAAACTTGATCACAACTTTAGCGTCATTAGTCGGGGTCACAATTGCTTCAACCCACTTGGTCACATAGTCGACCGCTATAAGAATAAACAAGTTGGGTCAAGAAGATGGGAATGGGCCCATGAAATCGATACCCCACAAATCTAACGGCTCGACCTCTATTATGTTGAGAGGCATCTCATGCTTGTGTGAAGTGTTCCCGAACCTCTGACATTGGTCGCATGAGGCAACGAACGAGTGGCAATCCTTATGAAGGGTTTTCCAGAAAAACCTGGCTTGAAGAACCTTGGCCGTTGTTCGTGCCGGACCGTGGTGTCCACCGGCTTCACCCGAGTAACAGTGAATCAAAATTTTCTGTGCTTCACTCATGAGCACACATCTCCGGATCACCCCATCGGCACAAACTTTGAAAAGAAAAGCGTCATCACAGAAATACCTCTTAACTTCGGAGAAGAATTTCTTTCTTTGCTGATAGGTCATCTCTGGTGGGACCACCCCCATGCCAAATAATTTTCAAAGTCCGCATACCAAGGGTCTCGGTTTCTGCAATCATGCAGATTCTCTTGTCGGGGAAGAATTCATTGATTGGCACACCATCATTAGGGGCCTCCATTCGAGATAGATGATCAGCTACTACATTTTGCACACCCGGTTTGTCCCGGATCTCTATCTCGAATTCTTGAAGGAGAATAATCCATCGAGAGAAGTCTAGGCTTTGCATCACCTTTGTTGAAGAAGTACTTCAGCACTGAGTGGTCGGTGTGCACTACAACCTTGCTGCCCGAGAGGTAGGATCAGAATTTGTCGAGGGCGAAAACCACTGCTAACAGCTCCTTCTCGTGGTGACGTAATTCTTTTGGGCATCATTGAGAGTTCTACTAGCATAATAGATACTCCTCAATATCTTTTTCTTCTGACAAAGGACCCCCCCACCGCATAGTCGCTGGCGTCGCACATGATCTCAAACGGTAAACTCCAATCGGGGGAGACCACGATAGGCACAGATATAAGGCACTGTTTGAGGGTGTTGAAGGCATTAACGCACTCCGCGGTGAATTCAAATTTTACTTCCTTGGCCAAGAGGTCGCGAGAGGCTTTGAGATTTTGAAGAAGTCTTTTACGAACCTTCTGTAGAAACCGGCATGACCCAGAAAGCTTCGAATGTCTTTCACTGATGTTGGAGGAGGTAACTTTTCAATCACTTCAATTTTAGCCTTTTCAACCTCAATACCCTTTGAAGAGATCTTGTGCCCCAAGACAATTCCTTCTCCACCATAAAATGGCACTTCTCCCAATTTAGCACAAGGTTTGTCTCTTCACATCGAATTAAGATAGCCTCAAGGTTGTCCAAGCAAGTGTCGAAGGAGGTGCCGAAGACAGAGGAGTCATCCATAAAGACCTCAATGCTCTTTTCTAGGAAGTCGGAGAAGATCGACATTATGCATCTCTGAAATGTGGCCGGGGCGTTGCAATGCCTGAAAGGCATCCGGGTGTAGGCAAACGTCCCATACGGGCATGTAAATGTCGTCTTCTCCTGATCCTCATGAGCTATGGGGATTTGGAGATACTCCGAATATCCATCCAAGAAGCAGTAATAGTCTTGCCCCGCCAACCTCTCGAGCATTTGATCAATGAATGGGAAAGGGAAGTGGTCCTTTCTGGTGGCGGTGTTCAGCTTCCGGTAGTCGATGCAGACTCCACCGATGGTAGTCCTCTGAGCACCAGCTTACCCTTTTCGTTGGGGACGGCGGTAACGGCTCCATTCTTTAGGACCACTTGCACGGGGCTCACCCACTTGCTGTAGAGATGGCATAGATAATCCCCGCATCTAAGAGTTTAAGAACTTCCTTTGACAACTCCCTTCATATTCGGATTCAATCTTCTCTGAGGATGGACCAACAGCTTGTAGTCATCTTCCATGAATATCTGGTGGGTGCAGAAATGAGGGCTGATCCCTTTGATGTCGGCTATAATCCACCCGATAGCCCGTTTATGGTTTCGAAGCACCCTCATCAGACTTTCCTCTTGTGCACCTGTCAAGGATCGAAGAAGAAAATAATAACATGTAGAACACACGGATCAGTCAAATAAGCATATTTGATATGAGAGGGTAGAGGTTTCATCTCCACAGTGGGAGGTCTTCAACTGATGAGGGCAACGGCTTCTAAGCAGCTCGTTCCAATGGTTCGGGGTGGCGGATAGCGTGGTCTATGGCCAGAAAATCTGCTGTTCAACTCAGCCACCGTTTCAATCATTTCTGATGAAACTCCTGTTCAAAACAATCCTCAAACAAAGCTAATTCAAGGGCATCAAATTTAACAAGAGAGAGAGAGTGATCCTGCACAATGAATCTATGACATTTATAGCAAAAACAGCCTCACCCTGTGAGGGTCTCTTCACTACTTTAGAGATGTCAAATTCTAATTTTTCTCATGAAGTCGTTAGAATTATTTTTCCATTCTCCACATCTATGCAGGCCCTAGCAGTTCTCATGAAAGGTCTACCCAAATCAGTGGACTCTCTGGTCCTCTTCCATGTCTATTATAATGAAATCAGCTGGGAAAACAAATGTACCAACAGTTATACAAGTCCTCTACCTTTCCTTTAGGGATAACCAAAGATATCCGCTAATTGCAATTGAATGTGAGTGGGAGTGCATTTACCAATTCCAAGCTTAGTAAAAGTTGAGAGAGGCATAAGATTTATACTAGCACCTAAATCATATAACCATACCACAGTCAATTCACCAATATAGCTGAAATACCCCAAATCTAAAATAATATTATTAATCATTATTTATTGGAATATAATCCAAATATGAATCATTTCACGTAACGCATGCAAACCCATGCATGAAAACGTTACGTAAAAATAGTCGTTCTCCATAAACGCTAAAACGCCTTAGAAGCATATGGTCAAACATGACCTTGTATGACCCTATAATATTCAAACCAAATGGTCATACAATATATATGAATATACAAATATACCCTAAGCTAAATTCAGTCTAAAACGCAAGACGCTCGGGAGTGCTCACGCCGCCCTTAAAGCACGAAAAGTCGGGAGGGGACCGGGTGGCACGAATCCTATAAATTGATTCCTTGAGTTCCTAACATCATTTAACCATTATAAAGAGAACCACGAAGTGGTTTCTCAAAAATTCAGCAAAAACCACAGGAGGATTTCTTAGCGCTCCTTTTGGCCGGGAGTGTCCGATGGCGTAAATTATGTCACGGGTTGATATAACCCCATATAACTAACATGAACATCTTAGTATATGTCTATTACTATAATAAGTGTTTACAAACACTTGGAACTCATAAAAGCAATGTTTTCCAAAACTTTCCTTAGAGCACAAAAACACACCTTCGGGTGTCACGAAAATGCGTTTTACGCATTACCTTGTAGTTTTTGACATGCCACGAATGGTAATCTTAAATAGGGTTAAAATGAACTTCTAAATCAGTTGGTGTGACTAGTCAACAAGGCTCTCTATAGGGGCGATTTTGAGAGAAAAACTAGTATAAAATTTGCCTTTAAAGTTTAAAAAAGGCTTAAGACATAATGACATCATCATCCCATGTGCTATAATACTTAATGGCAAAGAAATGTGGACTCATTTGACCAGAGAGCTGTCGAAATTATGCTAGAGAACATGGCCAAGTTGGCTAGACAAAAACAATGCTAAAGCAAAAGTGATTCCTTTTCTTTTGCCTTTGATTTCTTAAGCAAGTAACCTTCATTGCTTTTCTTAGTCATGAATGCGATCAATGAGCTCCATTCGACCCTAAACGCATATACAAGAGAGGAAGAAGACAAGTTATAACATTGAAAAATCAAGGAATAAAACTCCCTTTTCTTACCTTGTCTTCTAGCCAACATTATTGTCCTTCCAACTCGGCTTAGTCACACCACATGGCCGGTTTTCATGCTGGAAAGGAGGCATTTATTGAGCCAATAACTCATGTAATAAACTAAGGAAACGTATAGTCATTTGACATTAAAAATTGACAAAACAAAATCAAATTCCAAGCATTTCTACCTTATACGTGAGCTAGGTCTCATTTCCCTCCTTGCACATTTCCTCCACGGTTTGGTAAGGCTCCCTCCTCTCTCTTCTAGCTTCATCTTCTTCCTTTGAAGCTCTTAAGTCCATTAATGGAGTTTTAACTTCTATCTTCATCTTTAAGGTAATTTCCTAGCATTTCTTGTCAAGCCTTGAAGCAAAACTCTTCCTAGATAACAAGAGTGTTCGGCACAATTAGTTCTCCAAGGAGGTTGTCCAAACCAACATTAAACCAAGGAGCATCTCAAGGTTACTTAAGGTAGTTTTAATGCTTGAAATCCTTAAAGCACATTTTTATGTGTAACCAAGTTCTTCTTCTTCTAAGGTTCTTTTCTTCTTCATTTTGATGAAGGAAAATTTTTCTTCATCCACCTTAGGAGTGCCGAATTCATAAGGAGAAAAGTCTAAGGTAAATCCTTGTAAAACTACTTACAAATCTACTTAAGATCTTTATTCAAGATCTAACTCCTAAACTTCTACACCACTTGCAATAACCGAAGTGGAGCATCAAAATTCCTTGGAGAAAGCTTGGAGATTCAAGAGGAGTTCAAGCACTTAACCACCTTTGTTAAGAAGTTTACTAAGTAAATCTTATGTTATAAGCTTTGTTAAGCTTCTAAAAATTATACAAAAATTATGTACATCTCCTAGGTTTATTAAAACCGAAACTATATGGTATTATATGCCAAAAATACAATCTATAACTTATATAGAAAATATTTACCTTAAGACACATTTTTGTGTCACAAAATTTAGTTATGTTACAAATTAATTATGGCCGAATATCAAGGGCAAAAATGCTTATTTTGAGCTAAGAATCATATAAGACATTACAATAATTTTTACATAGTTATATGACTCCTATGAATTTATGTATATTATGACATATAAATCCACTTTTATATACTATATGGTCACCAAATAAATATGGCCGAATGTCTAGTTGATAAATAGGTATTAATGACCTACTTAGGTATATAAACTTATATCACAAAGTTTGGTGAGCTAAAAATATTTCATTAGTGCTTAAATGGCTAATTAATTAAGTTAAGTGGCTTAAATGTAATTTTTACAAAATTTAGTGTATATATTGTGAAAGCCGAGAGCTAAAGGGGTATTTGGTGAATTATAATATATAAGGTTAGGAATTAAGTTTATGAATTTTAGATAATTTAAACAAGTGTTAAAATAACATTTTATTAAGTTTTGGGCTATTATGTAATTTATAAAAGTTGTTATGAAAGTTTAGAACATAAAGAGGGGCGAATTCATAATTAAGAGATTTATTAGGTCACCTTTGAAATTTTGAGGAATTATATATTTAGACTTTAGTTTATAAGTCATTAAGAAGTTATTATAAAGTTTTGGGGTGAAAATGTAATTAATGGAGAGTTCAAGACCAAAGCCGAATTATTTGGGGTTAGTTTGGTAATTTAAGAATTTATATATATATATTCGGCATTTATGGAGAATTAAAATTAAAACTATAGTTTATAAGGCATTATGCAAGGTTTATAAGGTTTTGTGGTTAAATTGTAATTATGGGAAATAAATTATTGCCGAGAATTTAAGGGGCTAAGTTGTTATTTTTGAAAGTTATAGTACTTAAAAGCTATATACCAAAATATTAGTGTGACTATGTAATCTAGCTAAATAAGAAGTTAAAACTCTATAATATAATGAGATTAGAATTTAAATATAAAGTTTATGAATTAATGTGGTTGATTTAAAAATAACCGAAATATAAGGGTAATAATTTAGATTTAAATAAATATAGGTCCTATATGGATATTTTGAGGAATTAGAAGAAAGAATTTTAATTAAAGGAATTATGGAATTAGAACTATGGCTTATGTAGTTATAAGGAAGTTAAAAGAAACAATAAGTATTGTTTATGACTAAAAGGAGAATAATGAGATTATAAGAATATTATGTCATTGTAAGACATTTAAATATAGTTAAGAAAATTATAAGTTGTTATGTCACTTAGACAATTAAAATAAACAACAAATATAGTACATGAATATATGAATACATATATGTACATTAAAGGATTTATAAATAAATCAAAAAGGAATAACAAATAAGTTATACATTAAATCATGAGGTAATTAAAAGAAATAAACCTCACATGAAATAACAAATACGAGATTGTTAAAAGATCCAATAGAATCATTATATAAGGGTAACATAAATTAACCCTCTCAGTTAATCCTATTCTAGGACTTTGTTTGACCAGACGTTGACCGGGAATTTACAAGTACAGTCTACGGTGAACGGTATGGGATTCTTGCAACCTGTTTTCTACCGGATTACACCGGCTTGTGTGCTATCTGTTGTTTGAAATAACGACCAAGATAATTAATGTAAACTGATGTTTTACTCTTGCACACTGTGTATTATTTTATGTGCGTGAATGTTGCTGACTACAACGTGTATGTCCCACGCATACAAACACTACTATACCAGTGGATTAACCTGCGTTTCAGTATACCGAGGACTTGTACTCAAGTCTCTCACTAACTTCACTTTATAACAAACGTCATTATCCTAAACGTGATAATTGACAACACATTGTGTTCTTGTTTAACGTCTTTATATGACACTTAACAATTCTATACTTCGAGAACGAGGAGCCCAGTTGGATCTGGCCATGCATGCTACAGGAGTTGTACCTGTCTCAGGTCGTCTCCTACTACGTCGCGACGGAACTTCAGTTGGAGACGACTTCAGTTGGGAGGAAGACTCTATTCTCCGGGTTCAATGCCCTCAGTTTGAGGAAGACTTCATTCCTCTAGTGGGATTCATTTCCCACGCCTCTCAGTTCAGGGTTTAACTACGTTATCTCCTGGGGTTTTTATACCCAACCTTTCTCTATAACGAGGTCACTATACCTCCACTATTTATATTTTATACCTGTCAGTCCCATTGTGTGGACCGACTATCAGAATTTCAGTTCAGCTAACTTGACCTTCTGTGTCTTGTTCTATGTGACATTATTGTCCTTGTATGGATACTTGTTATCATCAGATATGCTTGTTTACAGCTTTATAAAAATGAACTGCATGTGTTCGACAAAGTAGTTGGTGTGGCCCGGTAGACGATGGGCTGCACGTTTTCCATACCAGCATTGTTTGCTGAGCCCCTTTGGGGGCACCCCCATTTTTCAGGTACCTGAAGTTAAGAAGATTACCACACCGAGTGTAGGTGGGGTAGATTCAAGCTATGGGAGTCTTCTTCTAGGCATTTATTTTACTTAAGTATTTATTAGAGTTTGATTCCTAGTATCTCGGATTGTATTCGTATTCAGACCGTGACTTTTGAGATTGTATTTGGACTTAGCCTTGTTGGTCACAAGGGTGGCCAACGGCATTGTAATACCGCCCGGTTGTTGTATTTATTTCCGCTGCAGTTGTATTTTATTTGGGAGTGATCGCCGTTCAGTTTATTGGATTTCGGGTTGGGGTGTTACAAAAAGTGGTATCAGAGCGTAGTTACGCTCTGGATACAAGGATACACCGAGATTAGGATATCTAAGACTTAGTTAAGGGTTGAGTGATAGTATTGAAAGGAGTTTAAGTTAGTTTTACTTAGACTACTATCCAAGACCAAGATTTTGACCACAGTGCCTAATATACCTCAACATCCTGCAGATGTCAGGAAGAGGAGGACGACGTGGACAGGCTGATGAGGAGCCAAACATCAGGCTGGCAGACATTGCTACCTTAATTGCTCAGGCATTTGCACAGGCGGGGGTTGCACAGCAGCAGCAGCTACCTCCACCACCACCACCCAGGGAGAGAGACTGGGTGAAGAGTTTGGCTGATCTGAGGCCACTGCATTCAAGGGGCAGACTGACCCTGCTCACTTAGAGACCTACATCATGGAGATGGAGACAGCGTTCGAGACGCTTGCAGTCCCAGCTAGGGAAAAGTAAGACTTGCTGCCTTTTATCTGAAGGATGCAGCTAGAGATTGGTGGAACATGGTGAAAGCCGACCACCTGGATGACCCAGCTTTTACTTGGGGACATACACTGCACTACTTAGGGGCAAATACTACCCGGCCCACACCAGGATGGTGAAGACCAGGGAGTTTGACGCCCTGGAGCAGACGGGAAAGATGACCGTGGATGAGTACTATGCGAAGTTCACTTCGCTACTCCGACTATTACCCGGTATAGGATACTCGGACCAGGTGTTGGTCGACCGGTTCTACGGGGGACTGAGCCCTCGACTTCAGTTTGGGATGGGACCAATCATCCCTACCAGTTTGCAGGTAAAACAGGAGAAACAAAACCAGTTAAAATTTTATTACCTACTATACCCCGTCATGGGAGATTGGAGATTATACCTTGAGATTTCAGGAATGCTATCATGCCGCCTCCGTGTGGAGATCACTTGTAAGAGAAGGGATGCTTTGAGCTCCCAAAAGAAGGACGGACCTGGTGGCGAAGATGCCAAGCAGGGGAACTCCAACAAAGGAACAAACCCTATCAGAAAGGCCAGGGTCCTATCAAGGGAAGGGGAACCAAACTACTGGGAACCCCCAGTCAGGAACCCACGGAGCAGCAACTTCACAGAAAACCTACCCATCTAAGGGTAGGCACTCTAATCAGACAGTTAGATTTGAAACTTTTGTGATTACTTCAGTACCGTTGGATGATAATTACCTTGATTGTATTAGGTTCTGGACATGGCTCAAACACGGGCCAGAAGTATGTCCGCCGTTTCAACTGTAAACAGTGTGGAAAGGATCACCCCGGCGTAGACTGCCAAGGGGAGAAAGTCATGTGCCGCTACTGTCAGATACTCGGGCATCGTGCCTTCGAGTGTATCCGAAACCCGGAGAGCAGGAACTACCGCCCGGGAGCAAAGCCAAACACCGGCCCTAAGAATGGAGCTAGCGATACTCGCCCTCCACCAACAAACCAGGCTCAGGGGTATAAGGGCAAAGGCCCAGCATCGGGACCCGCCCTATGTCATGGACCGCTCAGATGAGGCTGGTCCTTCTACCAACCCAGGTATTTCTAAACCATGTGAACCTGTTATTGAGCAATGGATGATGTGAATGAGTGCTTGCATGCCTTGATTGCCTAATTGAGTAGGAAAGAATTAGTAAACTCACTAGTAAAATTTAAACCACGTAGGAAGCTATAAGATATGCTTTCCTATCCCCTCACCGCCCTCCCTGGGAGAAAACATTATCAAAGTACAAGAACCAGGGAACGAACAATGTAAGGTTATCCAACCAGGTTTGATACTACTCAAAGGATACCTAACACCGGAGACACAAATTGCAATCATTAGAAAATGTCACGAATTGGGAGCAGGACCAGGAGGGTTCTACACTCCAGAATTTCCAGGAGGATCAAAGAAGCTGAAAATGATGTGCTTAGGAAAGGATTGGAATCCTTACTCAAAGACCTACCAGGATACAAGAAATGGAGATGGAGCACAAGTGCCAAAAATCCCAGAAGAATTTTTACAAATTGTGGAACAAGCAGTTAATACAGCTCAACAACTAGAAGAAGATCCAGTTCCCAACTTAAGGGCTGATCTATGTATCATCAACTTCTATGAAGAAGGAGGCCGCTTAGGACTACACCAGGACAATGATGAAACAAAAGGGTCCCTTGAACAGGGGATACCAGTATTGTCTTTGTCAATTGGAGATGACGCAGAGTTCCTTTATGGCGAGCAGAAGCGTGTGGACCTTGCAAAGAAAATCATATTGAGTTCAGGAGATGTTTTAGTAATGGGTGGAAAGTCAAGGTTGCTATACCATGGAATTAAAAGGATTAAATTAAACACAGCACCTTCGACAGTGATAAACACCACTCACATGAAACCAGGAAGATTAAGTTTGACTTTTAGAAAGTACTAGTATTGTAATTGTTTGGACATCTGAAAGGAGATCATCTCATCAATGAAGCATTATTGTTATGAAAGTGAATGTCTTTAGACCCCATCATATCAAAGTACTTACTCAGATTCTGTTATTAGGTTGTACTAAGGAGACGGAAGGTGCCTTAAGTATTCTTACTGAGGAGGAGGCCAGCAAGGGGGCGCGATCCTCACTGGTACCTTTCCGGTTAATGGAGTGGATGCATTAGTACTGTTCGACTCCGGAGCCTCACATACTTTCGTTTCGCCTTCTTGCGGGGAAGTTGGGGCTAGACGCTGTAGAGTTACCTGATTTTAAGGTGGCACTCCCGTCTAAGGAGAAGATCAGTTGCACTCGTCTTTATAGAGGAGCCACTATCAGTATTAAGGAGGAGGAATTTCCTATTGACCTTATTGAGTTCAGAGGTCTAGGATTCGATGTTATAGCCGGGATGGACTGGCTGGGGCGGCACAGAGGCCGCATTCTTTGTGCAGAGCGCAGACTGTTGCTTAAGAGCCCATCAGGAGTGACAGTATCTTACCGTCAAGCCCTAGAGCACCGTCTATAAAAGTTATATCTGCTATGTCCATGTACAAGCACGTCAGGAAGCAGAAGAAGTATATTATGCTATGTTCAGGATGTGAGCATGACCCTGATTTTGATCAGCTATGCCAGTGGTGTCGGAATTTCCAGATATTTTTCCAAAGGAACTTCCAGGCTTACCGCCATCCAGAGAGGTAGAGTTCTCCATCGAATTACTACCAGGTACCGGTCCCATAGCTAAGGCACCGTACCGTATGGCACCAGCAGAGATGGCTGAGCTGAAGGAGCAGCTAAAGATTTATTGGACAAGGGATACATACGACCTAGCGTATCTCCTTGGGGAGCACCAGTGCTTTTTGTGAAAAGAAGGATGGAAGCCTTCGTATGTATTGATTACAGGGCTTAATGCAGTATCGTGAAGAATAAATATCCACTACCACGGATTGATGATTGTTTGATCAGTTGAGAGGAGCAAAAGTGTTTTCGAAGATCGATTTGAGATCAGGCTACCATCAGATACCCATCAGGGAGCAAGACATAGAAAAGACAGCATTCAGAACACGGTATGGCCACTATGAGTTTACAGTTATGCCTTTTGGCTTGTCAAATGCACCTGCAGTCTTCATGGATTTGATGAACAGATTATTCAGAGAGCAGTTGGATAAGACCGTGGTTGTATTCATCGATGACATCCTCATATTCAAAGTCTAAGGAAGAGCACGAGAGTCACCTCCGACACGTACTTGAGATCTTAAGGGAGAACCAGCTTTATGCTAAGTTCTCCAAATGTGAGTTTTGGTTACAGAGTTTCCTTTCTAGGACATGTTATCTCAGATGCTGGGATCGCAGTGGATCCAGCAAAGATAGAAGCAGTTCGCACTTGGCCTAGGCCAAAGACAGTTACGGACATCAGGAGTTTCCTTGGTTTAGCAGGATACTACAGAAGGTTTGTCAGAGACTTCTCCAAAATAGCCAAACCTATGACCAGCTTAATGAAGAAGGACGCACCTTTCACATGGACTACTGAATGTGAGACCTCATTCGAGCTTTTGAAGAATGCTTTGACATCAGCACCAGTTTTGACTATACCTGAAGGCACAGAGGGTTATGAAGTTTACTGTGATGCATCAGGCAAGGATTAGGGTGTGTACTCATGCAGAATGGGAAGGTAGTCGCCTACGCTTCCCGACAGTTGAAGAAACATGAGGAAAACTATCCCACACATGACTTGGAGCTTGGAGCTATTGTTTTTGCATTGAAGATCTGGCGCCACTACCTGTATGGTGTCCAGATGACCGTATATTCGGATCACAAGAGTTTGAAGTATGTATTCACCCAGAAGGAGTTAAACATGAGACAAAGAAGATGGGTTGAATTTCTTAAGGACTATGACATTGATTTGCAGTACAAGAAGGGAAAGCTAATGTTGTAGCAGACGCACTGAGTCGACGAGCACATTCCTAAATGCCATTGTGGCTAGCTCGAGTCTTATGGACGACATACGTAGAGCACAGCAGAGTGATCAGCGAATGATGGAGATCAGTCAGAAGTTGTCTGACGGTACATTTGAGGGTGGAAAATATGAGTTCCAGTTACATGATGATGGACTCATCAGATTGAAGGGAGATTGTGTATTCCCAGAGACAGCACAGATATAAGGAGCATATTCTTCGAGAGTCCCACACTTCTTCCACATCTGTCCATCCAGGAGCTTCTAAGATGTACAAAGATCTAAAGAGGTATTTCTGGTGGAGTGGTATGAAGGGCGACGTGACAGAATATGTGATTCGATGTCTCACTTGTCAGAAAGTGAAATTCGAACATAGACGACCAGGTATGGTACAGTCTATGCCAGTTCCAGAGTGGAAGTTTTATGATATCTCCATGGACTTCGTGGTGGGACTACCACCTACGAGAGGAGGCCTTAATATGATTTGGGTTGTTTTGATCGACTGACTAAGGTTGCTAGGTTTATTCCGATGAAGACACTTGGAAAGTGCCAAAGTTAGCAGAACTATTTGAGCAGGAGATTATCAGACATCATGGAGTACCTAAGACTATTGTTTCAGATCGAGACACTAGATTTCTCTCACGATACTGGCGAGCTACTCGCGAGGCACTTGGCACTGAGTTGAAGCTTAGCACAGCATTTCATCCTCAGACAGATGGTCAGTCAGAGAGGACTATTCAGACCTTAGAGGACATGCTACGAGCATGTGCCTTGGATTTCCAGGGCAGCTGGATAGATAGATACATCTCATCGAGTTTGCATAATAACAGCTATCACGCCTCTATACAGATGTCACCTTTCAAGCCTTATATGGCAGACCATGTCGCACACCATTGTGCTGGGACGAGTCTAGTGAGACCGTCATCATTGGGCCTGAGTACTTAGAGCAAGTCCAGGCAGAAGTACAACAAATCAGAAGTAACATGAAAGCAGCACAAGACAGACAGAAATCATATGCTGATGAGAGGCGACGAGACCTTGAGTTCGCAGTTGGCGACCAGGTATTTCTACGAGTATCACCCATGAAGGGTGTATTCAGATTTGGGCAAAAGGGCAAGCTAAGCCCGAAATTTGTAGGACCCTACGCTATCATAGAGCGGGTGGGCCTTGTGGCATATCGACTTGATTTGCCAGCCGAGTTGGGCAAAGTACACAATGTTTTTCATGTCTCAGCTTAAGAAATACATGCCTCATCCTTCTCATGTTCTACAACCAGAGACACTCTCATTAGAACCAACAATGCGGTATGTGGAAACACCGCAACGAATCTTAGACAGAAAGACACGAGATACTCGAAAATCTGTGAGCCTCGTAAAGGTTCTTTGGTCAACCACGATGTGGAAGAGGCCACATGGGAACTAGAAGCTGATATGCGAGCGAAGTTTCCCTCATTTATTCACCGACTAGACACTTTAGTCTAGGGTACGGGGCGTACCCCTCTTTTTTTGGGGGGTAGAGCCTTTTTCATTTGAATTTAGTATGCATTTTGTTGCACTTTGTGCATTTCAGTTGTTGCACTTTTGTGCATTTCAGTGACACTTTGTCTTATGTGTTCTTGTGATATCTCAGCGACACTTTTGTCTTGTATGTGTTCTTGTGTAACACTGTATTTGAATGTACTTGTGCACTATTAGATATGAAAAGTGACTGTGTTATTACATCACACTATATTGTTCCAAAGTATTCCTGTTGTGTTTGATGTACACTGTGAACTTAGGAATATAGAGACTTGGGACTTGATCCCTAAAAACTAGATTGAGTTGTGGATACTTAGTGGAACTTGATTCCCCACAACCTTATAATTTAGATATGAGACTTCGGGGCGAAGTCCTTTTTTAAGGGGGGTAGATTGAAATACCCCAAATCTAAATAATATTATTAAATCATTATTATGGAATAATCCAAATATGAATCATTTCACGTACGCATGCAAACCCATGCATGAAACGTTACGTAAAAACAGTCGTTTCTCCATAAACGCTAAAACGCCTTAGAAGCATATGGTCAAACATGACCTTGTATGACCCTCTAATATTCAAACCAAATGGTCATACAATTATTATATGAATATAAATATATTCCCTAAGCTATATTCAGTCAAAAACGCAAAACGCTCGGGAGTGCTCACGCACGCCCCTTAAAGCACGAAAAGTCCGGAGGAGTGCCGAGGTGGCACGAACTCCTATAAAATTAATTCCTTGAGTTCCTAACATCATTATTAACCATTATAAAGAGAACCCACGAAGTGGTTTCTCAAAATTCAGCAAAAACCACAGGAGGATTTCTTAGCGCTCCTTTTTGGCCCGGGAGTGTCCCGATGGCCCGTAAATTATGTCACGGGTTGATATAACCCCATATAACTCAATGTAACATCTTAGTATATGTTTATTTACTATAATAAGTGTTTACAAACACTTGGAACTCATAAAACAATTGGTTTCCCAAAATTTCCTTAGAGCACAAAAACACACCTTCGGGTGTCACGAAAATGCGTTTTACGCAATTACCTTGTAGTTTTTGACATGCCACGAATTGGTAATCTTAAAAGGGTTAAAATGACCTTCTAAATAGTTGGTGTGACTAGTCAACAAGGCTCTCTATAGGGGCCGATTTTGAGAGCAAAAACTAGTATAAAATTTGCCTTTAAAGTTTAAAAAGGCTTAAAACATAATGACTCATCCCATGTGTATATACTTAATGCAAAGATGTGTGACTCATTTGACCAGAGAGCTGTCGAAATTATGCTAGAGAACATGGCCAAGTGGCTAGACAAAAACAAATGCTAAAAGCAAAAAGTAGATTCCTTTTCTTTTTGCCTTTTGATTTCTTAAGCAAGTACCTTCCTTGCTTGTTTCTTAGCTCATGAATGCCGATCAAATGAGCTCCATTCAGACCCTAAACCGTGCATATACAGAGAGGAAGAAGACAAGTTATAACATTGAAAAATCAAGGAATAAAACTCACCTTTTCTTACCTTGTCTTCTAGCCAACATTATTCTTTCCAACTCTTGCTTAGTCACACCACATGGCCGGTTTTCATGCTGGAAAGGAGGCATTTATTGAGCCAATAACTCATGTAATAAACTAAGGAAAAGTAGTCATTTGACATTAAAAATTGACAAAACAAAATCAATTCCAAGAGCATTTCTACCTTATACGTGAGCTAGTCTCATTTCCCTCCTTGCACACTTCCTCCACGGTTGGTAAGGCTCCCTCTCTCTTCTAGCTTCATCTTCTTCCTTTGAAGCTCTTAAGTCCATTAATGGAGTTTTAACTTCTATCTTCATCTTTAAGGTAATTTCCTAGCATTCTTGTCAAGCCTTGAAGCAAAACTCTTCCTAGCATAACAAGGTGTTCGGCACAATTAGTTCTCCAAGGAGGTTGTCCAAACCAACATTAAACCAAGGAGCATCTCAAGGTTATCTTAAGGTAGTTTTAATGCTTGAAATCCTTAAAGCACATTTTTATGTGTAACCAAGTTCTTCTTCTTCTAAGGTTCTTTTCTTCTTCATTTTGATGAAGGAAAATTTGTTCTTCATCCACCTTAGGAGTGCCGAATTCATAAGGAGAAAAGTCTAAGGTAAATCCTTGTAAAACTACTTACAAATCTACTTAAGATCTTTATTCAAGATCTAACTCCTAAAACTTCTACCCACTTGCAATAACCGAAGTGGAGCATCAAAATTCCTTGGAGAAAGCTTGGAGATTCAAGAGGAGTTCAAGCACTTAACCACCTTTGTTAAGAAGTAAGTTTACTAAGTAAATCTTATGTTATAAGCTTTGTTAAGCTTCTAAAAATTATACAAAAATTATGTACATCTCCTAGGTTATTAAACCGAAACTATATGGTATTATATGCCAAAAATACAATCTATAACTTATATAGAAAATATTTACCTTAAGACACATTTTTGTGTCACAAAATTTAGTTATGTTACAAATTAATTAAGCCGAATATCAAGGGCAAAAATGCTTATTTTGAGCTAAGAATCAATAAGACATTACAATAATTTTTACATAGTTATATGACTCATGAATTTATGTATAATTATTATGACATATAAATCCACTTTTATATACTATATGGTCACCAAATAAATATGGCCGAATGTCTAGTGATAAATAGGTATTGACCTACTTAGGTATATAAACTTATATCACAAAGTTTGGTGAGCTAAAAATATTTCATTAGTGCTTAAATGGCTAATTAATTAAGTTAAGTGGCTTAAATGTAATTTTTACAAAATTTAGTGTATTATTGTGAAAGCCGAGAGCTAAAGGGGTATTTGGTGAAATTATAATATAATATAAGGTTAGGAATTAAGTTTATGAATTTTAGATAATTTAAACAAGTGTTAAAATAACATTTTATTAAGTTTTGGGCTATTATGTAATTTATAAAATTGTTATGAAAGTTTAGAACATAAAGAGGGCGAATTCATAATTAAGAGATTTATTAGGTTCACCTTTGAAATTTTGAGGAATTATATATTTAGACTTTAGTTTATAAGTCATTAAGAAGTATTATAAAGTTTTGGGGTGAAAATGTAATTAATGGAGAGTTCAAGACCAAAGCCGAATTATTTGGGGTTAGTTTGGTAATTTAAGAATTTATATATATATATTCGGCATTTATGGAGAATTAAAATTAAAACTATAGTTTATAAGGCATTATGCAAAGTTTATAAGGTTTTGTGGTTAAATTGTAATTATGGGAAATAAAATATTATTGCCGAGAATTTAAGGGGCTAAGTTGTTATTTTGAAAGTTATAGTACTTAAAAGCTATATACCAAAATATTAGTGTGACTATGTAATTTAGCTAAATAAGAAGTTAAAACTCTATAATATAATGAGATTAGAATTTAAATATAAAGTTTATGAATTAATGTGGTTGATTTATAAATAACCGAAATATAAGGGTAATAATTTAGATTTAAATAAATATAGGTCCTATATGGATATTTTGAGGAATTAGAAGAAAGAATTTTAATTAAAGGAATTATGGAATTAGAACTATGGCTTATGTAGTTATAAGGAAGTTAAAAAGAAACAATAAGTATTTTATGACTAAAAGGAGAATAATGAGATTATAAGATATTATGTCATTGTAAGACATTTAAATATAGTTAAGAAAATTATAAGTTGTTATGTCACTTAGACAATTAAAATAAACAACAAATATAGTACATGAATATATGAATACATATATGTACATTAAAGGATTTATAAATAAATCAAAAAGGAATAACAAATAAGTTATACATTAAATCATGAGGTAATTAAAAGAAATAAACCTCACATGAAATAACAAATACGAGATTTGTTAAAGATCCAAAGAATCATTATATAAGGGTAACAAAATTAACCCTCTCAGTTAATCCTATTCTAGGACTTTGTTTGACCAGACGTTGACCGGGAATTACAAGTACAGTCTACGGTGAACGGTATGGGATTCTTGCAACCTGTTTTCTACCGGATTACACCGGCTTGTGTGCTATCTGTTGTTTGAAATAACGACCAAGATAATTAATGTAAACTGTTGTTTTACTCTTGCACTGTGTATTATTTTATGTGCGTGAATGTTGCTGACTACAACGTGTATGTCCCACGCATACAACACTACTATACCAGTGGATTAACCTGTTTCAGTATACCGAGGACTTGTACTCAAGTCTCTCACTAACTTCACTTTATAACAAACGTCATTATCCTAAACGTGATAATTGACAATACACATTGTGTTCTTGTTTAACGTCTTTATATGACACTTAACAATTCTATACTACGAGAACGAGGAGCCCAGTTGGATCTGGCCATGCATGCTACAGGAGTGTACCTGTCTCAGGTCGTCTCCTACTACGTCGCGACGGAACATTCAGTTGGGAGGAAGACTCTATTCCTCCGGGTTCAATGCCCATCAGTTCAGTTTGAGGAAGACTTCATTCCTCTAGTGGGATTCATTTCCCACGCCTCTCAGTTCAGGGTTTAACTACGTTATCTCCTGGGGTTTTTATACCCAACCTTTCTCATAACGAGGTCACTATACCTCCACTATATTGATATACTTTTATACATCTGTCAGTCCCACTGTGTGGACCGACAGCATCAGAATTTCAGTTCAGCTAACTTGACCTTCTGTGTCTTGTTCTATGTGACATTATTGTCCTTGTATGGATACTTGTTATCATCAGATATGCTTGTTTACAGCTTTATAAAAATGAACTGCATGTGTTCGACAAAGTAGTTGGTGTGGCCCGGTAGACGATGGGCTGCACGTTTTCCATACCAGCATTGTTTGCTGAGCCCCTTTGGGGGCACCCCCATTTTTCAGGTACCTGAAGTTAAGAATTACCACACCGAGTGTAGGTGGGGTAGATTCAAGCTATGGGAGTCTTCTTCTAGACATTTTTTACTTAAGTATTTATTAGAGTTTGATTCCTAGTATCTCGGATTGTATTCGTATTCAGACCGTGACTTTTGAGATTGTATTTGGACTTAGCCTTGTTGGTCACAAGGGTGGCCAACGGCATTGTAATACCGCCCGGTTGTTGTATTTATTTCCGCTGCAGTTGTATTTTATTTGGGAGTGATCGCCGTTCAGTTTATTGGATTTCGGGTTGGGGTGTTACAAAAAGTGGTATCAGAGCGTAGTTACGCTCTGGATACAAGGATACACCGAGATTAGGATATCTAAGACTTTAGGTTAAGGGTTGAGTGATAGTATTGAAAGGAGTTTAAGTTAGTTTTACTTAGACTACTATCCAAGACCAAGATTTTGACCACAGTGCCTAATATACCTCAACATCCTGCAGATGTCAGGAAGAGGAGGACGACGTGGACAGGCTGATGAGGAGCCAAACATCAGGCTGGCAGACATTGCTACCTTAATGCTCAGGCATTTGCACAGGCGGGGTTGCACAGCAGCAGCAGCTACCTCCACCACCACCACCCAGGGAGAGAGACTGGGTGAAGAGTTTGGCTGATCTGAGGCCAACTGCATTCAAGGGGCAGACTGACCCTGCTCACTTAGAGACCTACATCATGGAGATGGAGACAGCGTTCGAGACGCTTGCAGTCCCAGCTAGGGAAAAGTAAGACTTGCTGCCTTTTATCTGAAGGATGCAGCTAGAGATTGGTGGAACATGGTGAAAGCCGACCACCTGGATGACCCAGCTTTTACTTGGGGACATACACTGCACTACTTAGGGGCAAATACTACCCGGCCCACACCAGGATGGTGAAGACTAGGGAGTTTGACGCCTGGAGCAGACGGGAAGATGACCGTGATGAGTACTATGCAAGTTCTTCGCTACTCCGACTATACCCGGTATAGGATACTCGGACCAGTGTTGGTCGACCGGTTCTACGGGGGACTGAGCCCTCGACTTCAGTTTGGGATGGGACCAATCATCCCTACCAGTTTGCAGGTAAAACAGGAGAAACATAAACCAGTTGAAAATTTTATTACCTACTATACCCCGTCATGGGAGATTGGAGATTATACCTTGAGATTTCAGGAATGCTATCATGCTGCCTCCGTGGTGGAGATCACTTGTAAGAGAAGGGATGCTTTGAGCTCCCAAAAGAGGAAGGACGGACCTGGTGGCGAAGATGCCAAGCAGGGGAACTCCAACAAAAGGAACAAACCCTATCAGAAAGGACAGGGGTCCTACAAGGGAAGGGGAACCAAACTACTGGGAACCCCCAGTCAGGAACCTACGGAGCAGCAACTTCACAGAAAACCTACCCATCTAAGGGTAGGCACTCTAATCAGACAGTTAGATTTGAAACTTTTGTGATTACTTCAGTACCGTTGGATGTATAATTAACTTGATTGTATTAGGTTCTGGACATGGCTCAAACACGGGCCAGAAGTATGTCCGCCGTTTCAACTGTAAACAGTGCGGAAAGGATCACCCCGGCGTAGACTGCCAAGGGGAGAAAGTCATGTGCCGCTACTGTCAGATACTCGGGCATCGTGCCTTCGAGTGTATCCGAAACCCGGAGAGCAGGAATTACCGCCCGGGAGCAAAGCCAAACACCGGCCCTAAGAATGGAGCTAGCGATACTCGCCCTCCACCAACAAACCAGGCTCAGGGGTATAAGGGCAAAGGCCCAGCATCGGGACCCGCCCTACATGTCATGGACCGCTCAGATGAGGCTGGTCCTTCTACCAACCCAGGTACTTCTAAACCATGTGAACCTGTTATTGAGCAATGGATGATGTGAATGAGTGCTTGCATGCCTTGATTGCCTAATTGAGTAGGAAAGAATTAGTAAACTCACTAGTAAAAATTTAAACCACGTAGGAAGCTATAAGATATGCTTTCCTATCCCCTCACCGCCCTCCCTGGAGAAAACATTATCAAAGTACAAGAACCAGGGAACGAACAATGTAAGGTTATCCAACCAGGTTTGATACTACTCAAAGGATACCTAACACCGGAGACACAAATTGCAATCATTAGAAATGTCACGAATTGGGAGCAGGACCAGGAGGGTTCTACACTCCAGAATTTCCAGGAGGATCAAAGATGAAGCTGAAAATGATGTGCTTAGGAAAGGATTGGAATCCTTACAAAACCTACCAGGATACAAGAAATGGAGATGGAGCACAAGTGCCAAAAATCCCAGAAGAATTTTTACAAATTGTGGAACAAGCAGTTAATACAGCTCAGCAACTAGAAGAAGATCCAGTTCCCAACTTAAGGGCTGATCTATGTATCATCAACTTCTATGAAGAAGGAGGCCGCTTAGGACTATACCAGGACAATGATGAAACAAAAGGGTCCCTTGAACAGGGGATACCAGTATTGTCTTTGTCAATTGGAGATGACGCAGAGTTCCTTTATGGCGAGCAGAAGCGTGTGGACCTTGCAAAGAAAATCATATTGAGTTCAGGAGATGTTTTAGTAATGGGTGGAAAGTCAAGGTTGCTATACCATGGAATTAAAAGGATTAAATTAAACACAGCACCTTCGACAGTGATAAACACCACTCACATGAAACCAGGAAGATTAAGTTTGACTTTTAGAAAGTACTAGTATTGTAATTGTTTGGACATCTGAAAGGAGATCATCTCATCAATGAAGCATTATTGTTATGAAAGTGAATGTCTTTAGACCCCATCATGTATCAAAGTACTTACTCAGATTCTGTTATTAGGTTATACTAAGGAGACGGAAGGTGCCTTAAGTATTCTTACTGAGGAGGAGGCCAGCAAGGGTGGCTCGATCCTCACTGGTACCTTTCCGGTTAATGGAGTGGATGCATTAGTACTGTTCGACTCCGGAGCCTCACATACTTTCGTTTCGCCTACGCTTGCGGGGAAGTTGGGGCTAGACGCAGTAGAGTTACCTGATTTTAAGGTGGCACTCCCGTCTAAGGAGAAGATCAGTTGCACTCGTCTTTATAGAGGAGCCACTATCAGTATTAAGGAGGAGGAATTTCCTATTGACCTTATTGAGTTCAGAGGTCTAGGATTCGACGTTATAGCCGGGATGGACTGGCTGGGGCGGCACAGAGGCCGCATTCTTTGTGCAGAGCGCAGACTGTTGCTTAAGAGCCCATCAGGAGTGACAGTATCTTACCGACAGAGCCCTAAGCACGTCTAAAAGTTATATCTGCTATGTCCATGTACAAGCACGTCAGGAAGCAGAAGGAAGTATATTATGCTATGTTCAGATGTAGAGCATGACCCTGATTTTGATCCAGCTATGCCAGTGGTGTCGGAATTTCCAGATATTTTTCCAAAGGAACTTCCAGGCTTACCGCCATCCAGAGAGGTAGAGTTCTCCATCGAATTACTACCAGGTACCGGTCCCATAGCTAAGGCACCGTACCGTATGGCACCAGCAGAGATGGCTGAGCTGAAGGAGCAGCTAAAGATTTATTGGACAAGGGATACATACGACCTAGCGTATCTCCTTGGGGAGCACCAGTCTTTTTGTGAAAAGAAGGATGGAAGCCTTCGTATGTATTGATTACAGAGAGCTTAATGCAGTATCGTGAAGAATAAATATCCACTACCACGGATTGATGATTGTTTGATCAGTTGAGAGGAGCAAAAGTGTTTTCGAAGATCGATTTGAGATCAGGCTACCATCAGATACCCATCAGGGAGCAAGACATAGAAAAGACAGCATTCAGAACACGGTATGGCCACTATGAGTTTACAGTTATGCCTTTTGGCTTGTCAAATGCACCTGCAGTCTTCATGGATTTGATGAACAGATTATTCAGAGAGCAGTTGGATAAGACCGTGGTTGTATTCATCGATGACATCCTCATTATTCAAAGTCTAAGGAAGAGCACGAGAGTCACCTCCGACATGTACTTGAGATCTTAAGGGAGAACCAGCTTTATGCTAAGTTCTCCAAATGTGAGTTTTGGTTGGACAGAGTTTCCTTTCTAGGACATGTCATCTCAGATGCTGGGATCGCAGTGGATCCAGCAAAGATAGAAGCAGTTCGCACTTGGCCTAGGCCAAAGACAGTTACGGACATCAGGAGTTTCCTTGGTTTAGCAGGATACTACAGAAGGTTTGTCAGAGACTTCTCCAAAATAGCCAAACCTATGACCAGCTTAATGAAGAAGGACGCACCTTTCACATGGACTACTGAATGTGAGACCTCATTCGAGCTTTTGAAGAATGCTTTGACATCAGCACCAGTTTTGACTATACCTGAAGGCACAGAGGGTTATGAAGTTTACTGTGATGCATCAGGCAGAGGATTAGGGTGTGTACTCATGCAGAATGGGAAGGTAGTCGCCTACGCTTCCCGACAGTTGAAGAAACATGAGGAAAACTATCCCACACATGACTTGAGCTTGGAGCTATTGTTTTTGCATTGAAGATCTGGCGCCACTACCTGTATGGTGTCCAGATGACCGTATATTCGGATCACAAGAGTTTGAAGTATGTATTCACCCAGAAGGAGTTAAACATGAGACAAAGAAGATGGGTTGAATTTCTTAAGGACTATGACATTGATTTGCAGTACAAAAGGGAAAGCTAATGTTGTAGCAGACGCACTGAGTCGACGAGCACATTCCTAAATGCCATTGTGGCTAGCTCGAGTCTTATGGACGACATACGTAGAGCACAGCAGAGTGATCAGCGAATGATGGAGATCAGTCAGAAGTTGTCTGACGGTACATTTGAGGGTGGAAAATATGAGTTCCAGTTACATGATGATGGACTCATCAGATTGAAGGGCAGATTGTGTATTCCCAGAGACAGCACAGATATAAGGAGCATATTCTTCGAGAGTCCCACACTTCTTCCACATCTGTCCATCCAGGAGCTTCTAAGATGTACAAAGATCTAAAGAGGTATTTCTGGTGGAGTGGTATGAAGGGCGACGTGACAGAATATGTGATTCGATGTCTCACTTGTCAGAAAGTGAAATTCGAACATAGACGACCAGGAGGTATGGTACAGTCTATGCCAGTTCCAGAGTGGAAGTTTTATGATATCTCCATGGACTTCGTGGTGGGACTACCACCTACGAGAGGAGGCCTTAATATGATTTGGGTTGTTGTTGATCGACTGACTAAGGTTGCTAGGTTTATTCCGATGAAAGACACTTGGAAAGTGCCAAAGTTAGCAGAACTATTTGAGCAGGAGATTATCAGACATCATGGAGTACCTAAGACTATTGTTTCAGATCGAGACACTAGATTTCTCTCACGATACTGGCGAGCTACTCGCGAGGCACTTGGCACTGAGTTGAAGCTTAGCACAGCATTTCATCCTCAGACAGATGGTCAGTCAGAGAGGACTATTCAGACCTTAGAGGACATGCTACGAGCATGTGCCTTGGATTTCCAGGGCAGCTGGATAGATAGATTACATCTCATCGAGTTTGCATACAATAACAGCTATCACGCCTCTATACAGATGTCACCTTTCCAAGCCTTATATGGCAGACCATGTCGCACACCATTGTGCTGGGACGAGTCTAGTGAGACCGTCATCATTGGGCCTGAGTACTTAGAGCAAGTCCAGGCAGAAGTACAACAAATCAGAAGTAACATGAAAGCAGCACAAGACAGACAGCTATCATATGCTGATGAGAGGCGACGAGACCTTGAGTTCGCAGTTGGCGACCAGGTATTTCTACGAGTATCACCCATGAAGGGTGTATTCAGATTTGGGCAAAAGGGCAAGCTAAGCCCGAAATTTGTAGGACCCTACGCTATCATAGAGCGGGTGGGCCTTGTGGCATATCGACTTGATTTGCCAGCCGAATTGGGCAAAGTACACAATGTTTTTCACGTGTCTCAGCTTAAGAAATACATGCCTCATCCTTCTCATGTTCTACAACCCGAGACACTCTCATTAGAACCAACAATGCGGTATGTGGAAACACCGCAACGAATCTTAGACAGAAAGACACGAGATACTCGAAACAAATCTGTGAGCCTCGTAAAGTTCTTTGGTCAACCACGATGTGGAAGAGGCCACATGGGAACTAGAAGCATATGCGAGCGAAGTTTCCCTCTATTTACCGACTAGACACTTTAGTCTAGGGTACGGGGCGTACCCCTCTTTTTGGGGGGTAGAGCCTTTTTCGTTTGTGAATTTAGTATGCATTTTGTCACTTTCAGTATATTTCAGTGACACTTTGTCTTATGTGTTCTTGTGTAACACTGTTCATTATATCTCAGACACTTTGTTGTGTGTATGTGTTCTTGTGTACACTGTATTGAATGTACTTGTGCACTATTAGATATGAAAAGTGACTGTGTTATTACATCACACTATATTGTTCCAAAGTATTCCTGTTGTGTTTGATGTACACTGTGAACTTAGGAATATAGAGACTTGGGACTTGATCCCTAAAAACTAGATTGAGTTGTGGATACTTAGTGGAACTTGATTCCCCACAACCTTATAATTTAGATATGAGACTTCGGGGCGAAGTCCTTTTTTAAGGGGGGTAGATTGAAATACCCCAAATCTAAATAATATTATTAAATCATTATTTAATGGAATATAATCCAAATATAATCATTTCACGTACGCATGCAAACCCATGCATGAAACGTTACGTAAAAACAGTCGTTTCTCCATAAACGCTAAAACGCCTTAGAAGCATATGGTCAAACATGACCTTGTATGACCCTCTAATATTCAAACCAAATGGTCATACAATTATTATATGAATATATAAATATATTCCCTAAGCTATATTCAGTCAAAAACGCAAAACGCTCGGGAGTGCTCACGCACGCCCCTTAAAGCACGAAAAGTCCGGAGGAGTGCCGAGGTGGCACGAACTCCTATAAAATTAATTCCTTGAGTTCCTAACATCATTATTAACCATTATAAAGAGAACCCACGAAGTGGTTTCTCAAAATTCAGCAAAAACCACAGGAGGATTTCTTAGCGCTCCTTTTTGGCCCGGGAGTGTCCCGATGGCCCGTAAATTATGTCACGGGTTGATATAACCCCATATAACTCAATGTAACATCTTAGTATATGTTTATTTACTATAATAAGTGTTTACAAACACTTGGAACTCATAAAACAATTGGTTTCCCAAAATTTCCTTAGAGCACAAAAACACACCTTCGGGTGTCACGAAAATGCGTTTTACGCAATTACCTTGTAGTTTTTGACATGCCACGAATTGGTAATCTTAAATAGGGTTAAAATGACCTTCTAAATCAGTTGGTGTGACTAGTCAACAAGGCTCTCTATAGGGGCCGATTTTAGAGCAAAAACTAGTATAAAATTTGCCTTTAAAGTTTAAAAAGGCTTAAAACATATGACTCATCATCCCATGTGTATAACTTAATGCAAAGATGTAGGTCTCATTTGACCAGAGAGCTGTCGAAATTATGCTAGAGAACATGGCCATGTGGCTAGACAAAAACAAATGCTAAAAGCAAAAAGTAGATTCCTTTTCTTTTTGCCTTTTGATTTCTTAAGCAAGTAACCTTCCTTGCTTGTTCTTAGCTCATGAATGCCGATCAAATGAGCTCCATTCAGACCCTAAACGTGCATATACAAGAGAGGAAGAAGACAAGTTATAACATTGAAAAATCAAGGATAAACTTACCTTTTCTTACCTTGTCTTCTAGCCAACATTATTTCTTCCAACTCTTGCTTAGTCACACCACATGGCCGGTTTTCATGCTGGAAAGGAGGCATTTATTGAGCCAATAACTCATGTAATAAACTAAGGAAAAGTATAGTCATTTGACATTAAAAATTGACAAAACAAAATCAATTCCAAAGCATTTTCTACCTTATACGTGAGCTAGGTCTCATTTCCCTCCTTGCACACTTCCTCCGGTTTGGTAAGGCTCCCTCCTCTCTCTTCTAGCTTCATCTTCTTCCTTTGAAGCTCTTAAGTCCATTAATGGAGTTTTAACTTCTATCTTCATCTTTAAGGTAATTTCCTAGCATTTCTTGTCAAGCCTTGAAGCAAAACTCTTCCTAGCATAACAAGGTGTTCGGCACTTAGTTCTCCAAGGAGGTTGTCCAAACCAACATTAAACCAAGGAGCATCTCAAGGTTATCTTAAGGTAGTTTTAATGCTTGAAATCCTTAAAGCACATTTTTATGTGTAACCAAGTTCTACTTCTTCTAAGGTTCTTTTCTTCTTCATTTTGATGAAGGAAAATTTGTTCTTCATCCACCTTAGGAGTGCCGAATTCATAAGGAGAAAAGTCTAAGGTAAATCCTTGTAAAACTACTTACAAATCTACTTAAGATCTTTATTCAAGATCTAACTCCTAAAACTTCTACACCACTTGCAATAACCGAAGTGGAGCATCAAATTCCTTGGAGAAAGCTTGGAGATTCAAAGGAGTTCAAGCACTTAACCACCTTTGTTAAGAAGTAAGTTTACTAAGTAAATCTTATGTTATAAGCTTTGTTAAGCTTCTAAAAATTATACAAAAATTATGTACATCTCCTAGGTTTATTAAAACCGAAACTATATGGTATTATATGCCAAAAATACAATCTATAACTTATATAGAAAATATTTACCTTAAGACACATTTTTGTGTCACAAAATTTAGTTATGTTACAATTAATTAAGCCGAATATCAAGGGCAAAAATGCTTATTTTAGCTAAGAATCATATAAGACATTACAATAATTTTTACATAGTTATATGACTCATGAATTTATGTATAATTATTATGACATATAAATCCACTTTTATATACTATATGGTCACCAAATAAATATGGCCGAATGTCTAATTGATAAATAGGTATTAATGACCTACTTAGGTATATAAACTTATATCACAAAGTTTGGTGAGCTAAAAATATTTCATTAGTGCTTAAATGGCTAATTAATTAAGTTAAGTGGCTTAAATGTAATTTTTACAAAATTTAGTGTATTATTGTGAAAGCCGAGAGCTAAAGGGGTATTTGGTGAAATTATATAAATATAAGGTTAGGAATTAAGTTTATGAATTTTAGATATTTAAACAAGTGTTAAAATAACATTTTATTAAGTTTTGGGCTATTATGTAATTTATAAAAGTTGTTATGAAAGTTTAGAACATAAAAGGGGCGAATTCATAATTAAGAGATTTATTAGGTTCACCTTTGAAATTTTGAGGAATTATATTTAGACTTTAGTTTATAAGTCATTAAGAAGTTATTATAAAGTTTTGGGGTGAAAATGTAATTAATGGAGAGTTCAAGACCAAAGCCGAATTATTTGGGGTTAGTTTGGTAATTTAAGAATTTATATATATATATTCGGCATTTATGGAGAATTAAAATTAAAACTATAGTTTATAAGGCATTATGCAAAGTTTATAAGGTTTTGTGGTTAAATTGTAATTATGGGAAATAAAATTATTGCCGAGAATTTAAGGGGCTAAGTTGTTATTTTTGAAAGTTATAGTACTTAAAAGCTATATACCAAAATATTAGTGTGACTATGTAATTTAGCTAAATAAGAAGTTAAAACTCTATAATATAATGAGATTAGAATTTAAATATAAAGTTTATGAATTAATGTGGTTGATTTATAAATAACCGAAATATAAGGGTAATAATTTAGATTTAAATAAATATAGGTCCTATATGGATATTTTGAGGAATTAGAAGAAAGAATTTTAATTAAAGGAATTATGGAATTAGAACTATGGCTTATGTAGTTATAAGGAAGTTAAAAAAAACAAAATAGTATTTTTGACTAAAAGGAGAATAATGAGATTATAAGAATATTATGTCATTGTAAGACATTTAAATATAGTTAAGAAAATTATAAGTTGTTATGTCACTTAGACAATTAAAATAAACAACAAATATAGTACATGAATATATGAATACATATATGTACATTAAAGGATTTATAAATAAATCAAAAAGGAATAACAAATAAGTTATACATTAAATCATGAGGTAATTAAAAGAAATAAACCTCACATGAAATAACAAATACGAGATTTGTTAAAGATAGAATGAATTATATAAGGGTAACAAAATAACCCTCTCAGTAATCCTATTCTAGGACTTGTTTGACCAGACGTTGACCGGAATTTTAAAAGTACAGTCTACGGTGAACGGTATGGGATTCTTGCAACCTGTTTTCTAACGGATTACACCGGCTTGTGTGCTATCTGTTGTTTGAAATAACGACCAAGATAATTAATGTAAACTTGTGTTTTACTCTTGCACACTGTGATATTATTTTATGTGCGTGAATGTTGCTGACTACAACGTGTATGTCCCACGCATACCACACTACTATACCAGTGGATTAAAACACCTGTGTTTCAGTTATACCGAGGACTTGTACTCAAGTCTCTCACTAACTTCACTTTATAACAAACGTCATTATCCTAAACGTGATAATTGACAATACACATTGTGTTCTTGTTTAACGTCTTTATGGACACTTAACAATTCTATACTTCGAGAACGAGGAGCCCAGTTGGATCTGGCCATGCATGCTACAGGAGTTGTACCTGTCTCAGGTCGTCTCCTACTACGTCGCGACGGAACATTCAGTGGGGGGAAGACTCTATTTCTCCCGGGATTCAAATGCCCATCAGTTCAGTTGAGGAAGACTTCATTCCTCTAGTGGGATTCATTTTCACACGCTCTCAGTTCAGGGTTAACTACGTTATCTCCTGGGGTTTTTATACCCAACATTTCTCTATAACGAGGTCACGAGGTAACCTCCACTATATTGATATACTTTTATACATCTGTCAGTCCCACTGTGTGGACCCGACAGCCATCAGACATTTCAGTTAGCTAACTTGACCTTCTGTGTCTTGTTCTATGTGACATTATTGTCCTTGTATGGATACTTGTTATCATCAGATTATGCTTGTTTACAGCTTTATAAAAATGAACTGTATGTGTTCGACAAAGTAGTTGGTGTGGCCCGGTAGACGATGGGCTGCACGTTTTCCATACCAGCATTGTTTGCTGAGCCCCTTTGGGGCACCCATTTTTCAGGTACCTGAAGTTAAGAAGATACCACACCGAGTGTAGGTGGGGTAGATTCAAGCTATGGGAGTCTTTTTCTAGACATTTTATTTTACTTAAGTATTTATATTAGAGTTTGATTCCTAGTATCCCGGATTGTATTCGTATTCAGACCGTGACTTTTGAGAATGTATTTGGACTTAGCCTTGTTGGTCACAAGGGTGGCCAACGGCATTGTAATACCGCCCGGTTGTTGTATTTATTTCCGCTGCAGTCGTATTTTATTTGGAGTGTTCGCCGTTCAGTTTATTGGATTTCGGGTTGGGGTGTTACAAAAAGTGGTATCAGAGCGTAGTTACGCTGGATACAAGGATACACCGAGATTAGGATATCTAAGACTTTAGTTAAGGGTTGAGTGATAGTATTGAAAGGAGTTTAAGTTAGTTTACTTAGACTACTATCCAAGACCAAGATTTTGACCACAGTGCCTAATATACCTCAACATCCTGCAGATGTCAGGAAGAGGAGGACGACGTGGACAGGCTGATGAGGAGCCAAACATCAGGCTGGCAGACATTGCTACCTTAATTGCTCAGGCATTTGCACAGGCGGGGGTTGCACAGCAGCAGCAGCTACCTCCACCACCACCACCCAGGGAGAGAGATGGGTGAAGAGTTTGGCTGATCTGAGGCCAACTGCATTCAAGAGGCAGACTGACCTGCTCACTTAGAGACCTACATCATGGAGATGGAGACAGCGTTCGAGACGCTTGCAGTCCCAGCTAGGGAAAAAGTAAGACTTGCTGCCTTTTATCTGAAGGATGCAGCTAGAGATTGGTGGGAACATGGTGAAAGCCGACCACCTGGATGACCCAGCTTTTACTTGGGGACATTACACTGCACTACTTAGGGGCAAATACTACCCGGCCCACACCAGGATGGTGAAGACAGGGAGTTTGACGCCTGGAGCAGACGGGAAAGATGACCGTGGATGAGTACTATGAGAAGTTCACTTCGCTACTCCGACTATTACCCGGTATAGGATACTCGGACCAGGTGTTGGTCGACCGGTTCTACGGGGGACTGAGCCCTCGACTTCAGTTTGGGATGGGACCAATCATCCCTACCAGTTTGCAGGTAAAACCGGAGAAACATAAACCAGTTAAAAAATTTTATTACCTACTATACCCCGTCATGGAGAATTGGAGATTAATACCTTGAGATTTCAGGAATGCTATCATGCCGCCTCCGTGGTGGAGATCACTTGTAAGAGGAGGGATGCTTTGAGCTCCCAAAAGAGGAAGGACGGACCTGGTGGGAGAAGATGCCAAGCAGGGGAACTCCAACAAAAGGAACAAACCCTATCAGAAAGGCCAGGGGTCCTACCAAGGGAAGGGGAACCAAACTACTGGGAACCCCCAGTCAGGAACCTACGGAGCAGCAACTTCACAGAAAACCTACCCATCTAAGGGTAGGCACTCTAATCAGACAGTAGATTTGAAACTTTTGTGATTACTTCAGTACCGTTGGATGGTATAATTAATCTTGATTGTATAGGTTTCTGGACATGGCTCAAACACGGGCCAGAAGTATGTCCGCCGATTCAACTGTAAACAGTGCGGAAAAGATCACCCGGCGTAGACTGCCAAGGGGAGAAAGTCATGTGCCGCTACTGTCAGATACTCGGACATCGTGCCTTCGAGTGTATCCGAAACCCGGAGAGCAGGAACTACCGCCCGGGAGCAAAGCCAAACACCGGCCCTAAGAATGGAGCTAGCGATACTCGCCCTCCACCAACAAACCAGGCTCAGGGGTATAAGGGCAAAGGCCCAGCATCGGGACCCGCCCTACATGTCATGGGCCGCTCAGATGAGGCTGGTCCTTCTACCAACCCAGGTATTTCTAAACCATGTGAACCTGTTATTGAGCAATGGATGATGTGAATGAGTGCTTGCATGCCTTGATTGCCTAATTGAGTAGGAAAGAATTAGTAAAACTCACTAGTAAAAAATTTAAACCACGTAGGAAGCTATAAGATATGCTTTCCTATCCCCTCACCGCCCTCCTGGGGAAAAACATTATCAAAGTACAAGAACCAGGGAACGAACAATGTAAGGTTATCCAACCAGGTTTGATACTACTCAAAGGATACCTAACACCGGAGACACAAATTGCAATCATTATAAATGTCACGAATTGGGAGCAGGACCAGGAGGGTTCTACACTCCAGAATTTCCAGGAGGATCAAAGATGAAGCTGAAAATGATGTGCTTAGGAAAGGATTGGAATCCTTACTCAAAGACCTACCAGGATACAAGAAATGGAGATGGAGCACAAGTGCCAAAATCCCAGAAGAATTTTTACAAATTGGAACAAGCAGTTAATACAGCTCAGCAACTAGAAGAAGATCCAGTTCCCAACTTAAGGGCTGATCTATGTATCATCAACTTCTATGAAGAAGGAGGCCGCTTAGGACTACACCAGGACAATGATGAAACAAAAGGGTCCCTTGAACAGGGGATACCAGTATTGTCTTTGTCAATTGGAGATGACGCAGAGTTCCTTTATGGCGAGCAGAAGCGTGTGGACCTTGCAAAGAAAATCATATTGAGTTCAGGAGATGTTTTAGTAATGGGTGGAAAGTCAAGGTTGCTATACCATGGAATTAAAGGATTAAATAAACACAGCACCTTCGACAGTGATAAACACCACTCACATGAAACTAGGAAGATTAAGTTTGACTTTTAGAAAGTACTAGTATTGTAATTGTTTGGACATCTGAAAGGAGATCATCTCATCAATGAAGCATTATTGTTATGAAAGTGAATGTCTTTAGACCCCATCATGTATCAAAGTACTTACTCAGATTCTGTTATTAGGTTGTACTAAGGAGACGGAAGGTGCCTTAAGTATTCTTACTGAGGAGGAGGCCAGCAAGGGTGGCGCGATCCTCACTGGTACCTTCTGTTAATGGAGTGGATGCATTAGTACTGTTCGACTCCGGAGCTCACATAATTTCGTTTCGCCTACGCTTGCGGGGAAGTTGGGCTAGACGCAGTAGAGTTACCTGATTTTAAGGTGGCACTCCGTCTAAGGAGAAGATCAGTTGCACTCGTCTTTATAGAGGAGCCACTATCAGTATTAAGGAGGAGGAATTTCCTATTGACCTTATTGAGTTCAGAGGTCTAGGATTCGACGTTATAGCCGGGATGGACTGGCTGGGGCGGCACAGAGGCCGCATTCTTTGTGCAGAGCGCAGACTGTTGCTTAAGAGCCCATCAGGAGTGACAGTATCTTACCGTCAAAGCCCTAGAGCACCGTCTATAAAAGTTATATCTGCTATGTCCATGTACAAGCACGTCAGGAAGCAGAATGAAGTATATTATGCTATGTTCAGGATGTCGAGCATGACCCTGATTTTGATTCAGCTATGCCAATGGTGTCGGAGTTTCCAGATATTTTTCAAAGGAACTTCCAGGCTTACCGCCATCCAGAGAGGTAGAGTTCTCCATCGAATTACTACCAGGTACCGGTCCCATAGCTAAGGCACCGTACCGTATGGCACCAGCAGAGATGGCTGAGCTGAAGGAGCAGCTAAAAGATTATTGGACAAGGGATACATACGACCTAGCATATCTCCTGGGGAGCACCAGTGCTTTTTGTGAAAAAGAAGGATGGAAGCCTTCGGCTATGTATTGATTACAGGGAACTTAATGCAGTATCAGTGAAGAATAAATATCCACTACCACGGATTGATGACTTGTTTGATCAGTTGAGAGGAGCAAAGTGTTTTCGAAGATCGATTTGAGATCAGGCTACCATCAGATACCCATCAGGAGCAAGACATAGAAAAGACAGCATTCAGAACACGGTATGGCCACTATGAGTTTACAGTTATGCCTTTTGGCTTGTCAAATGCACCTGCAGTCTTCATGGATTTGATGAACAGATTATTCAGAGAGCAGTTGGATAAGACCGTGGTTGTATTCATCGATGACATCCTCATTTATTCAAAGTCTAAGGAAGAGCACGAGAGTCACCTCCGACACGTACTTGAGATCTGAAGGGAGAACCAGCTTTATGCTAAGTTCTCCAAATGTGAGTTTTGGTTGGACAGAGTTTCCTTTCTAGGACATGTCATCTCAGATGCTGGGATCGCAGTGGATCCAGCAAAGATAGAAGCAGTTCGCACTTGGCCTAGGCCAAAGACCGTTACGGACATCAGGAGTTTCCTTGGTTTAGCAGGATACTACAGAAGGTTTGTCAGAGACTTCTCCAAAATAGCCAAACCTATGACCAGCTTAATGAAGAAGGACGCACCTTTCACATGGACTACTGAATGTGAGACCTCATTCGAGCTTTTTGAAGAATGCTTTGACATCAGCACCAGTTTTGACTATACCTGAAGGCACAGAGGGTTATGAAGTTACTGTGTGATGCATCAGGCAGAGGATTAGGGTGTGTACTCATGCAGAATGGGAAGGTAGTGCCTACGCTTCCCGACAGTTGAAGAAACATGAGGAAAACTATCCCACACATGACTTAGAGCTTGGAGCTATTGTTTTTGCCTTGAAGATCTGGCGCCACTACCTGTATGGTGTCCAGATGACCGTATATTCGGATCATAAGAGTTTGAAGTATGTATTTACCCAGAAGGAGTTAAACATGAGACAAGAAGATGGGTTGAATTTCTTAAGGACTATGACATTGATTTACAGTACAAAGAAGGGAAAGCTAATGTTGTAGCAGACACATTGAGTCGACGAGCACATTCCTAAATGCCATTGTGGCTAGCTCGAGTCTTATGGACGACATACGAAGAGCACAGCAGAGTGATCAGCGAATGATGGAGATCAGTCAGAAGTTGTCTGACGGTACATTGAGGGTGGAAAATATGAGTTCCAGTTACATGATGATGGACTCATCAGATTGAAGGGCAGGTTGTGTATTCCCAGAGACAGCACAGATATAAGGAGCATATTCTCCGAGAGTCCCACACTTCTTCCACATCTGTCCATCCAGGAGCTGCTAAGATGTACAAAGATCTAAAGAGGTATTTCTGGTGGAGTGGTATGAAGGGCGACGTGACAGAATATGTGATTCGATGTCTCACTTGTCAGAAAGTGAAATTCAAACATAGACGACCAGGAGGTATGGTACAGTCTATGCCAGTTCTAGAGTGGAAGTTTTATGATATCTCCATGGACTTCGTGGTGGGATTACCACCTACGAGAGGAGGCCTTAATATGATTTGGGTTGTTGTTGATCGACTGACTAAGGTTGCTAGGTTTATTCCGATGAGAGACACTGGAAAGTGCCAAAGTTAGCAGAACTATTCGAGCAGGAGATTATCAGACATCATGGAGTACCTAAGACTATTGTTTCAGATCGAGACACTAGATTTCTCTCACGATACTGGCCAGTTACTCGCGAGGCACTTGGCACTGAATTGAAACTTAGCACAGCATTTCATCCTCAGACAGATGGTCAGTCAGAGAGGACTATTCAGACCTTAGAGGACATGCTATGAGCATGTGCCTTGGATTTCCAGGGCAGCTGGATAGATAGATTACATCTCATCGAGTTTGCATACAATAACAGCTATCACGCCTCTATACAGATGTCACCTTTCCAAGCCTTATATGGCAGACCATGTCGCACACCATTGTGCTGGGACGAGTCTAGTGAGACCGTCATCATTGGGCCTGAATACTTAGAGCAAGTCCAGGCAGAAGTACAACAAATCAGAAGTAACATGAAAGCAGCACAAGACAGACAGAAATCATATGCTGATGAGAGGCGACGAGACCTTGAGTTCGCTGTTGGCGACCAGGTATTTCTACGAGTATCACCCATGAAGGGTGTATTCAGATTTGGGCAAAAGGGCAAGCTAAGCCCGAAATTTGTAGGACCCTACGCTATCATAGAGCGGGTGGGTCTTGTGGCATATCGACTTGATTTGCCAGCCGAATTGGGCAAAGTACACAATGTTTTTCACGTGTCTCAACTTAAGAAATAAATGCCTCATCCTTCTCATGTTCTACAACCTGAGACACTCTCATTAGAACCAACAATGCGGTATGTGGAAACACCGCAACGAATCTTAGACAGAAAGACACGAGATACTCGAAATAAGTCTGTGAGCCTCGTAAAAGTTCTTTGGTCAAACCACGATGTGGAAGAGGCCACATGGGAACTAGAAGCTGATATGCGAGCGAAGTTTCCCTCACTATTTACCGATTAGACACTTTAGTCTAGGGTACGTGGTGTACCCCTCTTTTTGGGGGGAGAGCCTTTTTCGTCTGTGAATTTAGTATGCATTTTGTAACACTGTTCAGTATATTCAGTGACACTTTGTCTTATATGTGTTCTTGTGTAACACTGTTCAGTATATCTTAGCGACACTTTGTCTTGTATGTGTTCTTGTGTAAACTGTATTTGAATGTACTTTGTGCACTATTAGATATGAAAAGTGACTGTGTTATTACATCACACTATATTGTTCCAAAGTATTCCTGTGTGTTTGATGTACACTGTGAACTTAGGAATATAGATACTTGGGACTTGATCCCTAAAAACTAGATTGAGTTGTGGATACTTAGTGGAACTTGATTCCCCACAACCTTATAATTTAGATATGAGACTTCGGGGCGAAGTCCTTTTTTAAGGGGGGTAGATTGAAATACCCCAAATCTAAATAATATATTAAATCATTAATTAATGGAATATAATCCAAATATGAATCATTTCACGTACGCATGCAAACCCATGCATGAAAACGTTACGTAAAAACAGTCGTTTCTCCATAAACGCTTAAAACGCCTTAGAAGCATATGGTCAAACATGACCTTGTATGACCCTCTAATATTCAAACCAAATGGTCATACAATTATTATATGAATATATAAATATATTCCCTAAGCTATATTCAGTCAAAAACGCAAAACGCTCGGGAGTGCTCACGCACGCCCCTTAAAGCACGAAAAGTCGGAGGAGTGCCGAGGTGGCACGAACTCCTATAAAATTGATTCCTTGAGTTCCTAACATCATTATTAACCATTATAAAGAGAACCCACGAAGTGGTTTCTCAAAATTCAGCAAAAACCACAGGAGGATTTCTTAGCGCTCCTTTTTGGCCCGGGAGTGTCCCGATGGCCTGTAAATTATGTCACGGGTTGATATAACCCATATAACTCAATGTAACATCTTAGTATATGTTTATTTACTATAATAAGTGTTACAAACACTTGGAACTCATAAAAGCAATTGGTTTCCCAAAATTTCCTTAGAGCACAAAAAACACACCTTCGGGTGTCACGAAAATGCGTTTTACGCAATTACCTTGTAGTTTTTGACATGCCACGAATTGGTAATCTTAAATAGGATTAAAATGACTTCTAAATAAGTTGGTGTGACTAGTCAACAAGGCTCTCTATAGGGGCCGATTTTGAGAGCAAAAACTAGTAGAAAATTTGCTTTAAAGTTTAAAAGGCTTAAAACATAATGACTCATCATCCCATGTGCTATAATACTTAATGGCAAAGAAATGTGTGACTCATTTGACCAGAGAGCTGTTGAAATCATGCTAGAGAACATGGCCAAGTTGGCTAGACAAAAACAAATGCTAAAAGCAAAAAGTAGATTCCTTTTCTTTTTGCCTTTTGATTTCTTAAACAAGTAACCTTCCTTGCTTGTTTATTAGCTCATGAATGCCGATCAAATGAGCTCCATTCAGACCCTAAACGTGCATATACAAGAGAGGAAGAAGACAAGTTATAACATTGAAAAATCAAGGAATAAAACTCACCTTTTCTTACCTTGTCTTCGAGCCAAATTATTGTCCTTCCAACTCGCTTAGTCACACCACATGGCCGGTTTTCATGCTGGAAAGGAGGCATTTATTGAGCCAATAACTCATGTAATAAACTAAGGAAAAGTATAGTCATTTGACATTAAAAATTGACAAAACAAGAATCAAATTCTAAGAGCATTTTCTACCTTATACGTGAGCTAGGTCTCATTTCCCTCCTTGCACATTTCCTCCACGGTTTGGTAAGGCTCCCTTCTCTCTTCTAGCTTCATCTTCTTCCTTTGAAGCTCTTAAGTCCATTAATGGAGTTTTAACTTCTATCTTCATCTTTAAGGTAATTTCCTAGCATCTCTTGTCAAGCCTTGAAGCAAAACTCTTCCTAGAATAACAAGGAGTGTTCGGCACCAATTAGTTCTCCAAGGAGGTTGTCCAAACCAACATTAAACCAAGGAGCATCTCAAGGTTACCTTAAGGTAGTTTTAATGCTTGTAAATCCTTAAAGCACATTTTTATGTGTAACCAAGTTCTTCTTCTTCTAAGGTTCTTTTCTTCTTCATTTTGATGAAGGAAAATTTGTTCTTCATCCACCTTAGGAGTGCCGAATTCATAAGGAGAAAGTCTAAGGTAAATCCTTGTAAAACTACTTACAAATCTACTTAAGATCTTTATTCAAGATCTAACTCCTAAAACTTCTACACCACTTGCACATAACCGAAGTGGAGCATCAAAATTCCCTTGGAGAAAGCTTGAAGATTCAAGAGGAGTCCAAGCACTTAACCACCTTGTTAAGAAGTAAGTTTACTAAGTAAATCCTTATGTTATAAGCTTTGTTAAGCTTCTAAAAATTATACAAAAATTATGTACATCTCCTAGGTTTATTAAAACCGAAAATATGGTATTATATGCCAAAAATACAATCTATAACTTATATAGAAAATATTTACCTTAAGACACATTTTGTGTCACAAAATTTAGTTATGTTACAAATTAATTATGGCCAAAATATCAAGGGAAAAAATGCTTCATTTTAAGCTAAGAATCAATATAAGACATTGCAATAATTTTTACATAAGTTATATGACTCATAAGAATTTATGTATAGTTATTATGACAAATAAATCCACTTTTATATACTATATGGTCACCAAATAAATATGGCCGAATGTTCTAGTTGATAAATAGGTATTGATGACCTACTTGGGTATATAAACTTATATCACAAAGTTTGGTGAGCTAAAAATATTTCATTAGTGCTTAAATGGCTAATTAATTAAGTTAAGTGGCTTAAATGTAATTTTTACAAAATTTAGTGTATATATTGTGAAAGCCGAGAGCTAAAGGGGTATTTGGTGAAATTATAATATAATATAATATAAGGTTAGGAATTAAGTTTATGAATTTTAGATATTTTAAACAAGTGTTAAAATAACATTTTATTAAGTTTTGGGCTATTATGTAATTTGTAAAAATTGTTACGAAAGTTTAGAACATAAAGAGGGGCGAATTCATAGTTAAGAGATTTATTAGGTTCACCTTTGAAATTTTGAGGAATTATATATTTAGACTTTAGTTTATAAGTCATTAAGAAGTTATTATAAAGTTTTGGGGTGAAAATGTAATTAATGGAGAGTTCAAGACCAAAGCCGAATTATTTGGGTTAGTTTGGTAATTTAAGAATTTATATATATATATTTGGCATTTATGGAGAATTAAAATTAAAACTATAGTTTATAAGGCATTATGCAAGGTTTATAAGGTTTTGTGGTTAAATTGTAATTATGGGAAATAAAATATTATTGCCGAGAATTTAAGGGGCTAAGTTGTTATCTTTGAAAGTTATAGTACTTAAAAGCTATATACCAAAATATTAGTGTGACTATGTAATCTAGCTAAATAAGAAGTTAAAACTCTATAATATAATGATATTAGAATTTAAATATAAAGTTTATGAATTAATGTGGTTGATTTATAAATAACCGAAATATAAGGGTAATAATTTAGATTTAAATAAATATAGGTCCTATATGGATATTTTGAGGAATTAGAAGAAAGAATTTTAATTAAAGGAATTATGGAATTAGAACTATGGCTTATGTAGTTATAAGGAAGTTAAAAAGAAACAATAAGTATTGTTTATGACTAAAAGGAGAATAATGAGATTATAAGAATATTATGTCATTGTAAGACATTTAAATATAGTCAAGAATTATAAGTTGTTATGTCACTTAGACAATTAAATAAAACAAATATAGGACATGAATATATGAATACATATATGTACATTAAAGGATTTATAAATAAATCAAAAAGGAATAACAAATAAGTTATACATTAAATCATGAGGTAATTAAAAGAAATAAACCTCACATGAAATAACAAATACGAGAATTGTTAAAAGATTCAAAAGAATCATTATATAAGGGTAACAAAAATTAACCCTCTCAGTTAATCCTATTCTAGGACTTTGTTTGACCAGACGTTGACCGGGATTTACAAGTACAGTCTACGGTGAACGGTATGGGATTCTTGCAACCTGTTTTTCTACCGGATTACACCGCCTTGTGTGCTATCTGTTGTTGAAATAACGACCAAGATAATTAATGTAAACTGTTGTTTTACTCTTGCACATGTGATATTATTTTATGTGCGTGAATGTTGCTGACTACAACGTGTATGTCCCACGCATACCAACACTACTATACCAGTGGATTAAACACCTGTGTTTCAGTATACCGAGGACTTGTACTCAAGTCTCTCACTAACTTCACTTTATAACAAACGCATTATCCTAAACGTGATAATTGACAACACACATTGTGTTCTTGTTTAACGTCTTTATATGACACTTAACAATTCTATACTTCGAGAACGAGGAGCCCAGTTGGATCTGGCCATGCATGCTACAGGAGTTGTACCTGTCTCAGGTCGTCTCCTACTACGTCGCGACGGAACATTCAGTTGGGAGGAAGACTCTATTTCTCCGGGATTCAAATGCCCATCAGTTCAGTTTGAGGAAGACTTCATTCCTCTAGTGGGATTCATTTTCCCACGCCTCTCAGTTCAGGGTTTAACTACGTTATCTCCTGGGGTTTTATACCCAACCTTTCTCTATAACGAGGTCACTATACCTCCACTATATTGATATACTTTTATACATCTGTCAGTCCCACTGTGAGGACCCGACAGCCATCAGACATTTCAGTTCAGCTAACTTGACCTTCTGTGTCTTGTTCTATGTGACATTATTGTCCTTGTATGGATACTTGTTATCATTAGATTATGTGTTACAGCTTTATAAAATGAACTGCATGTGTTCGACAAAGTAGTTGGTGTGGCCCGGTAGACGATGGGCTGCACGTTTTCCATACCAGCATTGTTTGCTGAGCCCCTTTGGGGGCACCCCCATTTTTCAGGTACCTGAAGTTAAGAAGATTACACACCGAGTGTAGGTGGGGTAGATTCAAGCTATGGGAGTCTTCTTCTAGACATTTATTTTACTTAAGTACTTTATATTAGAGTTTGATTCCTAGTATCCCGGATTGTATTCGTATTCAGACCGTGACTTTTGAGAATTGTATTTGGACTTAGCCTTGTTGGTCACAAGGGTGGCCAACGGCATTGTAATACCACCCGGTTGTTGTATTTATTTCCGCTGCAGTCGTATTTTATTTGGGTGTGTTCGCCGTTCAGTTTATTGGATTTCGGGTTGGGGTGTTACAGAGATGGAATGTTACAAAAAGTGGTATCAGAGCGGAGTTACGCTCTGATGACAGGAATTACCGAACTTAGGAAATAAAGAGGTTGAGTTTGAGTTATGGGTTAAGGGTTGAGAGATAGTGCGAGAGGTGCGTTAGCTAGGACT
This sequence comes from Limonium bicolor, assembly GCA_023374045.1. Lineage (NCBI taxonomy): Eukaryota > Viridiplantae > Streptophyta > Magnoliopsida > Caryophyllales > Plumbaginaceae > Limonium > Limonium bicolor. Next base: position 254,788,143 of record CM041776.1, on the reverse strand, counting down.
TCCGGTGTTTACCGGATATCTATAGTACCTAGACCCGCCCTCCACATCCCTAACTTTGAATACGTGGAACAAACGCCAGAGAGAAGAAAGCCTTCTCTTACTCGGGAAAAACTTGATCTGGTAGTTAGTTAACAGTAAGCAATACGAGAAACATCTTGTTGTACAACAGTTTACAAAAACTAGGAGGTTTTTAATGGAGCGTAATAGTGAAACAGGCGCTACCAATAGAATTCTATCAGTAAGAGAACGGTAATTACTGGCAACATGGGTCGACATGCTACGCAGTCGAGTTACACCGCAATACCAATGATAAGAAAAGCACTACGAGTGCAATGGATAAGAAAAGATAAGCGACATGAGTACTGGACAGTGGTCCGAGTGAGCATAGCAGTGGGATAATACATCACATGGGAATTAAGACTACCGAAAGGTCCAGTTAGAAACGGGAACTCCAAACCCCATACAATGAGAAAGATTACAAAACCTGGCTGACATAGCGCAGACGACGATAAATACACGTACAAACTGTATACCAGAATAGGACTACGATGTAGTGCCTAAAGGGGAATCATTACTTAGTAACCCTGACATAATGTGTGGAAGCAGGAGCGAGGGTTAAGACGCAAGAAAATAACGAGGGGTTCCCTCAGAAAGAGGAACACCTGATAAGTGACAACACTGTCAAAACGGCAAGGAAACTGCTAAATGGTCAGTTATCCAAACTAAAGAACATCGAAGGAGTCCCGAGGCCTACCAAAGATATAAAATATTAGGAGGAAGTACCATTACTGATGCGCACGGTACCGGTAACCCATCTTGCATGGCGCACTTGCCATAGCAAGTGCTACCACGGTTAAGCTACACGGAATGCCATCACGGCGAGATAGTAGAACGCTATAGTTTTAGTACATTTTAATACCGGACTGTAAATCTATAGGAACGAAAGGATGAAACCTTGGAAGGGCCTGACGGCCTGACCATGATGAGATGAGTCGACACACCGGTCAGCAGGGAGCTGAACATGGACGGAATACCGGACGACATAAATTCTAGCAACGGTACAACTACTACAACAACAACGAATAGTATGGGTAAGAACACCGATCCAGAACCTTGAAGGGAAAAACCTAAGAGATCGCTCAGAGACCCGAGCAAACACTATGTAAGCAATAACATACAAGGAATGTATCAAGAGATACAATGAAGGCAATCGACAGAACGACTTCCAACAGGAACGGGATAGAACTCTAGAGATGACCATTAAAAATACCAATAACAACAATCTTCGTTGAATATGTTAGTAAACCCGGAAACAGGGACAGAGGGAAGTGAACTTAAGTTATAACCTACTAAAGATTAAGGACATACAATTCCGATAGAGGAAAGCTCAGAGGACTACCCCCACAGAGCGGGCATAGTCGAGCGTGACAAACTGATGAATGACAGTATTGTTGCCTGACTCATTAACACCCAAGTATGATTAATCATCAACGGGGGGCATAGTCAACGATAGTTGAATGAAGCATTAAGATGGAAGCACATGATAACCTGAACAAATATCCAACTTAGACACCGTAAGGCGGATGCCTAATGTGAACCGAACCATAATCGCTAAAAGACTCAAGTCTTAGAAGCGGAAATATTATTGGAAACACTAAGTAATCTCAGATCTCCTGAATAACTTCCATAGTAGGAAACCAGGATGCAGCAAGTTACCATGAAACCCGATACTACATTTAATATGTAACCTAACAGTGGATAGTGTCTAAGAACCATAATCTTATGAGGATAACCTACAGATGAGTAAGAGTACAAAGAGTGAACCGAGCACCGGCTCTCACCCAATGACATAAACACTAAGAGCCTACGAGCCAAGGATGTTAACCACATCAGAGCCGAGGCAAAGTAAGTTACAAGAGAGCTTATTTAAGCCATGAAGGAACTACAATTCATAGATATGAACGGTTAACAAACCTATAACTTAGATTGTGGAAAATATAGCCAGGAAAGGGCACCAATGAGAATAATGAGATAGTACGTTGGCAGGGGTGGAGAAAGAAACCATGCCTTTTAGGGTGGGGATACCTCTCCTTGTTGTGAGGCCATGAGTGGGAATAAACCCCTCAAAAAGGACTTTCACTTATTAAAGATGTAATACACTTTCGTTAGAGAATGAAAACTGTAAACCTTGAGATTACATTATAACATACCAGATACACTTGAGTAATAAGGAAGGCTGCAGAGACAGCCTCATGTCCAACACCCAGGATTTATGAATCAGTAATCGTCAGAGATAAACATTATGAGTGCACATTATGGCACGTCAAGTGACCAATGCTCAGAAGAGCTTGTGATTCAGCGGATGACTTCTTCAGTAACCGGTTAAATTACATGGTAAACAACATCATAAGGATGAAAGAATGCGAGAGAATTAGCCTACTTACGAATCTGAGATTGAAGCAGAACATCTTCATATTAAGAGCCAACCATTTTACAACACGGTACGGCAACCGCCAAACACCAGAATTAATAAACCCTAGCGTGTTTATACCAGAAAGGAATTGAGTATAACATAAGATGTTAGAATAAATGAGTAAGGAGTTGCACCATCAATGGGCAACAGAGTAAAGGCCAACTACCACGGTAGTAGTGGTCGTGAGTACAATATTTATATAAGGGGATTAAGTCATGGTGCACAATAAGTGACCATCATATATAAGCCGTCAAATATTGACACTGATGCAATTAGATCTATGAGCTAAGACAGTTATAAGTAAGAAATAAGATGGAAGACGAGCTGTGCATTAACGTCAGTAGTCTAGACCATGCGAGCTAAGATTTCACAGGAAGCACACTACCCATTCCTTAAAGAACTGGAAGTGCATTCCTAGTAGATCAAAATATGAGAAACAAGATAAGAGGCTCTATGGAAAGAGACCTCAGTTACTAAGAGACCAAGTCAGTACGGAATACAGAAAGGAACTAGAGCATACCATACTTAAGAACACAGTAAATGGATTTCCCTTGATTAAGTTCAAGAAGAACAATAAATGTTATCATGGAATGATGAAGAGGAGATCGACAATAGAATACTTCATAATTAGCAATAGCTAAAAGTGTGACGGACACTATGAGTTTACTAAAACGAGACGTGGGATGACTTCTGTACCCCACAGGGGCTTGCAGGCCTGACGGACTCATTTATGAGTTAGTCGGGTAAGTAGTAATGTACCAGTAAGGTACCCCATGCATGTAGATGAGTGGTGTAAGGAACACGGGAAGTAGTCGACTCCGCACCACAGACAATGACTCAAGATCAGATAGGAGCAGCTACTACCACAAATAGTCGAAGAGAAGAATTCAGTTGAACCAACAACACAAAGGAATCAGAGAATAAATAATTAAGGACTATGAAGTGCGAAGAGCACGGATTGTTAAGCACAAGCAATGGACATGACTTAAGATGTTAGAGATTAAACTGTAAAGCGCATTAAGCACTAAACAGTAGTTTCAGATTATGAATAATCCTCAGACCAAAGGTCAGATGGAAAGAACGATTTAGACACTTGAGAAAACACTAAGAGTATGAACATTATATCTTCAGAGAGAATGGATACACGAGTTACAACTCATTATGGCCGTGTATATATAAAGATAACACATGTCCACTGAGAGACCAATATTCCTAAACTGTAAGAAGGCAGAAGGATATACAATACTATGAATGATAAGAAAGGCAGTTAAGCCTAAGATTATCAGAGTCGCGCAGCGGAAGCAAGCAGACCAGTAATTTTGAGATTAGACCAAACTAAGTTAAGAAAATGGTATAAGTACCGTTAAGAATCCTCGATACAGAGACTAAGCCATTAACATAGTTATGACCCTCTGATCGAATTATAAGTGAGATAGATGACATGGAAGCTAGAATGCTTGGTGAGAATTAGACATCTTGAACCTATGTTCAAGGATGATATAATGTTGATTACGTGGGCGTAATCCATTTTATGGGGGTAGAGCGAAAAACCACCTAGCATATGTTTATGTACTAAGTACGTAAACTACAGTGTGCATAGCATAAAATAATTTGAGAATTTGTTTACATAAACATTTTGAGATTAATTATGGTTATTGCGCACAAAAGATGCAAATACCATACATATTAAGTATCTATCTTGTTAACTCCGGTGTGAGTACAAGTTAAGAGAATTAGTGAAGAGGATTAAGGAGACTTTAAGAAATAAGGAATATATGAGATATGAGTCGATATGAAAGTATGTGTGAGATAAGAATAAGATAACACTATAGGACATTATTTAATATGAGTATGAGTTAGGAAATAGTAATGCTATGAGGTACAAGATCGTGAGAGTTGGTAGGTGACTGGTATAGAACTTAGTAGGAATGAGAACCTTGAGGTAATTACTAAGAGATGAATTGGGAATGTAGATGGACTGAGTCCACACCTTGGTGATGTAATGATTACGACTAGAATCACTAAAAGATAGAAATTGGACATGAGTGAATTATTTGACGTTTGAAAATGACGTGGGAGGTGGAACTTGATTTTCTAGGGATCAGGGGAAACCGAACACAAATTGGGGTGAAAGGATAGTTCAACACTGATGCTGATCACATCAGGGTCGGATGATTCCTGAAACTCCCTACAAGTGGTCACAATTTAATCACGCTAAGGATAAAGGCGTTATGATAAAACGGAATTGAAGTTTATTGTATTTTAAATTATAGGAATTATTCCTCACATGACCTCGTAAAAAGGATTTCCTTTTTACTGAGTCTAGCCCATGAAGTCGAGGACGCACGAGCCTTTGTCTTCGGACCGGTGACATGGGGAGAGCAGAGTTGGTTTGTATTCTGGCCCATGGTGTTGAGGACGAATGAGCCTTTGTCTACGGACCGGTGACATGGGAGAATACGATGAAAATTATGTGATTGTTTTAACCATCAAAAGGAACAAAATGAATTTTGAGTGCGATACATGCTTAAGCATGTTGTGTGATATTTGAGTATAAGTGTATGACAGACCTAAGGAGTCAATAAGATTAAGTACATATATGTGTGATCTATATGATCTATAGAAGGAGGTAAGACATGTATTCTAATAAGATAAGATGCATGGGAACTTTGGGACAAAGTTCTTTTAAGGGGGGTAGATTGAAATACCCCAAACCTAAGTATGCTAAGTAAACATCAATTTATGAGGAAATAAGGCTAAAACATGCCTTAGAAAGATTGGTAGACAATTTAAACCAAGGAAAACACAAGAAAACGCCTTAAGGGCAATTTAGGCAAAAATGTGCTCTAAGCTTGGAGTGACTTTGATTAGCACCCAAATACCATTATAAGACTTTATTAACATGCTAATGGACATGTTAAATCAATTACCAAAGAAATCCAAGCTCAAAAACAAGCTTAAACACAAAATGTGCTTTAAGACTCCTTAAAGCACCTTTTTGAGAAATTGTCTTAGAAATGTGTTTTGAGTGGCTAAATGCCCATGATTACACCTTAATCAACATGTACTAATTAGTATCACATTAGGAAGTCTAAATCAATGGGAAACCAAAACTTTCACGAATATGTGCACCAATTAGTGAATAGTGCTCAAATAGTGCTACTTTTGACTTAAGTCAACTTTAATTAGTCAAATGGCCAAACAAGGCCTTATGTACCTTATATATGAAGGGGGGGACGGTTTTAAGGTGATGAGTCACCATAGGGGACAGCCAACTTAAAGGAAATGAGAGGAAAAGTTGTAAATTCACTATTCACCTTTATAAAGCAAAATATCCTTTATTAGCCTACCTCTCTCCCCTCTTCTTCTTCCACGGTTTCCTTCTTCTTTTCTCTGTTCTAAAGCCGTCCAAGCAGCACCCATGGCACCACCACCTTGCTTTGTCCATAACTTGCTCATTTTAGCTCCAAATCAAATACTAAGCATAAATTTCTCTTAGTTAGACCAAGGCCTCGCTTCCTATCTTTTCAAAATTTGAAAAGCTTCATTTTGGAGCCATGATAAAACTCCATTGAAGGGGAAATCAAGTTTGAAGAGCTCTTTTGGTTCTCCATTCATCCAAGGTAATTAAAATGTAAGAAAAACCATGTTTCCACCACTTCTCCTTCGTTGCCGAAAATTTCTTCTCATGCGGGCCTTGTTTTTATGCCTTGTTCTAGCTTGTTTTATTCATCAAGGACTAGTGGAGGTCCTCTTTCATTCATTGCCCAAGTCTACTTTGAGACTTCAAAGGTAATCATCCACTTTTATGTCTTAAACACATATTTTAACCTAAGGATGAATTCTATGAGTTTAGGCATATTGCTTAGTGCTCATTAGATTATTTGAATGTGGATTAGAACATTGGCAAGAGGATTGAAGTCCTTGCCGAAATTCAATCAAGAAAACCTAAGGAGGGTAGTAAGAGAAGCTTAAGGAAAAACAAGGTAAATTGCTTACCTAATGGTGGTTTAAGGTTTTAAGGATGAGATGTTGATAAGTACCAATGTAGCTTTGAGCTTACATTAGGTAATGGGTTATATAACCTAGGAAAAAGGAATTTAAACAAGCTTGTGAACTTGTGACTAAGGAGCCAATGGGAATGAGTTAGTAAGATAAGTTAAAGGTGGATTTTAAGAGCATTATAACTACTATGAGATTGATGGGTGTAATTGCAGGTTGAAAGCTATTACATGTGGGAAATTCAGTGTTTAAATTCATGTCACTTATGGGCCTAAGAGCCATGTCATTTAAGAGCCTTAGTGCTATGCAATTTAAGATTATTGCACTATATTGAGTTTATTATAAATGAGTTGATTTGGGTAGAAAACAAAGTGTTTAATTGGTTGTTATGGATCAATATGACCTAGGATTCACTAGGGATCATTAAGAGGGATTTGAGTGGAAATGAGTTAACAAAATTGTTCTCGAGGTTTAGAATGGCCTAGAGTTGTCTAGGAGGAGTTAGAGGTTAGGAGGGTGTAAATTGTGTGCTAAGATTGTGTACTAGGGGTTTGAGTGTTCATGATTGTATTAAGGGTGAAGAACTAAATGTTGGGTGTAGTAATATACTAAGAAAACCATGTCAAAATTTGGAGAGAAAACTAAGTGTTAAGGTGTTCTAAGGAGATTTTATGACTAAGGATGTTCTAGTAAACATTTAGGGTTGTTTTGGTGAAAATGGATAACTATGGAGTTCTTGAGTACTAGGAAGACCTAGGGATGTCTAAGAGGGACTAGGGGTTATAATGGTGAGTTTATGCACCAAAACCATGGTTAAGGAAGCTAGGAAACTTGTACAAAGTTTGAAGGAAAAATAAGGTATGATGACTTATAAGGATGTAAGCATGTGCTATATTATATGTAGCTTTGAGAAGTTTGAGTAATGCAAATGGAAATGCATAATGATGATTGAGGAGTAGTTAAGAAGGTTGTGAAGAAGCATGATGATTAGTTGAGGTCTTAGGCAAAATCACAAGTGGGAATTGTAAGGAATCAAGTGTTAAGTGTAAGAATTTTGTAAGAAATTGAGTGTCAAGTTTGGTGATGTTTGAGGAAGGTTTAGTGCATGTTTTAAGATGTTTAAACATGTAGGAAACATGTGGAAAGATTCTGGAATGAGTGGGAAAAGATTAGGGTGAATTTGCAGTTCAAAATGAGGAGAAAAGCACTTTGGAAAATAGGTTCTGCTGTGGACCGCCCCTGTGGGAGGTCCAGGCAAATTCTGCAGGAAAATAACTTCTGCTGTGGACCGCCCTGTGGGGAGGTCCATGCGAATTCTGCAGGAAAATAGCTTCTGGTTGGGACCGCCCATGGGACCACCCAGAGGGGCGGTCCAGTGCAGAGAAAAAGAAAAAAAAATTGTTTTTGGCTTCTAATGATGGGGGATTGAATGGTAATGGTTTTAGATGATGTTTAGGCCTTGTTTGGTGACATGTAAAGGCCTTAAGAGGGTGTAAACAAGTATGAGGTGTAATGAGAAGTGATTAACTTATATGATTAAGTTTAAATTACAATGACTTAGTGGTCCAACATTAGGGAGTGATGATGATTAGAAAGATAAGCATGTAATGACTTAAGAGGTTAAGGTAAGTAAAATGGTTTTAAGTGTTTAAGGTTAAGTTAGAAAGAATTTAAGAGGAGCTAGATGGAGATTGATATGTAATGATAATAAAAGGTTGTTTAAGACATGTTTGGTGAGTGACAATGATAATTAAGTGGGTGAATAGGTATAAGGAATGAGGGGAAGTGATTCACTTAAGATTAAGTTTATAAGAACTTAAGTGGTATTTAGTTGGAAATCATTATTGAATAAGTAAGCTAGGTTAATTAAAAGTAATTAACACCAAATTCGATGAATGTTTTAGGACTTGGGAATTTGGACTCCGGAGGAGGGTAAGCAACCGAAACGACCAACGGTGAACGGTACAGTTCTTCTTGTGACCTGCTTGCTAATGAGGTGTCCCTCGGCTTGTGTGCTATCTGTTTATGTGTGCTGGCTAAACAAGATAAAGCATGCAACTGGAATATTATGTTTAATGTATTGTTGTGTGATGTTTGAAAACTAACACAACTTACCGTGAGAACTTACTAATCAACGTTTAGTAAGGAATTGTGTGAGACTAAGGAACGCTCCCTAATATTAGTTTGTTAATAACCGAAAGAGGTTTAACCAACAAACATTGTCTTGAGACTTCTACAAACCGAAAGAGGTTTAACCAACAAACATTGTCTTGAGACTTCTACTAACTAGAACTTGGGGGGAGTGAGGAATCCGGGACTGACTCCGGTCATGCATGTTAAGGAAAGAGGGTTGGTATCTAAAGCAGATCCGACTTCCGCTTAAGGACTTGTCTTCGGACTTGTTGCCTAGGGTCGGTTGCCGGCTCAGCTACATTGCACATCCAGTCCAAGGTAGGAGGCATTAAGATGGTGCGGTAGGATCACCTAAATCCTAAATTATAAGATGAGTTGTTTATTCAACCAATGGAGTTAATAGCTCATTGGCTAGGGTTGCTTTTGACCCGACAAAAATAAACATTGAGATAAGATACAATCATTTCTATTTAAAGAATGGTTTGTATTCTAAGATTAAGATAAGGTTTGAGATAAGATACTACCATTTCTATTTAAAGAGTGGTTTGTATTCTAAGACTGAGATAAGCTACAACCATTTCTATTTAAAGAATGGTTTGTTTTCTAAGACTAATATAAGGATTAAGATTGAGGTAAGATAAGGTTGGACTGTGATTAAGAGGAATCATAATTTAAGGAGTTAAATAATTGACTCACTAATTAGGGAAGGCATTTAAGTCATTCATTGTGTCTGAACTTTGATTGTTCATATTTGGCTGGTTGTTTATTGCACTTTCTTTTATGTGTGCATCTAATCAACCTCCATGCTATCGACAATTAGTCGTAGCCACGTTAGCTTGGGGGCCATGAGAGGATCGTACCAGCAATTTTGCTGACCCCCTTTGGGGGCTGTTTTTACTATGCAGGTGAACGTTAGAAGGTGCCCGTCATGAGAGTAAGATGGGGTAGACGTGTTACAGGTTAAGTGTGGCCTACGAGTTGTGCGTGTACATTCGTATGGTATTTTGAGTTAGTAAGTTGTATAGGATGTGAGGGAATTGTATGAATGAAATGTATTTGGTTAAGACTTGTAAGTACTAATGTTCGGTATATTCTGTTAGTCAGACCGTGGCAAGGTCCTAGAATGTATTTGAATCCGCTGCAACGTTTGTATATATGGTGATAAGATTGTGATAACCATGATTGGATCGAGATGGGGTGTTATAGTAAATACCTAGAGCGGAACCCAATCGGGTACCCCTCAGTGATCACAAATGCGCAACCAAGTAATTCGTAAACTACCGGGATTCCTCCCCTCAACTCATGCCATCTCTCTCTCATAATGTTTAAGATATACTCTTAGTTTTATGGAGAATGTAATTTATTAATTAGCTGCCCAATGGGTCTCACGCATACCTAGAAGTAATCTAGGTTATATTCATGTTCGAGATCCATGCTCTAGAGACCGACAATGTCGTGACTCGTTCCTAAGTGTTTTACTTAGGTTACCATTTACTTAAATTACTAGGGTATTATTAAGTAAGTAATTATAAAATGACATCATTAAACGCATATGTATGGTTATATAAGTCGATCTATAGTCGACGTAGTGTTAGTCCCGTAGGACGCTCGTGCATAAATAATTAATGCAGTAACACATAATCACATACATGTATCCCACACATAACACACAAGTTATATCAACCAAATCCGAGCCCGAGGAATTCCTTAGGACAACCCGGATCAAACCCCTTTATATACCGTACACCTTAGACCAAGGATGCGCAGTGTAGACCACTAGCTCTTCAGGCGCCTTCGTCTGAAGTACGGCCTAAACGGTAATAAAACTATAAGTCAGTCTCCATGACTAACTAAATCCGGTATTTCGGAATAACAAGTAACCCCGACAGTTCATCCCCGGATTTCTACAGTTAATTGTTACGGGTTTTCTAAACTAGTCGGCTTTGTTACTAAAACTAGTAGGTCGAAATGTTTCGCCTGTTAAGTTTAATTCATTATATTTCTTTAATCTTATCCATCATTGAACTTAGGTATATAACCTATTTTTGCATGAATGCATGCATTATTTATTATATAGTATTATTTTTCCACCATCCATTATAATACATTGAATTATATAATCCATTAATCCTTTAATAATTATATTTGTATTAAAAAACTTATAACATATAGTTTATAAACTATTTCCATGTAATAATCTCCACCATTATATTATATGGTTTCCAACCATAATATATATCCATCCTTATATACATTATTCTCGCATATGTATATATTTACCATATAGGTAAGTTCCATGAGTTGTAAAACTCTTATATTATATGTTACATTTTATCATCTTATATTAGATGATTATTCCCATTAATTGTATTATATTATACAACTTATATTAAGATTATTATCCTAATATTATGTAACATCTTATGTTGTATAATTACAACTCCTAAGATTTATTCAATATAAACCTTAGTTTATAAATCTTATTTATTTATAGTTTGTCACATTATTTAATGTGAATATCCTTACTTATGTTAATTCCATTAAACCACATTAATACCATATAATTGTTATAACATTTATAACATTGTAGACCATAGTCTAAAATTCTTTTTCCAACCAATTTAAATTCGGTACAGCACTATATCTTCTTTTAATTTCATTTTAACCCCATAACATTATGTAATGTTATACCATATACTAATATCGTATAATATGATATTTTTATTTCTTCTAACTTATAACCTATAGTTTTTATAGAAAACTATTTATATTGCCGCATCGGCAACTATGTTATACCCTTATTTCTTTCCATAACCCATACTTTTATTTATTTACAAAATCACCCCATTATTTATACCATGTTATATATATCATATAATATAACATTTTTTGAAATACCCTAAACCTAAGTATGCTAAGTAAACATCAATTTATGATGTGGTAAGGCTAAAACATGCCTTAGAAAGATTGGTAGACAATTTAAACAAAGGAAAAGAACAAGAAAATGCCTTAAGGGCAATTAGGGCAAAAATGTGCTCTAAGCTTGGAGAGACTTGGGTGAGTACCCAAATATCATGATAAGACCTTATGTAACACCCTTCTCCATAATCACGATATAATCCCTCACGTAGCAATAAATAAAAACGTCTCGCAGCGGAAAATAACTAACAATTACAAAAACTCACTCGGGTGTCACCGGCCATTACTGCCCATGCGAGCAACGTAGCCAAACTACATCCAACTTCCAAAATAAACAAACTGCTAACCGCAGTGATAACGAGAAACTCCTATACATCATACTAAATCAAACCATAAACATCGACAAGTGAGCGTCTACCCAATCCTGAAAAATACATAACCTTACCATAAGACCATACACCATCTTCATTACTAACAACGTCTCCAATTACCTGTTCCTGCTCTTCAGCTCCGACAATGATCAACAACCTGAAATGGTGTAGTATCAGCGATAGACGCTGAGTATGCCGGGCCTGGACCCTAATGGTCACTTGTCATTTTAACCATCTTTTTATTAGATTGGTTTCATGCTCTTCCATTTTACAGTTATAACAATACTGTAGCCTAAATGTATAATGTACATAACCATCCAAATATTCATAGACACTAATCATCCATCCAACCAAACAATCATTTAGATATCACAAACCACAATATATATCGAACGTATCGAACAACAACAATATATTGTACAATGTACAATCGCCGTAGCGTACAGCTTTCATATTTGATTTACCTTAGCCTTGTAGGCTCCATCCCACCATCAACACACAATATAATGCCCACAAGTATAACCAATGAACAACAAAGCGAAACAACGAGAATGATAAACAAGTATTAAGTCTCGTCCATGGTATTGTTCGCCACTGTATATGTCTCAATTGTTTTAGTTGTTCAGTTATACCTAGTGACAATGTCTCGTTAAACGCACGCTCTAGTACATATATTATGGAGTATACCTTATAGTTACCCGGTATCTACGGGTCCACTATTAAACTCGGGTCACCCACGGCAGTAGCCAATCCGGTAGAGTCTCCGACCGAGCCATTCTAGCTCACGGGAAATTTTCTTGATACTTACGGACCCGTACGCGGACATCCTGGTATCGTTTTGTGATCACAGCGCGCACCAAGAGCCACATCCTCTTGGCTTTCCTTCCATTCCATTAATTAATTAATTATTTATACCATCGCATCGCATTACCAAATTTTCTAACACAGCAGACTAAGGTCATTAGTCCAATCCGGAGTCTGTAAACTCGGGATCCAGTGTTAGATACGAGAGCGGCGTATAGAAAGGCCAATGCTCCGTATAAAAGTCTCAGATAATATGTATATCTTATTATCTTCGTGCTACAACGTTTTACTTACGTTCCTTATATTTCATATAAGATAGCACCATAGCCGCTAGTTCGTTTTATATATATAGGTTCATATATACGAACCAATACTGTTAACTCAACAACAGTAAATAATAAGCAGCTATAAATATACAGTTCATGCATATTAATTATCACATTCAGACAAACAATCTTATCACAGATCACACAGATGTCTGAACTGAGGAAGCCCTCAGTGACAATCAGAGACACATAACAACATACAAGTTATATCAACCAAATCCGAGCCCAAGGAGCAACCTTAGGACAACTCGGCAAACCCCTTTACATACCGTTCACCCTGACTGTATTAGGTGGAGTATGAATCAGCAAGATCCTACGCTCCGTGTAGTCCGTTAGCTCGTCAAGCGTCCTTGTCAGAAGTATACTCTAAACGGTAATAAAACTATAAGTCAGTCTCCATGACTAACTACATCCGGTATTTCCGAATAATAAGTAACCCCGACAGTTCACCCCTGTTTTCTACAGTTTTGTTACGGGTTTCTCTAAAACAGTCGGCTTTGTTACTTAAAACGCGTACGTCAAAACTATTTCAACTGTTAAGTTTAATTCCTTATATTTCTTTTAATCTTATCCACATCCAGTTTAGGTACGTAACCTATAGTTGCATGAATGCATGCATTCTTGTATTATACTGCATTCTAAAATTCATAACTTATAGTTCGTAACTATCTTTATTATTTTTTTAAATAACCACCACCATTAAATCATATGGTTTTCAACCAAAATATATATATATCCACCTTATATACATTATTCTTGTGTATGTATATATTTACCACGTAGGTAATTCCCATGAGTTTAATAAACTCTTGTATTTTATGTTACATTTTATCATCTTTTATTGGATGATTTTCCCATTAGTTGTATAATTATTTATACAACTTATATTAAGATTATTATCCTAATATCATGTAACATCTTTGTTGTACAATTACAACTCCTAAGGTTTATTCCATAAACACCTTAGTTTATAAATCTCATTTATTTATAGTTTGTCACATTATTTTATGTGAGTACCCTTCCTTATATCAATTCCATCTAAACCATATCATTGTCATAACGTTTATAACATTATAGACCTTAGTCTAAAATTCATCTTTCAACTCCTATTAACTCAGTATAACCCTTAACTTATTTAAATTCCGTTTTGACCACATAACATTATGTAATGTTATACCATATACTAATATCATACTATGTGATATTTTTTATTCCCTTTAACTTATAACCTATAGTCTTTATACAAAATTTATTATTGCCTCTTAGGCACCATAAGAAAATCTTATTCTTTTCCATAAACCATAGTTTCCTTTATTTACAAAATCACCCCTTCTTTTACCATGTTATATATACCATTTAATATAACATTTCTAACTATAAAAGAGTATAACCTATGGTTATTTTTTTGTAAATTCCGAACAGCCCTTGTGCTATTCTATAATTGCCATTTGGCCCTATTTATAACATATAGTTCTTCCATATCATTAAAACCATATTTTATACACATATCTTAATAAATTCTCTTAATAATTCCAAAAATCACCAAATTCCACCAAAGGGTTATAAATATCCTTATTAACCCATATACTATTGGTATTTACCATTCCACCATCTATATTTCTCCAAAGTGTCATAAACTCATAATGACATAATAACCATATATTATACATATATAGTTCATTTTAATTCCAAAATCCACCAAATAAATTCCTAAAAATTCCTAATAGCCCATGGGTGTTTAAAATACCACTGTACACCCTTTATTTTTGGTATAACATATTTACCACATATGTTATAAAATATTACCATTAAATACATAGCTTATTATAAAACCTTAAATAAGTTGTCTAACTTATTTATTTAGTCAAAACCTAGCATATGGTCAATGTTGACCACCTTAATATTTCCTTGACCACCAATTCTTTATAATTACGGTTTAGTACCCAAACTTTCTAAAATTCACCATTTAACCCTAAAACTTATAAAATCTTATGAACTTTATTTTAACTCCTTTTTACCTCTAATTTTCGGCCTTATTATTCTAAAGCCCTTAAATTTAATTTAATTACACCTAATACCCCATTTATTTTCGGTAATGCATTTATACTACTTAAACTTAATTAAAAGCTTGTAAATGCATAAATAAAATGGCCTAAAATACATGGCCTTATTACAAACATTGTCTTGCAAAATAAATTACACATAAATGTCCCAAAATACATATAGATTTTCGGCCTCACCATATATTCTTCATTTATTTACCAAACTTCCACATAATGTCTTAAATTTGACAATTATGCTTGTTTAATTAGTTATAAAATTTATTAAACCATTCCTTAAACATTTTAAGGTCAAATAAGACCTTATTATTCTTCTTCACTCACGGCAATAGCATTAGAATTAGCTTAGAACATTTTAACTTAGCAAAGTTAATGTTTAAGTGATTTATACCTTGATTTAGCTTAGGTAATCCTTGTTTGGTTCGGCCATCTTAAGCAGAAATTCTCCACAGCTTGTTTTACATGTTTTCAAACAGAAAACAAGGCCTAGTTAGTCTCCAAGCAAGATCTAACCATAGGAAATAATTTAATGTAAGATTTAAGGCAAAAATTACCTTAAGAGTGCAAGGAGAGTTAAAGATGGTTTCGGCCTGAATCAAACACACCACAAGGTGTTAGATCCACCATAGTGACATAGGAAATAGCTAGATCTCAACAAATACTCTTGTTATTAGGATTACCTTGGAAAAATGCCTTAAAAGAGGGTATTTCCTTTGGATCTCGGCCACCCTTGCTCCAAATGGCTTACCAACAGATTCCACATGAAAAGGAGAAGAATAGGAGGCTATGAGCAAAGTTTCACAGCCGACCTTGAAGGGAATCAAAAGTTATGAGCTTAAAGCACATTTTTACCTTAAATGGTCAAGACTTGAACTTTCCTCCTTAGATCTGGTTATGTACGAAACCAACACTTCATCTAACCTCCAAATCACTCTACATAGATGTATAGAAAAGGTTGGAGTGTAGATCAATCGAAAAAGGAAGGAAAGATGAAGAAAATGGGCATTTTTATGCCTTAAGAGCTTACCTAGAGCTTGAAACCTCATCAATGGTGCTTGGAACTCTTACCTACGGTGGAGGGGAGCCAAAGAGAGCTCAAGGGGTGAGCCATCTCGGCTGAAGAGGAAGGAATGAAGGGGAAAGACCTAATATTGCCTTAAAGCACCTTTTTGCATTTTTTTATGATTTCCTTGCTTTGATGACTCATCAAGGCTGGTTGTAATTGATAAATTCGTGGGAGACAACAGAAAGGGCAGCTGGACATGATAGGAAAGGTGGGTGAATTATTTGTACATAATTGATTCCAATTTGATTGATTAAAGGAGTAATAATGTACTTTTAGCCATTTATTGTAAGGTGACTAAGCACTTTTGTCTTGTACCAGCTGGAGCCACGAAATTCAAAGAGGAAGAGGAGCAAATGGAGGATCCAAATCAGCTGGCTCACATGGGAAGGTAAGTGGAGCCCACTTTTTTTGTTTATAAGGTAAAGTATGTCTTTTTTGTTATTTTATGCTAAAGTAAAGGACTATATTAATTGTCACATGGGACTTGTCTCTTGGTCTGTTAAGAGACTCATTATCTGATTTTATGTAGTCCATTTCGTGATCAATGGTCAACATTGGTCAACTTAGTCAATGTTGACCCAAACGGGCCCCACTTTAGGGTTTATTAATATTTTTAATATTAAATTTGTAAAAATCGTAAATTTATGGAATTAAATTCCTAATATCATATAATATGATATTTTATTATATTTAAGGTATTTATAACCTTTTAGCCCATTTAAAACCAATTTAAAAGGCGATTACACAAAAACGTGCTTTAAGGAGTTTTAGTGCACATTTTGTGTCGCAAGGTGTCTGGGCTCTGTTTTCTTTGACAACGGTTTTGTTGTGTTACTTACATGATGTTTGATCATGGTATTCAATTTTATATCATTTAGAGGTCATTTGATTTTTAAGGTTTTCCTATAGCACCTTTTTGCCCTTTTTGACCTTGAAGCATGTAAATGCTTTTTCTTTGTGTTGGAGTGTTGTCCAACGGTTATAATATGTTTAATATTATGTCAATATACTTAGGACAAATTTTAGGTCCTAAGAAGTTCATTTGGGTATTTATTTACCCTTAACAGTCAAAGGGTGCAACATCTTGTTTTGTGTTGACCACCATTGTTCTCAGTTGACTTTTAAGGCATGTTTAGGCCTTAATTAATGTGATTAAATATTTAATCCATGTTTTATTAATTTGGGGTATTTCAGATTCTACTTCGGAATTACATACTTCGACAACTGATGCCCGAAATGCATTCCACAATCCTCAAATGACTAACATGAAACCCTAATTGGAGGGTAAATGGTACAACTTATTCGACACACACATCATTTTAAATCCCAGAACAATTAACAATTCAAATGACTAACACGAAAACCCTAATTGTGGGTGCGTTAGCCCTTTAGTGTATCATGATTCTCGTGGATTCTATTTAGTGAATTCTTTTAACATATTTGTAACATATTTTCAATACTTCAAAAGCGAGATCGGTTTGTCGTCGGAGATTGCTCCTAAAAGGTTTTTTTATAAACAAGTGAAAATATATACATCTTTGTAACATATTTTCAGGACTTCAAAAGCGATTCTGTTTTGGAGTTTCATTTTCAAACAACATTGTTCGCACGTCGTTTCTCATAATGTTACAACTTATTCGACACACGCATCATTTTAAATCCCAGAATAATTAACAATTTTGTTGACTACCAGTTTATGAAATCCAAATGTGTTTGCACTAATCAAGTCTGTGTTTGCACTAATCAAGTCGGGGGACGTCGTCTCCTCGTACTAGCCCTGTAGCGTGCATTGTGTTCCCTAAGGTCCGCCTCAGCCCTGCTTCGTTTTACTATCGAATAAGAAGTCAATGATAGTTAATGTCAATAATGATAGTTAATATTGATATTGATAGGAAATTTTGATAATTTCAAATAGATTCTTCGTCAATGGACGTGAAATTGGTGGAAATGATAGAAACGTTCAATGAATTTCAAATAGATTCTTCTTCAACGGACATGTAATTAGTGGTTGATAGGCAATTTCGAACAAGACGTCGATGATAGTTAATGTTGTGCTCAAGAAGAAATAATACATATATCAAAAATTATCAGCAAAGTATACCATCACAAAGTAGACGAAAAGACGAACGCGCGCGCGGTCTTCTTTACCGGCGCCGGCCCTTCCTTATCGGCGCTGGCGCCGAGTTCCGGTCTAATTGTCATATCTTCTTCGTTATAGCTCCGTTTTTCGATCCGTTTGCGCCGACGCGTTCGTCTTTTCGTCTACTTTGTCATGGTATACTTTGCTGATAATTTTTATGATATATGTTTTTTCTTATATAAGTACTTCAGAATCCTTCTTTGCTTTTTTCGAACCGCTTTTAATAAATTTTGCCTACATTAGCCCCTAAATTGGTCATTTTCTAACTGAACGTATTGGAATTCTGACTGTGTGTAATGAAATTTGGGGTCACCTCGTAATATTTCATAAATTGTGGGTAAATATAATAATTTTTGAAAGATATTAAAACAGGGGCAAAATGGTCATTTTCCGACTGTGCGAAGTGAAAACACGACTGAGCGTATTGACCCTCCAAAAATGTGTATCATTTTCAAAAAATAAAGGGAAAATCACAAAATGCCACGATTTGAGTTTGAAATTCACAAAATGCCACTGTCCGCTAATAGACGTTAGTTTTGTGTTAAGTCTCTCTGGTAAATGATAAAAATACCCCTGATGGCGAGTTTGATTTTTTTTTAAAAAAAAAATTGAATTTGCTGATTCGAGTGTGCAACGACTATTTTATTTGATTTTTTTTAAAGTACACAAAATACCTTTATTTGGTTTATAGTTTACAATATGCCACTATTTTAGGTTTTGATGTTCACAATATGCCACGATTTGAGTTTATATGTTCACAAAATGCCCCTACTTTTACTGTAACGGCTAGTTTGAGCCCAACAACTCTTTTTTCCTATATAAAGACCTTCTTACCATGTAAACAAAGCACAAACACCATACTAAAGCCATGGCCTTGTTTACAACTATAATCAATGAAAAGTTTCAAACAATTCATTGTATGTGGAGCCCCATCAAACCTTATCCTCTCCCGCAAAGAAACTTCGGTTGGAAGGGCGTACTATAACTGCTGGGCATGTAATTTTTTCAAGTGGTGGGCACCAGTGATGCAAGATCGATACTCTCCTCATCCTAGGGTAAGACATGATGGCTACTCCAAATCGTACTCAACTATGATAGGCTCTACCTCTACTACTGCATCTGCCCATTCTGAAGCTCCACATCAAGAGAGCATGACAGTTGATGCGAATCTTATCAATAGCATCAGGGAGGAGATAAGAAGAGAACTAAAGAAGAGATGAGGCAAAGCATGAAGAAGATGTTTCTTTGGGGTGTAGTTGTATTTGCAACTATAATCTATATCCGTAAGCTATGAAGTACTTTCGTATATATTAATGCTCAAAAAATCATGTATTTATAGCTGTTTACACTTCTACTTACGATAACTTTCACATTTTCCACAAAAACCAACCAAAACCACCACTAAACAGATCTGCTCACAACGATTAGATCATTGCATTAACAACATCACCAATAGAAGAACAGATTAGTTATAGTCACATAACGATTAGATCGCTTGCATTAACAAAGCACCAACAGAAGAACAGATTAGTCATAGTCACAATGAATTGTTTGAAACTTTTCATTGATTATAGTTGTAAAAAAGGTCATAGCTTTAGTATGGTGTTTGTGCTTTGTTACATGGTAAGAATGCCTTTATATAGCCAAAAAAGAGTTGTTGGGCTCAAACTAGCCGTTATAGCAAAAACAAGGGCATTTTGTGAACATATAAACGCAAATCGTGGCATATTGTGAACATCAAAACCTAAACAGTGGCATATTGTAAACTATAAAACCAAACAAGGGTATTTATGTACTTTTAAAAAAAATCAAAAAAATAGCCGTTGCGCAGTCAAATCAACGCAATTCAATTTTTTTTAAAAAAAATCAAACTTGTTGTCAGGGGTATTTTCATCATTTACCAGAGAGACTTAACAGCGAGACTGGCGTCTGTTAGCGGACAATGGCATTTTGTGAATTTCAAACTTAAATTGTGGCATTTTATGAACCACTTTCCAAAAAGGGCTATATCGTGAATTACAAACTCAAATCGTGGCATTTTATGAATTTTCCCAAAAATAAAATAAAAATGAAAGATGCATGTACCTTCGTTAAGTAACAACAATGTTTCAAATAAATTACAATTCTTGTGTAAACAAACAGGAAAAGAAATGTAATTTTGTCTTTCCCACTATCATAACACATCTACTCATCTTCACTTATCTCT
The DNA here is from genome assembly GCA_023374045.1 of Limonium bicolor. Taxonomy (NCBI): domain Eukaryota; kingdom Viridiplantae; phylum Streptophyta; class Magnoliopsida; order Caryophyllales; family Plumbaginaceae; genus Limonium; species Limonium bicolor. Next base: position 254,767,643 of record CM041776.1, on the reverse strand, counting down.
CTCTTTTCAGACTGTAGTTGTAGGCAAACCTAGAATCAAACAAAGATGATGACGGTTCTCTTTTCTCCATAGACATCAATATATGATCGATAATCTAGTGGCGCTATATGAACCAACCGATCAAGAAGTATGAGTGTGTGAGAGAGAGAGGTCGAAATTCGGAGAGGGAGAAGGCGAAAGATCATGGCTTAAGGAGATCGAGAGATGAAGCGGGAGCTCGTTCCAGAGTTGGGAGAGACCCTTCAAGAGGTGGGCAGAAGCAAGAAGGCACAAGGAGGGTCTTGGGAGAAGGTATAGGTGCTTCCCCTCCCCAGTGAAGCAGAGTCGGTTGAAGCCCAGATATGTACGTGGGAGATCGAGAAGCTTTCGGAGAAGGCAGATTAGCCGGCAGAGGGGTCGTAGGTTTCACTTGTTGCGGTGTTCTAGGTGTTACGACGAGGTTAGCAGGGGAAGATCGCGAAGCCGATGGAGGGATTTCTCCCACTACCGGTCGCCGTCACCCAAATCTAAACCTAGAGGTGAGAGAGATCAGTTGGGCAGAGGTGGGGTTCCTCCCAGTGCAGAGGAGAAGTCTGACCAGGTCTTGCAAGCGACTTTGTTTGTTGATAACGTAAGTCGCAGAGCTTCGAAGCCCGGCGTCGGTAAGTTACTTACAAATGTTGAAGGAATGAAAGATTTCTCCATCTTCAGTAAGTCTCGGGTCAACAACCCGCTGGCATTTGCATTGGTTGAGTTTGAAATCCTGGATCAAGTTGAGGCTACAGCAAGATTACTTCACGGTCGGCGATTCTTGGGGTATAAGCTTTTCGCAGGAAAAGCCAAATATACGCGTAAGTTTAAGAAAGAAGAAGATGTTGGCGGGTCTGGTAAGACAACAACGTGGGGTGTCCCTGCATCTTTGAGCCCCGATGATTCTCGCACTAGTGACAAGCCTGTAGGAGTGGGGAAGGTTGGCAAGGTGGAGTCAACTTAGGCTCCTTATTCTGAATTCTTCTCGGTCGTCGGTCCTAGTCTTAGCAATAATTACTAGTCGCTAATCAGCATTGGGGATACAGAGGTTGTTGTGGATGCTAAGACCATATATAATATGATTGAGAAACCGGAAAACATGTCGAAGGAAAGATCGGAGGCTGCTGCTTGAAGCCCGAAGGTGCGGATTCATCTCTGTTATGTTGATGCTTTCCAGGCTGATGTTTGTCCTCGAAAGAAGGGGAAGGAAGACGGTGAGTCGACGCGATATGTTTCCCAGGCGGTTGGTTCAGATCCTCGTGTTGCTAGTTCACGCTAGTCGGACTGGAGACGACAACATCGGACTCTAGAGCGGCGTTTTACTACGGTTCCACTAGGGTCCTGTGGTACCCAATTTGGTGGTATGGAGTGGGGCCCTCGTGTTACTCTAGAGCGGCATCTTTATACATGGCGTAATAAAAGGTCAATGAGCAAAATTGACAGAGCATTTGCTCAAGCCGAGTGGTTTGTAGCTTTTCCCCAAATATCTCTCAAAGGCAACCCATGGCTAATCTCCGACCATCGTTATATGATACTATTCCTATGACAAGTTAGTTGGGGGTCGCGACCTTTTCGTACCCTAAATAGCTGGCTGGATCATCAACACTTCATGTCCTTCCTCAAGACAGAGTGGGACCAGCTGGGGAATAAATGCTTGCTCCAGAAATGATGGGACATCAAGTCTCCATTGAAAAAATGGAATAAAGAGATCTATGGGCATATTGACAGACGCCTGGAAAATGTCGTGGCAGAACTAAAGAGGTTAGATGAAATAGATGAACAAGCTGTCAATCTGACCAACAATGAAGAAACCAGGCAGGCCCTAACTAACCACTTGTGGCAAGCAATCAGAGACAAAGAACGTTACTGGAAACAAATTTCGCACGAAAAACACATCAGGGAAGGCAACCGTAATACATCATATTTTCACCGTAGAGCCAGCCTGAATCGCAAGCACAATCAGATCACGAGCCTACAGGTGGGTAGTAGCATATCTGATGATCCACATGCCATTACAGCAACTATCATCTCCTACTACTCCAAGTTGTTCCCGGCAAAACCCATTTTGAAAGCATCACCACCTATCTCATGTAGAGCTCCACTTACAGAGGAAGAAGCAGACAGATTAACATCTATGCCTACAACCGCTGAAATTAAAAGAACAGAGTGGAATATTGATGGAGATAAAGCCCTGGGTTATGATGGCCTCAATTTCAACTTCATTAAGGGTGTTTGGAATGTTATTGGAACATAATTCACAAATACGGTGTTGGGGTTCTTTGTTTCGGGCAAATTACCGCAAGGAAGTAACATGACATGGATCACTTTGATACCCAAAACACCATGAGCTAGTAGAGTTGAAGATTTCCGGCCCATAAGTGTGATCGAAGCAGTATATGAAGTCATATCTAAAATTCTGGTCCCGTCTATCCACGGTAATAAGTAAATTAGTCTCCGATTCGTAGTCAGCTTTCATCCATGGGAGACACATTCTAGAAGGGCCTCTAATCGCAAATGAAGTCATTACATGGTTTATAAAGAGACATCAGTCGGGTATCTTGCTAAAAATTGATTTCAGCAAAGCTTTTGATTGCCTCTCGTGGCAATTTGTCGATCTGATGTTGGGAGTTCGCGGTTTTAACCACACCTGGCGAAATTGGATTTGGGAATATATCTTCACCACCCGAATTTCTCTGTTGATAAATGGTGTTCCAACGCAACCTATCAAGCCTTCTCGCGGTATTCGACAAGGTGACCCGCTATCACCCCTATTGTTTGTGCTATACGCTGAAGGTTTGAACTGGTTATTAGAGGAAACGATATCCAACGGGGACAGGCAAGGCCTTGCTATCGGTCACAACCGTGTCCCGATTTCTCACTTGCAATTCGCTGATGATACCCTTATTTTCAGCAGTCCTGAAAGCACTGAGATACGAATAATCAAGTGGTGCATCACTCTCTTCTCGGACATGTCCGGACTAGAGGTTAATTGGAGTAAATCAGCGATCCTGCCTATAAATGTGTCGGTGCCTATACTATCAGAACTTCAAGCGATTCTGGGCTGCTCTACCGCTAGTTTTCTATCGATATATCTTGGTTGCAGTATCGGTGCAAGCCCAAAACGCATTTCCACCTGGAGGCCCATCCTCACCAAGATCGAGCAAATATTAGCATGCTGGAAAGCTTCTACATTATCCAAGGCTGGCAGACTTGTGCTGATCAGGTTCTGTTTAGTATCTTACCGTTGTATTATCTCAGTCTCTTTAAAATGCCTAAGTCAGTGTTGCAGCAAATTAATAAGCTACAAAAGAATTTCTTGTGGAGAAATGGTGAAAGACGTGGCATTCCTCTGATCTCATGGACCAAACTATCGCGACCAAAGGAGCAAGGAGGGCTGGGCATTGTTGATCTAGAGACAAAAAATGCAGCTCTCATATTCAAGTGGTGGTAGAAATTTCAGAAAGACGATGACAAATTATGGAAAAATATAATTTGCTCTATTTATGACAAGACATCAGATTGCCCATCATTGATAGCTTTTGGCAGCAAGTTAAACATAAAGGCATTTGGAAGTCCATTATTTCCATTGCCGAGTGGCACCCAACATTCAAAGATGCAACTGAAGGGAAAATGGAGTGGCTGCTAAAAAATGATCAAAAAATTCGTTTTTGGATTGATTTTGGGTAGGGGACAAGCCTCTGAAGCCGATGTACCCCAGATTATTTCTGGTAAGTGAGCAAAAATCTGGTACCGTTTCTGAAATGGGATGGTTAATGGCTGCCAATGGCTATGGAATTTCTCTTGGAGAAGACAGCTTTTTCTATATGAACTCCTACAAGTTGAAGAATTACTTGTCTTGCTCGCTGGCTATGCTCCCAACCCCTTGGAAAGCGACGACTCCCTCTGCTGGACAATAGGCCATGATGGTAATTATACTTCAAATTGTTGTATACTGCTATATCAGATCTGAATTCCTTGCCACAGTCCTCCTGGCACCGAGTGTTTTGGCAAAGTTATGCCCCTCCACGATTGGAGCTTCTGATCTGGTTCCTACTGCAAGATAAATTGCTAACGAAGGATAGGCTCTTTTCCATGAATCTGGCCACGTTAAGCCAAATAAAGTGTCTATTCTGTGTAGCTGTCGTTGAAACAACAAACCTTTTCTTCCTACATTGCCGCTCGTCTAGAAACCTATGGAACTCCATACACAGCTGGTGGGGAGTTCCTTTTGTTTTTCCCCAATCTACTACATGTTTATATTCAACCTGGAGAACTCATATTAATCTGAAGCCTGCAAGAAAATAGTGGTTATCTTCTATATTCTTCACCTTTGGAGCCATCTGGACTGCGAGAAATAAACTTGTCTTCGAGCAATCTGCACGTGAGTGGATATCCATAGCAGACTCAACCTGACAACAAATTTTTGAATAGAATACAAAGTTGAAGCACTTATTGTTGGAGAACAAGTGTGAGTCCCACACTAAAAAATTATAAAGCTAGTAAGTAGTTCATATAGCTTATGGGCTACTCCACCTATTGCCAATTGGTTTTAGGATGGAACCCCTGGGTTATTGGGCCTTACTAGTCCATATGAGAATTTTATATAATTCTCTCCGTTGGGCCTAATCCTTCCCCACAATATTTCTAACATGGTATCAGAGCTCAGGTTCAACCATGGGTAATGCACCACTGCCTAATGGATACCCGAGTAAAAACGGACTGTGTCACGATAAACCAAGAGAAGGGACTGGACCAGTACCGTAGAATTGGACTGTGCCACGGGGCAGAGACCGGGCCAGTACCAAATGGGTCCAAGCAGGGTGTGAAAGACTGATAAGTGTCCAAATGAGCATGTTTTATGGGTGTATTTCATATATTATATTAGCACTTTTCTTGCTCATTTCTCCACTTTGGTTAGTTTTCCTCTAGTTTATGTTTTATTGGTTATCTTACAGATTTATTGGTTAAACATGAGGAAAACCAAGCTAGGAGCAAAGTAGACAAAGAGACGAACGCGTAGGCGCAAACGGGTCGAAAAACGGAGTCCAAACGAAGAATCTAGAGCCGGTCAAAGTTCGCAAAAGAAACCGAGACAAATACACGGCCAGACGTGACACGGATCGATTTGTTAGAGACGTCCGGGTCACGTCCGTGGAAAAAAGGCCGGACGTGACACAAGGACAAAGTCATGTCCGTGGATGTTTGGCCGGACAATACTAAGGATGGAGGCTTACGTCCGATGATAAAAGGGCGGACAAGAGATGAAGGAGTCCGTGTGCTGTCCGAGGAGAAAAGGCCGGACAAGAATTGGCGTGTCCGTGTGCTGTCCGAGGAGAAAAGGCCGGACAGAAAGAAATGTCCTCGCCTGTCCGTGGAATTATGGCCGGACAACACTGAGAGACGTCCGCCCAAATAAGGCCGGACAAGAGATAGAGACGTCCGGGGATTTATGCAAGGACACAAACAAGGACGCGTCTAAATGCAACCTAGATCTAGAATAATTGACGCGCCGACCGTCTTCCTCATTTTTCTTGCGGCGCCTACAAACATATCTATCTACCGCATCAGCAATATCAGGCGCCGGCGCACTCCTTAAATTCCTCATGCGTGTTCCAGCCTGTCTTCTTCCTCCTCCTTTCTTCTATAAAACCCACGCTCCTTCTGCTTAAATGAATCATCCCTTCCAAAATCCAAAGTTCATCATACACGGGAGATTGAAGGAAACAAACAATCGACCACAACACAAGCCACACCTACGATCCATTCCATCCCCCTATCCCCCACTTCTCCATTTTATTTTCATTCTTCATTCCACCACTCAGCAGAAGCAGGATAAAAAGAAGAGAAGAGAAGCAGATGGAGCAAGAGCGAGTTGCACCCGTCTCCTCCAGCAGTCTCCAAAATAATGACTACTTCTATCTTTATTTTATTTTCATTCGTGTTAATGTCTGAGTAATTTTATATTTGTGTTTAGGATGGGTGTTTAACCCCAAATAATTCAGACTTATTTATAATACCAAGTTTGCTTATAAATATTTGTTTTGTCTCTCTAAATTATTAAATGCTTAAGAACTGATCATTTTTACGCATTTACGGTTTCTCTTATTTCAATGATTTTGTAAATTTGAGAATAGACCACAAAGAGAGACAAACATTAGATATTATCTCCTTGATTAGCAGATAAAATCCATCGCTGTTATTAAAAGAATTCTTGCTTAATGCTAATTAATGATTTTAGACTTTTTCTGATTGTAAAAAGTCTATTGAATTAATTAAGAGTTGTCCTTATCTATGATTTAGGAAGGCCACAAGATAAATTCTTAAACAGACAAATAGAGCAAATTAGGATTATAATTAATGTCTGAAATATACTTGGGCGATTCCACCTTCCTTAGCACACTTTCCATCCATTTAATACACTACAATTTTATTAAAGCTTTTAATTATTTGTATTTTCCCAACACCAAGATTGCCACTGGCTAAACCCCCAATTTACAATTTATGCACTTTTATTTATCTTCTTGTACATTTACTAACTTGATAATTAATTAGATAGTTGCGAAGTCTCTGTGGATACGACCTTGTTGTACTACAATGATTGGGTTCACTGCTCATAAGTAGCAAGATAGTTTAACTACTATTTTGCACAACAAGACTCACACTTGAGGGGGGTTGGAGAGGAGTGATGTTGGAGAACAAGTGTGAGTCTCACACTCAAAAATTATAAAACTAGTAAGTAGTTCATATAGCTTATGGGCTACTCCACCTATTGCCAATTGGTTTTAGGATGGAACCCCTAGGTTATTGGGCCTTACTAGTCCATATGAGATTTTATATAATTCCCTCCGTTGGGCCTAATCCTTCCCCACAATATTTCTAACACTTATGCACTATCCCACCGCAAGTGTTGTACTCTTCCACCAACCTGATCGACTACTTCCTCCCTCTAGGAACTATTCATTTGTAATTTTCTTCAGTCTTTCTTTATGTATTGTGTTTCTGCTTTCTTTATACTGCTTGTAACAAGGCGAGAATGGTTCTATATGAACCCAAGTATTGTCATTGGTGAGACCTTCAGCCACAATAATAAAAAAAACAGCCTAACTGTGTTTTGTTAAGTTCGTCGAGAAATAATAAAACATGGTTAATAGGAAAAATCATCCTTGGTAGATGGTGTCATTTGATGTAAAAACACTGTTCGCTTGAACCGTATTTTAATTTCAATGTTGTCAGAACTCAAAGCGTTAGTTTTGTTTACTATATCATGTTAGTGTCAAATTTAAAGCACAGTTTAGATGGGGTTTAAATCTTTATCCAAAATTTCCTGCCTTTTCCCAAAATAATTACTAAAGCATGGTGTTCTTAAAACCTTTTATTTTTTTCAGCTGTGAGTATATTTGATTTCCTTTCGTCTCATTTTGGCGTTTTATTTGATGAAATGGGACAAAATAATGAGATCACGAGCCAAGATTTGGGATATGCCTGTTCTCTTCAAGGTCAAATATGTTTGGTGTCTTTTGATTTTTTTTTTATAATTAATTTTGGTGTCTTTTGATGCTCGGACTCTTGTCGATGCTCCTGATATGATGAGGTGCCACATGAACTTCTAGAGGCTCACTCTCACTGATTTCAAGATTGACATTCCATAGATTTCCAAGAAGAAGATTTTGATTGAAGCCATGGAGGTTTCGGGTAAAATGATTTCCTTGCTATTCTGAGTCTTTTTTTTTTTTCATTAGTCAAATTTATGATGTAAATGTGCTCCTGATGATGACACGTATGTTAAGAACAAAGTTTATATATGTATACATAGATAGATAATTAGTCATGTGTATTGATTAGAAAAAGAATTTTGAAAACCACAAAAGAACTTAGAATTCCACTACCTTTAGTATCACCCCTTTGGTACTGTCATTTGCCTCATTAAAGATCCAGGAAAAACATAAGGAAGAAACAGAGCACAATATCATATTCCCAATACATATATTAACAACTCTGGGGCCGGAAGATGACTGTGCAAAAGAAAAGAGCTGCTCTTAATGACTTTGACAGATTCAATATCATGGGGACAATAGTTCCTGGGGCCGTCGTTTACGATTGTATAGTTTTTTTTAAAAAAAAAAAAATATAACAATGCATTATATATCACATAGATGTAAAAAAATGATGGTACATTATCAATCCAAACTTTTTCATCCTGCCCCGGTCCACAAGCATATGGCACCAATAATATTTGCCCTTGGTACAAAAACAAAAAGGACCAAGTCAAAACTTGATACAAAAAGTCCATAGCAGCCAAAACAGCCTTAATGAACATCACTGCACTTCCCCCACCCATTAACATATATAGTCAACATTTGATTACAATCAAAATAAAGACAAATACGTCAAAATCCCGCCCTAGCCGTGGATTGAAGTCCAAACTCCAAAAGCCGCCACCATCAGGTCCACCATAGCCGCCACCATCTGGTCCACCACCGTTGGCGAACCACCCCCTGCTACTTTTATGTTTGTATAGTTGAATGCAGTAATTGATTTATTTTTTGTTTTTATTTGATTGCGCAGAAAGCCGGAGTTGCTAGGATGGAGCTGGCAAAATGGAAGAGGGATGGCGCGCACAAGGTTAGTGTACATCTACAGTTGTGTTTTTCGGATTTTCAATTTTGTGGGGTTTTTTTTACTTAATTAAGTTGGTACTATTTGAATTGTTACCCTTTTTATGGGAGTCGGAATGAGTGAAATAATTAGATAAGAAGTTGGTGAAAATTATCTAAATCTAAGTTTATGTCTGCTGTCTTGTCCATATTTTGGCTTCACGTTCACCGTGCCTCATTCTTTGCACCGAGTTTATTTGATCAGCTAGTTTATTATCTCTGTATGTCACATACATCAATTGTCATATCAACTATTTTTCTCCTCTACTTTTTCTAACTTTCAACTGACAACTGACATCAGCTAGATTATTAGTCATGCAAAAATAGGGCTGTTTCGCTGGAGATGACCGATGGGTAATATGTCTCGCATCCGTAATCCTCAACTTCTTAAGTCATTGAGCTAGTCACCAATTCGGCCATCCAAGACCAATTTTTTATATGAAACGACCCTGGGTTATATTTCAGGCTTAGCACCACCAAAATCCATATTCTCACCATGATACTGATCTTGGTGACAACTGATATGTCTCTCATCCGTATTCTTCTAGTTTTTTAGTCACTGAGCCAGCCATCCACAATTTCACCATGATAGCTGATTGAAAAAATATGGTCATGCAACAATACGCGTGTAAAACTAGTGTAGGTTAAAAGGGTAATTAGGAGAAATAGGCCCAAGCGAGGCCCAATAGTATTTGTATGCATCTTAGCCCAGCTTTGTATTGCCTTGTTCCACCTTTACCCTACTATAAATATCTTTCTCTTATGTAAACACTCATGATGAATCAACACTCATTACAATGCACAGTTCATTATCGATCTCTCATACTGTCATTTTATCACATATTATAGACCTTTATAGGTAATCTAAACCACTTCAAGTCAATTCAACTAAAATTAACTAAACAAAAAAAGAGAACTTCAATCTCACTTTCAACTATTGAATAAACTATAAAGTACCTTTCATTTCTTGAGTCAGCTAGCATGATTTGTACCATAGAATGTCTTTCAATTTATCTTTTGTTATTATTATTATTTCTTATGTATTTTATGTTTTCTCATTATCTTAGTCGTAGAGTTCCTTTGTTTCAGCTCCGTCATGATTCCTATCAGATGATTATACCACTGTTAGTTACTACAATTCCCAATCGACAAAAGACTACATACTATCGATTTGAATTAACAACTACATTTCTTGGTTCCAGTTTTATGGCGCTTAATGGCATGTTTAGACGTGTTTTGGGTAGGGGTGAGCATTCGGTTATTCGGTTCTACCCGAAAACCGAATTAGGAAAAAAGTTCAGTTTTTTTGTTTTTTCGGTTCTACCCGAATAACCGAATTTCAATCTGAGAACCAAAATAACCGAGAACCAAATAACCGAAATTTTTTCAAGGTTGGAACCGAGAACCGAAAACCGAAATTTTTTCAGTTAGAACCGAATTATAAAAAATAACCGATTATAAAAATAACCAAAATTGTAAAAAATAACCAATTTTTTAAAGGAATCTAATTATAAAAAAGAACCGAACTACAAAAAAGAACCGAATTATAAAAAGAAACCGAATTAGCCAATATTTTTCATATATGTAATTCGGTTATTCGGGTAAACCGAATTGCCCAACCCTGAAACCGAAACCGAAAACCAATAATATTTCGGTTCTACCCAATAACCGAAATTTTTTTAAAACAGTTAAAATTTTGGTTAAAAAACCGAAATAATTTCAGTTCTCGGTTATACGGTTATAACCGAATAAACGGAACTGAATACGCACCCCAAGTTTTGGGTGCGAGGTCCACCATAACTCACACAAGTGTTTTGGGTGCCGGTGACCAACAACATCTCCATTCCTTCGCTTCAATATGATTAGCAAAAGTCTAACTCTTTTTCAAGTAATCAACGTTGTATATGGCTGCTCATGGCACACTAACGGCCTATTCAATAACCAGGTAATCAGTTTTACTAAAAGTCTAAATCATTATAATTCCATTCAGCTCGGTTTGCCGGTTATTCGTTTACTTTGTTTCTCTAAATCTAATTTCGTTACCTTTTTGTTTAGACTTGTTAACTTTTAATTTGATTTAGTTTTTTCAATTAACCTTCTAGCGACATATTTTTTATAGATGAGATCCATTATTAATAATATAGTACAACATTGATTCTAAACTTATACCACTGGTGAATCAAACCAGTGTGACAACAATACAATAAATACTACACATTACTACAATAGTTAACATTAATGGTTATACTAGGTAAACATTTATATTTGACGATTTTTTATTTTACATGATCGGTTAACCAATATGGAATACAAAACTGTAACCGACAATGGTCATCTTTTACAATTCGATTAACTGACCGCTAATACAAGTATGGTTAAATGGACTACAAATATAATTTAATGTGGTTTCGGTTTTGATTCTCGGTTTCTGAATTTTTGGGCAGCCCTAATCAGCAATATTGATGATATTCAATTACGTATATCTTTTATAAAATAATGTACTTTTTCATATTCATCCTTCGTATTATCATTTGAATTGTAGGATCGAATGATCCTACAACAATTGATAAATATAATACCAAAGTACGTGTAATCATGTATATTATAAATTTCACTAAAAACATGAGCCAACCTAAAAAGCATATAACATTTCACAACAAATAAACAATGAACAAAGATAACATGTAATTTCTTCATCTTAAAATTTCATAAGTAACATAATACTCCTACAACATCAAAATGTTAGTCCATGATCTGTGTGTTGTTGTCTGTTCAAGCTTCTTATCGATTTGTGTGTGATGTTGTTTGTGTGTTCACTATTGCTGGTAGAATTTGAACTAAAAGGAAAGTGGCTCAAATGCACTACACTACTGTGTTGCCTGCTCATTAGTGCTACTGTTTGTTCCTTGGTTTGCTGAGTGGTTGTGTCCCCTAGACCCTGCCCAACTGGTGCGTGTGTTTGGCTGCTACTTGTGTAGGCGAAAGTTGTGGGTTCCTCTCTGCACAAGAACACAGAGAAAAATGAACACAAAAAAAAAAAGAAAATTGGAGAAGTTTTTTAGGGTTACAAGTTTGGAAATATGAACTAAGTAGTCAGGTGAGGTGATCCATGAACAAGATAGCACTTATTTTATGTTTATATACATATAAGTTGTAAAAAGTGGGATGGCTGGGATCGGTGCAGGATCACGATACAGAGCAATCCTAACGATCTTAATCGATCATGATCTGATCCTACCACGAAGCTGACAAATTCCAAGTCCAGCACTAATCTGAATCAAAGTTATGAGGTGGGTTCATAAGATCGTACCATCCTACAATCCGAATTGCAATTTTATGAACATTGAAGAGGTTTGAATGAGCATAAGAATTAAAAGATGTGTCTAAAAGAATGAGATGAATACTGGAGAATATGTTGAATAACCGACCATAACATAGGCGTTTTTTCAAAACGAGTATAACTTACTTGTATGTTAAAAGAAGACATATAGGCTTGACTTGGTTTACCATAAAAATGGTCGGGTTTGACTTGTCTGCTTAATAAAAATGAAAAAATATTGTTCATGCATTATTTTGATGGATAAACTCAGTCGCAAACTGAGACCGCTACACAGAAATAGAGTCTTAGATCGACTTCAGAGGCATAACAGATTAGCCAAAATTCATGTGCCTCATTGTGTTGCTTAACAAACTGCCCCAATTATAATAAATATATCAGGATTTTATTTGTCTAACAGATTTTATTGATCTATTTTGTAAACAAAGATATTCTAGATTTAGATAGGTATCTGTAGGACATTGAAAAAACCTTATTTACAAAAAGTTAGGAAACATGTTAGAATGGGATTTTTTAAGAAAGAGAAAAACATAGAGAAGAATCGAGAGAGGTCTCTTGAGTGATGGAAAGGTTATTTACACATTAGCCTTGAGGGAGATTATGGTGGATGTAGTTCTAGAGATCGAGAGGAAGAATTATGTGGGGGTTGTTGTCAAGATTTTTCCTTGACGTGTAAGTGTTTGTGTTCAGCATAACACGTGATTTTGTGATGTGAATTTCAATAAAAATTTAACCTTTAAATTGTTCTTTCCTTTGAATCCTCAAACTTGTTTTACCTAAGTCCCCGACTCAAGATACTCACATGTAGGAAATGTCGATTGGTATCAGTCCAAGGTTACCCTCTACTTAGAAGAGAAATATTCACGGTGATCGTGATGAGTTCCTACAATGTCGAGGCTCTCACTTTCACCAAGTTCAACTATTCAAACTGGTGTGAGTAGATGAAGGATCAACTTATGTGTGTAGACATCAATCTATGGACTGTAGTCATGGATGGTGATCTTGTTCCAAAAATCACAAAAACTAAGCCAAGGGAGAGATGGAACGACAATGGCAAAAGGCTGATGAGTAAGAACAAACAAGCTTTAAGGATTATTGTAACCTCCCTTATTCCTAATTAGTTAATTATAGTGTTAAACTCCATTAGTCATATTCATTTTCTTATTAGCAGCGGATACTCTATTGGATGTCACCGCCGTCATACACTTAGGATGCATAACAAGGTTAATTAATTAGAACGAACGATGTGATTGAAATTAGATATTTACCTTACTACCAGAGGTTAGCTAACAAAAGAATTACACGCCCTTCTCCTTACATCCCACTCACGGGTCCAAATTACACTTCCATCCAAACGAATGATTTCCAAGGATAACATTTCCTAAATCACCATGACCTAGCTATACTCCATAACCCGGCCGACGTATAGCTAATCCAAAATAACTGTTCCCAAAATAACCTTTCCTAAGCTACCTAATCTCACACTCTGACTGGGTGGTTTTTGTAACAACCTCAAAACCGGGCTAGTTCTAAGGCCAAAACACGTCGCACGCTATACAAACTAGGAGTGTGCCAGACCAATAATCGAATCCTGAACAAACCAAAGGAAATACTGATATTAATCGTAAATAGTAAAAGGTTTACAAATCCCCAAAACATAATGTCATATATAGCAAGGCCCGAAGGCTACAAACAATATCAAAGTATGTCCAATGCTAAACTAATCAAGTCTTCAAAAACAGAAATAAGCAGATAGTCTTCGCTAGTCAATCTGCAAAATTATTAGTGGAAAGGGGGTGAACAACCACAGCTCAGTAGATAGCAAACTTCATCAACGGATCAGGAGATAAACCATGCTTAGCAGAACATTTAGAGAACTCAAAACAGAGTGAGACACTAGTTCAAACCACTCACACAGAATGGTCAAAGACCAATGGATCAGGAGATCCTTGACAACGCAGAAATTGTCCGAAGACGAATGGACCCGTCGGTCTCATAACAGAAACAGAGAGAGTTCCCGTATAACAGAACATAAAGACGTCTTATGCAGCATGCTACGATATAGCTCGACGGCTCCATCCACGGCTCAAAAGGCATGGAAACTAGGTCCCAAACATAAGTACACTTTCATAACAAAAACGCGCGCTTACACATACTTATCATAGCAAAATAGCTTATATAACCTTAGGGGATCACAACCTCGCTGACAGAGGACAAAACGGAGATTATAAGAGCATTTTAGGAAAATTCAGAGAGTTGTCCGGACATTTGTCCGGCACTGGAAGTCCGGACGCATCCCGAGACTCAAAACCAGAGGTGTCCAAACTTGTGTCTGGTGTGGAAGTTTAGACGCAAATCGAGACTTCAAAACCAGAGATGTCTAGACTTGTGTCCGGACGTGGAAGTCCGGACGCAAGTCAAGATTTCAAACCAAAGATTTCGGACTTGGTGTTCGGGCGTGGACTGGAAGTCTGGAAAAAAAGTTCAAAGAAAGTTCCTTACGTGGTCCAAACTTATGTCCGGACTTGGAAGTCCGGATGCAAGTCAAGATTTCAACCAAAGATGTTCGGACTTGTGTCCGGGCGTGGAAGTCTGGACAAAAGTCCAAAGAAAGTTCCTTACATGGTCCAGACTTGTGTCCAGACTTGGAAGTCCAGACAACGCCCGAGACTCCAATCATAGAACTCGTCCTCACACACCGTTAGACCTGGCAATTTTGACCCAACCCATACTTTTACGGGTTAGGGTCTTGACTATTGACCCATCTATTTTTTGGGTTGGGTTAGGGTAATAAGCTAATTTTGTGGGTTGGGTTATGGTAGAGATCTAAACCCATGACCTAACCCGAAACCCGAAAATATATTTGTTAATAATAAAAAATAAAAATATTAATGCAGATATATTTATATTATTTTCATATCAAACTATACTTTGGCCTTAAGCCCAACAGTACGTCGACGATGCGGGAAGGTCGCGTGCTGCTTGGTGCAGTCTTGACATTTGGCAGTCCAGTCAGCTGCTGACTGGACTGTTTTGCTGACTGGACTGCCTTTTTATTATATTTAATTTCAATTGGTTGTAACTTTTAAAATATAAGTCCAAAATGAAAAAAAT